>OZ010587.1:86978883-87033883 GCA_963932145.1 Acanthosepion lycidas
ATGCAAAAAGAATATGAGAAAACAAAAAACGATAAAAGAACAAAAATTAAGGCAGACGGTAACAATTGATATTACATTTAAATTTTTGAAGATAAACGATAATGGGAAAGCAACAAGCAGGAAGAGATTTCTGCAAGAAAAGAAACTGTTAGCATAGAACTTAGGCTTACATCTAACCATTTCAATGGTAAAATGATGAGACCTAGCTGCCAATTTAGTACTGCACTTAAATTCGTAAAGTCAAAGTAGCAAAAAGGAAAGCTCATCAGAACAATTGTTGAAAATATTTATTGAAAAGATGCCAGGCCAGTACTGATAACATTGCAAATTCTTATCTTTGTTGTGATCACATTTTGGCTGTTGTCCTCCAGTCTTGCTTGTTGATTCGGGTAGCCTTAAGGAAAATTTTGAACTGAACTCATTATTTAATCTATGGGAGTAGATTGTTCTCGTTATACTGTCGGTGTTTAGGGTGATCAATAACTGGACTACTAAATAAGGGCAAGATGAGATGTCCCTTGACATTGTCAGTCGAACGAGAACAATCTACTCCTGTAGATTAAATAAAGCATTCAGTTTGAAATTCCATGAAGGTTACCTAGATCAACAAGCATCCAATGAAGGCAAGAGGGCACAGTGACCAAAACGAACAATGAAGGACAATAGCCCAAATGAATGTTATAACTTGTACATCAGGCTGGAATGGCCACTGATACTACATTTGAAAGGATGGTATCAAACACTTAACACTTATAGCTTCTTCATAAAAATTAAACATTTTGAGGGAGTGTGGGGGATCTCATTTTTTTTTTATTTTCATTAACTGATCACAGAGATTGAATACACAAAAGAAAATAAGGAAAAGAAATAAGAAAAGGACAATAAAAGAACAGTGTCCAGGAAGATGGCAATTGACATTGCATTTAAATTTTTGAAGATTGTAAGTGGCAGGGAAGCAAAAAAATCTAAAGGGAGTTCCACAGTTGAGAAGTGCAAGAAAAGTAACTGTTAGAATAGAAGTGGCAATTGCATCTATCTATATCAACAGTAAAAGGATGAGACCTAGTTGCGAAATCTAGTAGCAGGCTTAAATTCATCTCATTGGGTCACTTGGGGGATAAAAAGCTCATCAGTTGGCATAAAAATATTTGTAGATAAGACAGAGGGAAGCCATGTTACATCCATGAGAAAGTTTAAAAGAATATCATGCTTAACACTAAATTTCTCTCTTTCTCTCACTCTTTGTCTGTTTGTCTCTCTCTCTCTCTCATACTCTCAATTTCAGTTGCCATGGAAATTTCCTTTTTCTCTTTTTTTTTTTCCTTTTTCTCTTTTTTTTTTTTCCTTTTTCTCTTTTTTTTTTTTTTCCTTTTTCTCTTTTTTTTTTTCCTTTTTCTCTTTTTTTTTTTCCTTTTTCTCTTTTTTTTTTTTCCTTTTTCTCTTTTTTTTTTTTCCTTTTTCTCTTTTTTTTTTTCCTTTTTCTCTTCTCTTTTTTCTTTTTCTCTTTTTTTTTTCTTTTTTCTTTTTCCTTTTCTTTTTCCTTTTTCTCTTTTCCTTTTTCTCTTTTCCTTTTCTTTTTCCTTTTCTTTTTCCTTTTTCTCTTTTTCCTTTTTCTCTTTTTCCTTTTTCTCTTTTTCTCTTTTTCCTTTTTCTCTTTTTCCTTTTTCTCTTTTTCCTTTTTCTCTTTTTCCTTTTTCTCTTTTTCCTTTTTCTCTTTTTCCTTTTTCTCTTTTTCCTTTTTCTCTTTTTCCTTTTTCTCTTTTTCCTTTTTCTCTTTTTCCTTTTTCTCTTTTTCCTTTTTCTCTTTTTCCTTTTTCTCTTTTTCCTTTTTCTCTTTTTCCTTTTTCTCTTTTTCCTTTTTCTCTTTTTCCTTTTTCTCTTTTTCCTTTTTCTCTTTTTCCTTTTTCTCTTTTTCCTTTTTCTCTTTTTCCTTTTTCTCTTTTCTTTTCCATAATGATTACATTTTATTCAATTAAATATTCTCCATTATTTGCAATAACTCATTGCCACTGTAAAGTCAACATGCAGTAAAGAAACCAACGGCTAACCTACTAGTCACTGTTGTTACGAGGTCAGGGGTCATGTGATGAATAAGAAAATAGACAAATAAGTGTGAAACAATACAAGATAGAGTAAATATTTCTATCAGGTATGTTTTATAGAGATGAGCTCAGCAAAACAATTACCATAAAAGTATTCGTAAAAAAGACACAGGGAGGCAACTTTACAGTTGTGGGGAAAGTGACTTAAGCTGAGACACCACATCAGCACCAGTAATATTGCTGATCATTTTTAGCAAGGATCACAGGATCTCCAGACCATATGTGGCAGCAGTATTCTAATCATGGACAGATAGTAGACTTACAGATATACAAGATAGATCCAGGAGAGAAAAACTGTTTTTGATGTGAAAAGTTTTCAATGAATTCTCAAAACTGGTTTTCATTTGAGAAACTTTTCCTTATTAACATGTTTTGCCACAATCCAAAAAAAAAATGTTCAGTTGAATATTTCAGGTAAATTGGGACAGACCAACTAAGTTTGAAAATATTTTCCTGTCTGGTTCTTGCTGAATGTGACTTTGCATTGTTATAGAGAATAGCATTTTTCTTATTGGAAAGTGCAGAATGCTTTTCAACCAAACTTTTATAAACATATTGTAGCTACTGGACATATAAATATGCATTTCATATGTTTCACAGCATCTTCGGAACTCTAAATGAATAAAATCCTGACAATTCCACCACACATGCAACATTTCTTCCATGAGCTCATTTTTGTGGTCAGTTATGGAGATTTATCATTGTTGGTCCACTGTCTTTTGCATTGAACATGATCACATGTAACCCATTTTTTTGTCATCTGTTATAATATACAGAGTGTCTCCCCCCCCAAAAAAAAAATTGGCATTTAAATTGTGAACATCTGAGTAACTTCATGTCCCAGGCAAATGAAATTAAATAGGCTTCATGTTGAACAATAAAAGACTTATCAAAATTCGAACAAGATATTCAAAGGGATGTAGATTTTTCTCAAAGCTTCACAATTGTTCATATATGCACACCACCTGTGGCACAACACACAACAAGTCGGTAGTCCAGGTCCTGACAAACATGTTGTAGCATGTCTTGCATAACATTCTCCAGCGCCTTTTTGGATTTTTTTTTTTTTTTTTTTTTTTTTTTTTTTTTTTTGTGCCATGTTCAAATCTGCTTTCCATTTGGTGCATTTTTCTTGAATTGTCTTGAAAATGCATGCTGTATACTCTTATTTGATTGCATTAGATTATATTCTAATACACAAAATGCCTTTTTTTATTTCTAGTAAATGTAATTATTCACCCCGGAAAAAAATTGTTAAACATTGAGATGGTTTAAGCAGCAGGAATTAGCTATGTTATTAGACTACAAAATGATGTCAATTTTTTGGGAGGTGGGGTCAGCCTGTATTTAAAGAACATTGTTATTTCTCTGTTGATAAAGGAAACTAATTGCAATAAATAAATGATCTGTTTTTTTTTTCTTTTCACCAAGAGCATATGGAATCAAATCCCCCCCCCCAGTTTTCTGACTTTCTCTAAGTGTCGACATATGGTAGATTATGTGTTTAACATCTTTTCCAATTCCCTGACTACTTTGCTATGTTTTACTTCCTCAGAGCCTGATGAATTCCCCAGTCTGTGTTCATCTTCCAATGACATTTCTCCAGAATGAAACTTTTCAAACCAATTTCATACTTGCCAGTCACTTATGATTCCTTGACCATAAATACTACTTATTTTTCTGGATGTCTCTTTAGCATTATTTTCTTGCTTGAATTCTGATTACATTATGTGACCTAAATGCATTTTAGGTGCCTCCATTAGTGAAGTAAAGAAATAATTCTTTAATCCACAGTGCATATGGCTACTATCATACAAAAACTTAGGTATGTTAGTCTACTCAATGTTTATTCTTAATGGTCAGTTAAGATGATACATTTTTCATTACAATTTGTTCCCAAAAATGGAAATTACTTATTGACTCCACATATATATATATATATATATATATATATATATATAATACTTTCACTACTCCCTAAATGATGTTACCTCAAAACTCTTTATTCATAGACCAATCAATTCACAATTCAAGCTGCATACAGAGCATTTTAGTTTTTTTTTTTTTTTTTTTTTTTTTTTATGCAATTTATATATTTTTTTAATCTGACATTATTTCTTACTATAAATATGATATTTAGATTATAGTAATAAGAAAAAATTGCTTTGAATATTTTATATTTCAGGTATGGGCTTTGCATATTTCATAAATAGGTTAATTGAGCCTTGCTTTATTGTAATGGCTTCACATAGCTTAATGGTAAAGCACATCTGGATTGAAAGTGTTTTCTCAGATTAAAAAGCAAGACAGATTCAATTGCTGTCAAAACATACATTTTCTTTAATAAGAATAGCCTATATAGACCCTTTTTTTTTTTTTTCTTTTCTTTCCATCTTTTTGTTTTAACAATTCCACGTAAAAAAAAAAATAATTAACTTGGAAGCAAGAGTTTAGGTAATGTAATTTTGTATCACAAGCCAGAGAGGGGTTTAAGGGAACTTGATTTGATTTCCAATATGTTACAATGTTTCAATGCACAAAAAATGTTATGCAATTGGTCCATATGAATATAATAATATTTAAATATAAAAATGTATTGAAATCATGAAATAAACATGGAAAATAAATACCACATTTGGGTATATAAGTATCAAGTTTTTTTTGTTTGTTTTTTTATCAACATTACATGGTTTTCTTGAAACAATTTCCTCATAAGACTTCTTTTAGAATGGTGTTAGTGTTTAAAAAACTGCTTGTCATATTTTTGAAGGAGATTATCTAATTTGCTCTTCACTGCAATCAAAGCCAAAACACTGTTTGCATCATTCTTTAAAGGCCAAGCTCATCTTGTGATTGGTATGTGCCAATAATGCACTTATTTATAGTGAGTAAATCTCTCGTGATTTGGACCACTCTTTTTTATCAATTTTGTTCTGAAAAGGAAGTGAATCTAAAGAATAAACTCCAAAAACCAATGAGAGACTTTTTTTTTTTTTTTTTTTTTGTGTATGCTGCTCAGTCATCATCTTTGGTCAATTTCAGTCAAAATTAATGATGGCACTTTTAATTATTAGACTCAAATTAAGGCAACCCAGAATTTTCCTCAATCAAACTCCACAATTTAGAACCACTTAATGTCATGCAAAAATCTGAGAATACCAATTAGCCAATTCCAGAGAAATTTGGTTACAGCAAACAAACTGACTGAAGAACAGATGACCAGAGAACCATATTATTACTTGGAGTGGCGTGCAGAGATCTTCAGCAGCCGATTGTCTCCTTACATGAGGAAACAGATTACACTGTCAACATTGACATTTTCTAAAAGGTTTTGAAGTGTGACATTCTGCCTTGATACAGCAATCTGTAAAAATTATGGGCAAGTTATGCCCTAGAAAGTACTTTGGCTTGTGATACGCCAATTTGAAATATTTAAAAAAAAAAAATTAGTTTCATTTCTTATCTGAAAATGACCAAAAATGTTTAGTATGTGAAATTTGGTTTTACTTGCCATAGGCTATCCTTATTAACACTTTAAGCCAGTAGATATTAATTTTCTTTTTTTTTTATTTTTTTTTGCTTTTTTTTTTTTAAACAGAACTTTACTCAAACATATGTAATATAACATTTATAGTAATACTAGCTTAAAAGTCACCTTATTGGGCAGCATTTAAGCTAGCTCCTGCAGACGGCTTTTTGATTGGTCCTTCATCACAATGTGTAGGGAGGAGTAGATGTGATAGGCAACAAACTACAGAAGAACTCAAAATTGATCACTGCATTTAAGTATTGCATTAATACATAAGCTTACCTTTTAAAAGTTCAACGATAATTCTTCTGCTGCCACTTAACTTAAATACAGTTTGATGTATGTAGGTCCTTACTTTCAATACCTTGCCACAGTAGAGGTGAACAAAAACTTGAAGAGTTGAGTTACTAAAGGGAAATAACTGAAAACTGAGATCTGGAAGAGGCATGGCACGTGGAACTAGAACAATCTACCCAGATGGGCTGAATAAAGGGTTCTGTTCAAAATTTCAATCACCTGAAGAAGTACAGCATACAACGGACGAAATACTGTGAATATGACCTCGAAGATGAGGTCAACAGTCTGGACAATGTAAATAGTTACAATATCTAATCTCAGAAATATAGACAGCCAGCCTATCCCACTTGGAAAATTACAACAGTTTTCTTGCTCCCACTTTGACCCCATCTCGATTTAGTCTTGTGCCATACTTGACAAAGCATAAGAAATACAAAATGTTTATATTGAACAGGTATATATGCATAGACAGATGTTAACCAATTAGCTTCTCGCACTGGGTAATGGTTGCTCCTCATTTAGCTTTGATAGGTAACAAAATAATGCTGAATATATAAACTGACTTCTTTACAACATATAAAGGAGATAAATTTGAGTCCAGTTGTTGGGTATCTAACAAATATGTCATTTGTGTAGTTGTAGGGAGTGGCTTGGTATCCTTTTTTTTTTTCTCAGATTTCCCATTGCAACAGGCTCTAACTGATGATGAGGACAATTCTCTTTGATGTATAACTAATGAGGAAAAAAAAAAAAAAAAGATAACTACTAAGCAACATTGTCAAGACACAATCTGTCAACATCAAAGTAAATTGACACCTTAACATCCCTCCAGCAGCCTAGAGGATGGGCTGTGTTGGTGCTAACGTCAGTTCTAAAAACAATGTAGCATCTGATTTCAATTGATATGGAGGGAAGGTAATTGGAGCAATAGTGAATATTTTGTGTATGCACTTGTGCATGCATATATATATATATAGGAAACATTTTGAAATTCTCGGCATCTATCATTCATGCACGTGTAGTCATAACATCAACAAACCCACTCTGATGAAGTAAACTTTTACCCTGAATAATTTTGTACTTGCTATGTTTGTAATTTTAGTGTATTGTTTCTTAAAGGGATTACATGTTTTTATTCAATGCCTTATATTATGTTCTAATACACACACGCACAAATATTTAATCTATTTTCTGTTTATACTTTATTTTAATAGTAAATTTTTTTAAGTAAATGCTCTGTTTTTTAATTAAACAGTATTAAATAACCTTCAAAGAGCATAAATAAAAAAGGAAGGAATAAACATATCCAAATAAAGTGGTTGTCAAATATACTCATGTCTACCATAATTTAAGTAAGTATAATAAAGTAATACTAACACAAATTATTGAAATTGCTAAGACTAAGAAGAATAAAAAAAAAAAAAAAAAAAAAAAATTGTCTCACAGATCATTGGAAGAAGTAGTTAAAACCTATAAATATTGTTCCCTGAGGATCAATATTCATTAGGGCACCACCAAGATTGTTTATAATGGTGAGTGCTGAAAATTTCTATCCAAATAATTGAACAATATTTTTTTTTAGTGAGAATGGCTTCTTGGTCAAACCCAGAAGTTTTCAGAACCTTCTTGAACACGCACATGAAGGTGAATCTCTGTACAGGTATTATTATTAATATTTTTCTATTTGTTAATCATTTCACCCAAAAAAAGTTAAGAAACATCAAGCCTTGTCAGTACCTAGATGGGTGACTGCCTGGGGAATATCAGTTGCTGAAAAAATATACATAGCGGTCTTCTCTTGGCCATTCTCCTTGGCATCGCTTGGATGAACAAATCTCTATCCTGACTTTCAAAGGCTTGAATAAGGCCTTGTCACTAGCATACCACAATCACAGAATCAGCAATTCTTGGATGATGGTATGGAGTCGGAACACAAAACTTTTGACTCTGACTCCTCTATTTTTGGCACCTTCAACTTTATTTAAGTGATTATGACCTACAAATCTCATAAGGCCTATGCATACACTCCTAACTTGTGTCAGCCTATATCATTATAATTGGTTTATATTGAAGAATAAAGATACTGTGGCTTTATATCTTATTCATTCTTCAATATTTTCTAACAGAATTAGACAAAATCTTTGCAAATAAGAAATAAGTACAGGACAAAAATAAAACTCCTTTATAACAGAAGTTGAAATATAATCTTTTACAGGATCAAAAAGACAACAAAAATAAAATTTCTATAATGTAAGATGTTTTTACATATATAGTCTTTGCAAATACAAAATAACTACAAAAAAATAAAATGACTTTAAAAAAAGAAGTTTAGATGAATTTCTTTAAAGGAAATAGTAAATATACAGTAGAAGAAATAAAAATTCTATAATATAAGTTTGTATATAAAGTTTAAATTCAACTGGAGTTGGAATCCATACAGTTTTACTGATTCCAACTCCAGTGACCCCTTAATTGATACGACTCCACAGCCCTGATCCTTTCTCTGTCTAGGTATTTTTATGATCAACAGACCATACAGCCTTTTTGTCCATGATCACTTCAAAATATTAATTAATATGTTTTTTTTTTATCACTTGTATCCAAAGGAATGCAAATTAATGCTTGGATATAAAATTTTTCTCTGGTCAAATGTAACAGAATCTATAATGACAAACACAGAAGATATTTCTCTTCTGAGTGGTTCATTCAAACCAAATGTTTGTTTCTTCCGAGCTTTTTTGTTCAGAGCAATCTGTAAATGTTATTTTGGTGTCCACCCTGGTCTCTTTATCGACAACACGTTTTTATTTTATCTGACATCTTCATGGATATCTTAATGAACTCTTTCTCATCAGCAAGAATTGAGGAAGGTCGGGTAGTCTTGGTTTTGCTCAATCTTACTTAATTCCATCTAGTTAAATTTTGGTTTGATTCTCCATGGAATTATTTTAAAACATGATTTTTTTTTCAACGTATTTTGGTTGGCTTTTTCATTTCTAATAATAATGCTGCCATTACTTTTAGCTTTTTTTTTACCTAGTCAATTGTTTTTAAGAAAACTTGTCTAAAAGAGGGATTTCCGCTGAAATACATACATGCAAATAAATATATATATATATATATATATATATATGCGCAAATGCTAAATGATTAAAATGTATTATTATATAACTGTTTCAGTAAACTCATAGAGAAAGTAATATAAAATCCATCTCTGTAAGCTATTGCAATAAAGGTTGCATTGATCAGTAATGTTTCTACATACAATCACAATTTTTTTTTTTTTTTTTTTTCTGAAAATAAACAGGGCATCTCACCTTTCTTCGTAGCTGTTCGTAACTGACCATTTTTACATTGGGCTTACAGCCTCATCATGTTGAAACACCTGTTCCCATACAATCACCAAAGTTAAGCAACATCAAGCCTGGTCAGTACCTAGATGGGTGACTGCCTGGGAATATCAGTTGCTGAAAACTTAGATGTTCTGATTGCTTAATCAATAATGGCTTGGAATCAGATATCAGGGGCTGAGTTCCAATTTTCGTTGGGTTTGTTATATCCACTTACCGATAAATACCTATGACAAAGGTATGAATCCACCTTCTCTCCTCCCAGCTATGGATTAATTAGTAAAACTTGTATTACTAAACAATTATTATTTCTAAGAAAAAAGATTCTTACAATCTAAAATATTTTAAGTCGTAAAAAAACAAATCAATGAATTTCTACATGGAGTTTACGCAAAATAAGAAACATTTTTCATAGCATGATTAATGTAAAAGCAGTAATGTGTGCAATGAATTTGTCTAGAAGTGTAATAATTTACATTCAGTTGTTACTGCTTGGGTTGCCTTTTGGAAATTGTTTCATCAAATGGTCACTAACATACTCTCTTCTCCAACAATTGTGACATGCCAGAGACATGACATTTTGTCTAGCATTAAGACAATGAAGAGAAGTGAATTCATGCCTTTCCAAAGAGTATTAGTGCTAAGTGAACATACAGACACAGCTGACTGGCAATATGACAAAAGGAAGGAGTATGGATTTATGCCATTTCTGAGGGTATTAGTGCTGAATAAATATAAGCATTCTCAGCTGGCAGCCAATGGGAGGTTAAGGGAGGTGAATTCATGCCTTTCCTAAAAATATTCATGCCAACTGAACATGAGCTAGTAAAAAAAAAAAAAAAAATTTTTTTTTTTAAAATCAAACTATCTTGTCCCTGTGTGTGTGTGTGTGTGTATACACATGTACATATATCAGGGTTTCTCAACCTGTATGTATGTGCGTGCGTGCGAATGTTTTTCAACCTTTGTATCCTTGTGGAACCCTTAGTTTTCATGTCTCAGGGAAAGCTCTGTATAAAAATTATAAAATTTATTAATATCCATCTTTTATATTTTCATCATAGCTCACATGATAAACATATATAGACACCATGCATGTGTCCTGTACTTGAGTGAGCCACTCAATGATACATGAATCCACCACTTGCAGACCTTATCTACTAACCAATGAAGACTGTTTCATACTGATGCCATATAGACATTGCTAAATACATTCCCTCTAATTATTATAATTTTAAATAATAGAGGTTGAAGACTTTATTATAATAACCAAATATTTTCCAACAATATGCTGTACATGTATAGTAATATTAATATTACAAATATAAATTATTATTATAATTAATATTACAAATATAAAAGGTTTTAAAAATGACTAAAAATGCATTAGCATATTTATCACTGTTTCTTGCAGAACCCTAAAGTTCCAGGAAACACCAGTTGAGAAACACAGATATATATATATATATATATATATATATATATAATCAGTATCACAATGCGCATTCATCACTACTGGCTTTATTGAGCAAGCCCTGTCATTCGTCTTGATGATGGAAGAATATTCTACCATCAATGTTCTACATTGAGTTGCTCTACAGAACTCAACCCCAGCATAAATGAAAGAAGCACTACTAGGAGGGTTTAAAGGAGTCTCTTGCAGCCTGCCATATATAAGAAGATGAGTGGGGTGAAAACTGCTGTTTGTGATTAAAATAAGTCAATGAGTACAATTCATGAAGGCATTAAAACCTAAGACTATGCAATGAGTTTGTCAAATGTGCAGCTAGGAAAAAGGAAATCATTGATCCAGCAATTTACATGTGATGAATGCAACAGTGTATGTCTGCTCCTATGCAGGCCTTGTCAGCCACAAAAAAACATGCAGGTTGTCAGAAAAAACATGCAGATAATGTTCCAATCTCAGCCATCATATGAAAACTCCTGAGAAAACCAAAGAAAATCAACAAAACAGACCAAGACCTATACAGAATTACTTAGTTTGGCATGTCTACAATAAGCATTGCAAGTCACTTCTCACAAAAACTGGAAACATTGATAAAATTTGTCAGTGATGCTTATACTCCTTTAACATGTCAGCAGTTGTGTGTGTGTGTGTGTGTATGTATATATATATATATATATATATATATATATATATATATACAAGTTGTGTTTGTTTGTATCAGTAGGATATAGAATCTGAACAAAAAGTGGAAAGCCATCTTGTTGGCTTGACTACGCATTTCACCTTCACTAGATAGGTTCTCTGAGGTTAGAACAAAAGAAATCTGTGTGTGTGTGCGCGCTTCAATATTAAATTGTTAATATTTTTCTCCTTGCCTGTTGAAAATGCAAAAACAAACCTATATTTAGCAGGAAAATAAGAGAATCTCTTTCTTTCAATCCATTCTGACAGAAATAAAGAAAGATTTACGTTAAATTCGCTGCAGAAAAACTGGAAGATAATAATAATAATAATAATAATAAATTAAAAAAAAAAAAAACAATTTTCAACAAAGCAAGAAAAATTGGACAGGAATTTCAACAAAATATGATCTTATCAAAACTAGTCGGATTGTCTATGGCAAACTATAAATAACACAAAACATATACAAATCGACATCACAAATTGAAATAAGAGCCAGCCTAATGGACAGATATTAGCAATTTCATCTTGAAGCAAACATCCCCCAACACAGATTTCACTTATTCTGAGGAAGCTTATCTCGTGATTGTGAAACATGTCGTCAAATTAACAAGAGTTTTCCACTTTGTCTAATATATACAGGTCGTGATGGGTAAATTGTCACCATTTTATATTTATAATTTTGTGCATGTGTATTGTTTTTGATTTTGTTGACTGCACAGTATAGTAGGGTCAGTTGAGAACTGTCTGTGAGAAAAAGAGCACTATGACACAATTCACTCCACCAGAAATTTAGAAATGGCCTGTTGTACTACTTGGCATCTGCGTCAGAAGCTCCAATATAATCATTTCAGTGTTTTTTGGTGTCAATCTATGGACAGTGCAGAGGATTCAAAAAGAGTTGGATTAGTTTAATGGTGATTACAAAATTACAGCACCTCGGAAAACTCACTCTGATCTTTCTGATAAGAAAAGAACTCCCAAATTTGTTGGTGAGGGATTCAACTCGGAGGCCCTACATCAAGGGCCTTGAGGAAGTAGTTCTATCTTGGGTCAAGAGGGTGACTACTGTAAGACCCTATGTCTAGCAACAGGACTCTGCACCATGCCATACAAGCAGGGGAAAGTCACGTCTGCACCATGCCATACAAGCAGGAGAAAAGTCACGTCTGCACCATGTCATACAAGCAGGGGAAAAGTCATGGCTGCAAGACAATTTCTGTGACCACATCACCCCTTACATCTGGCCACCTAACTCTCCAGACTGCAATCCCCTGATTATTATATGTGAGCACAGTTGACCAACAAAAATCCTTGTAGTACCAAAGATGAACTGAAGGCATGGATTATGGCAGCATTCACCAACTTAAACAAGGAGACCGTCCAGAAGAGTTGCAGGAGATTCCGAAGTCCTCTGCAGGCCATGATTGAAGCCAATGGGGATTTCATTGAATAAATTTACTCTTTAGTATTTCAAAATATATTTGTATAATTTTGGTAAATATATCTGTTAAAATGAGATGTCAATGTTATTTTCATTTTTGCATAATTTAGACAACAATTAATCCATCACATCCTCTGTATGCATATATATATATAATGTGTGTGTGTCTTTTTTTTTTTCTTTTTCATCCTTTTAAATCAATAGTTAAAGGAGAAACTACATTTGTAAGAATTGTGATATTCCTTACAAATCTTTATTATATATTACATATGATAAGATGTATTGCATGTGTGTTTTTTTTTTTTTTTTTTTTTTTTTTTATGAAACCTGTGTGTATAACAGAAAAGATTCATCTGTTATCATGAAAAATACTCTGAAAGCTGAGAAAAATTGTTTCTCTGTCAGAGTAATATAAGAGTAATTCCCACGGAGAAATCTAGCATTATCATTGGATGATCAGCATGCTTGTGATAACAATTTGTTTCTCTGGGAAATTAGCAAAAATCTTTTTTTTTTTTTTTTTTTTTTTTTTTTTTTTTCCTCTATCTCTCTCAATAGCAACTGTCAGCCTGGGGAAAAGGAAATTGGTGATTTCAAACTCTGCAGAAAGGCAACATCATTAAAATAATGGAGACTGACAATACACTAGATGATCATAAGAGTTCTTGCTTTTTTTTTTTTTTTATCTTATTTATTTAACCATCTTAATACAAAAGGAAAAATAATTCCACATTAATAGTTACAAAATAATATAGTTTCTATATATTAAATTATACTATTTTATAGGTAAAAAGATAGTGCATGCCTAAGAAAATGTATTGTCACATAAATTACTGGATGATAACCTGTTTAAGCTGAGCAGATCCTGTAAAGAAATTGAATACATAAATGTTTGCTTTATATCCAAATCAGTTTTGCTGACACTAATCCATAAGTCAGGAGTGGGTAAGGTAGATTTATCCAATATCTGATATACAGATCTGTCTGCAAAACTCAGTTGAAATATAGTTCATTGGAATTTTTTTTATCTATTTACACACACAAGTTTGGTTAATAACCAGTGGAAGTTCTTTAAGAATTTTTTTTGTCTCTGGTACATATTTAAATAAGTTGCTATATGTGACTGCTGTCATTGCTAAAATATGAACCTTGACCTGTATATACAAAAGAAAAAAAATATGGAGCCTCTTTCCATGAGAATAGTTGACTTGAAACAACTTTTTTTCTTTTCTTTTTTTTTTTTTTTTCTTTTTTTTTTTTCTTTTTTTTTTTCTTTTTTTTTTTTCTTTTTTTTTTTTCTTTTTTTTTTTTCTTTTTTTCTTTTTTTTTTTTTTTTTTTTTTTTTTTTTTTTTTTTTTTTTTTTTTTTTTTCTTTTTTTTTTTTTTTCTTTTTTTTGTAAATAACATTTGCAATGCTAATGACTCTTCTCAAAAATAGACAATACTTTCAGAAATTTATTTCTTCTAAAAGAGAATGCCATCAACAGGAGAAAGTTTCCAGTGAAGTATCCTTTTTCAACCCTCTATTCAATTTACTGGGAACTTTTGCACCACCGATTTTTTTTTTTTTTTTTTTTTTTTTTTTTTTTTTAAATGACAGCAGGGAGATTCCCCCCCCACCACCACAACCACCAGTATTTGAGAACACAGACACGATTACAGGACCTATCCCCAATTGAACATGTAAAAAATATAACAAGGCGGTGCCTGACTTATTCAGTTATCCCACCTTCAATTTCTGCAGCTACTAGAAACATGCGGTATATTGAAGGACACTATTAGCCATCTGTATGATCCTTATATATGAGTTAGCTATAATGTCTGTAAATTGAAAGGCATATTTAATGCATTACTCTTTTTTTTTTTTCTAAGCGCAAGCAAGGCGGGAAGCCACTAGCATGCAATGGGGTTACAGAGAATTGGAGTGAGAGCAAATAGAAGTGATAGCAAAAAGGATGAAGAGAAGCATAGGAGATAGATCAAGGCATCTGGAGATGTTGATTGACATTACATTTGAATAGTTGGCGATTATAGCTATCAAGAAAACAGCAAGAGGGGTGGGAGTTCCACAGGCAAGAAGTGCAAAACATGAAGCTATTGGAATAGAAGAGATGACTACATTTAAGTTTCAACAGTGAAAGGGTGAGAGTGAGATGCCAGCCTAGTTGTTTTACTTTTTGTGTGTACTTGTGTGTTTAGTTATTTAAAAATTAAAAAAAAAAATTAAGATTGTTATAGCATACCTACGGATGATAATATGCATTTCCCCATTCGCATAAATACAGTAGTAAATACTGTATGTTGGTATGCAGTTAGATTCATTGTGGAATTCACTTGACTCAATTCTAGCAGTTGTCTACTTCTTCTACACACTGCTGGCGAATCTTATATGTGTTGCTCTTGTCCTAAGTTTTATTGTTCATTACCAATTTTCATTTGATTATTCTATTCAGCAACTTTCCCTAGGTTACAACAAAGATGTAAAAAATTTGCTTACTATAGTTTCACCAATTTAGCTCATCAGGCAATAAGTGGTTAGAAACATTTTTACCTTTTTATAAATCAACTTGTATATCTCTTATGAAAATCTTAAGATGATCATGCCATCAACTAAAATTGTTCTTAAGCACTTACTGCCTGATGAGCCAAATTAGTGAAACTATAGTAGCGAATAAGCAGCAAATTTACATCTTCAGTTCTTACATTGCTCTGTTCTTCATTTAAAATTTTTTTGTTAATGCAACTATTGTCAGAGTGGTAAGACTTGCTCCTACAGGTTTTGATGCACATGTTTACACATTTATTCTTATAATTAATGAGAATAATTTACTTTATGTATAAGATAAGAGTTCTCAATATCAGAATGATCATTTGTAAATATAGACAGTTTGAATATAAAACTCAACACTGCATGATGACTGTCAGTTTCATGCATTCAGTAACCTTTTTCCAGTATGGCTAGACACAGAAAAGGGAACAACTAAACAGCAATCGTGAGAAGATGTCATGTATGGTTGTCAGCAAAAGAACAGCCCAAGATGCAAACTACAAACTGGAAACACCAAAATCAAGCAAGTGTAAAAATTGAAATATCTAGAAAGTGTTTTAACAGAGGACAGAAAATGTGGCACTGAAATCCAAAGACATATCCTGATATCAAAAGATATTCTCTGAAACAGCATTTTGCAACCTTTTTACCCTTGCATAGTAACCCTTAAAATAAATGACATGTCTCAAGGAACCCCTGTGCAAAAACAAAATTATATACCATATCTTTCTCATTTTATTTTCATCATAGTTCACATCGTAAATATCATAGTATATATTTTTGAATAACTGGTTTAAGGAAAAATTAATACTTCTTTGTCAAATTGTTTAGTAATGCTAAATAAAATTCATACTGTTCATTTATCAAGGATTTATCATTCACACAAAAAAAATTCTAAAATCAAACGTAAAAAATAAATATAATCAATATCATAAAATATAAACAATATCATATGCCTATAATATAAATGTAAATAGAATGTAAATAGTAATATTACGTATAGGAAATTAAATAAAAAGTCAAAAGTGCATTAGTATGTCTCACCTGTTCTCGTGGAACTTTTGGAGACCTTCGAGTTCCAGGGAACCCCAACTGAGAAATGCTGCTCTAAAAGTATTAAGTACCAAGAAACAGAAAAATTTCATTAAGAACAAAAGAAAACATACTTAACTGTTAGGTAATGTCTTCCTATATGGCAGTGAATGCTGTACAATCTCGTCACAGATGAAGAGACTTGAGGCAACAGAAATGTGATTATACAGAAGGATGCTGAGAATACCATGAACCAAATGTAAGCAATGACAAAGTTATAAAGAAAACAAACTTAAAGGACACTTTTAATTAGCATCAGTAAGAGACAGTTCTAATTTCTAGGGCATATAATGAGGAAAGAAGGCTTAGAAAATTTGATACTCCCAGGATATTAAAGGAAAGAAAGACAAGCAAGCAGCAAATAACCTAGCTAATGAGCTTGTAAAATTTCTTCACAGAACAGGGATTAGTAAAAATAACAAAAAGACAAACTTTACTAAGTAAGAGTCACTGACAGGAAGTTGTGTAGAGCCATGATCGCTAACATTCTGAAATGGCACATAAAAGATGATAGTGATACATGTAAGAGAAATAAGGGAGTTACAGTAAATCACTTCCAATGTCTTTATATTAAAGCTTAAAATCTATTTCCTTTGTTGATTTGTGTCGTGTTCATTTCATACTTGAGTGATCATGGCTGTCCACAACTTCATATCTTTTGTCAAAGTAACTTTTGACTACTTACCATCCCTCTTTGTTCCTGTTCTGTCACATGTACTTGTTAAGTTGATTACTTTCTGTTTCTCTTGCCGTCAATATATCCTGTCCATGTTAAATTCTCTAAGCCTTCTTTGATCAATAAGCATCCCAAAACTTTCAACTGTCTCATTTCGATTGTAAGTATAAGTTTCCTTGTAGTTCCCGTTTTCATTAAAATTTCCTCGTTGTTCAATACTAATAGTATTCTTAATGTTCATCAATAAAATCAGATCTCTGTTGCTTCAAGGAAGAAGATACAGCATTTAATTTTTATTTTTATTGTAATTTTCACTGCATTATACAAACATTAACTATTAAATTACGTTTTTCTTTTCTAGGTGTCAGTTATGGGGGACATTGCCAATACTCTGGAATATCACAGTTTCCGCAGTACCATTCCTTTGAAGAAGGTGAGTCACACAGTCCCCGACTTCTATAGACTTTGGTTTTCATCTGCATTAAAATTCTTCACCAAAAACCCAATTGCTTTTTTGATAATTGTTATGCAATTTCTTTTTCCTTTGAGATTTTCTTTCTCAATTTTCTTTTCTTCTGTTTCAGAAAAGTTTCAGCCTAGTCAAAATATAACTGCAGTCAGAACTTAACTGAATTCTATATTTCAAAGAAAAATAATTAGCTTAAAAAATGTGATTTAGGGTGTGAGACATCCTGTTTTACAATTGTGTATGTCTGTATGATAGCCTTGTAAGGACAGAAAAAGCAATTATCGCTCTTCAGTGGAGATGAAGTCATATGACTGCCGCTTAGCAACGTTATGTCATTGTGACAAAAACGGCCAGTCTTTCAGTCAGTGTTCAGGAATCAAACCAAGCAATTGGCTATTTTTAGCATGAGTGATGCCCTTGCCTTACTAGAGTGGAGACTAAATCTGCCTCCTCTGGACACACTCAAATCTGGAATTCTAAATATATCTCCTCCAGTTCCCATTAAAAAAATATTATAAATAAGATTCTCTTTTTCTGACCTCTTTTTCACTCTGCTTGCTGTTGCATACATGTTATAGTTTCTCTACATCAGACACCTGTAAATATGTAGATATAGTTTTGTTTGTGATTTATTGGTATAAAACTCTACCCGAGAACAACATGTTTCTTTCAGATATTCTGTTCCATCCATGAAATAAGGTGTTATTATATCCTGTATAATATCAATAATGGGAGAATATTCATTTTTTTTCATAGTGCACACATCATCTGGTGACTTACCCAATGCAACATGGCATATTATTAGTTACCCAATTAGCCTGATGAACAAATCAAGCTCTTTCTGAGTAAAGAAAGATTGTTCACCGATACTTATTACAAAATGTAGGTATAGTAGGTCAATGAAAGAAATTAAAGAAGACAGAACATACATACCTGTGTAGGTTTGTTTGTTTTTTTTGGGTTTTTTTTTTTTTAATCTCTCACAAAGCAAAGTGGGTCCATCCTAACAGTTATTTGTCATGATTTGAACCAAGAGTTTTACAAATGCCAGATGCTCTTCCTGATAGTCCAAGTAGATCTAATGCTTTTAAGTCACATCTCTAGAAAGGTTGTCATTCAAGGCATGAGACTTCCACCCTAGCCTTTTTACATATATATATATATATATATATATATTATAATAATAATATAAATAGTTATACTCATTTGGAAAAAGCTTAGGTATTTTGCCTTGTAATTGAACAAACCAATGCGCAAGGGAAAATAAGGGATACAAAAAGAAAGAAAGAACTAAAACCATGAAATTGAGGCGAAAACAATCGTCCAGAATTCAAGCTCAGAGTCCAAAGAAAAAAACCCTCCAAAACGAGTAAAGCAAAAGTAACTACGTCAAGTGCTCAATACACTAAGTAGAGCAAACCTAAATATGAACCTAACAAGCCAGGTAAACCTACCTAGGTTTCACCTATACAGAGTCAACTGATGATCCATATAGGTGAAACCTAGCTCTTTAGGTTCATACATATACATATATATATATATATATATATATATATATATATATATATATATAGTAAAGTTTAAAATAAATTCCATGGATGTATAATCCAAGTGGGTTGTAGTAATATTAAAATTGACCCACAAAAAGAGAGCTCAATGTATTTTATTTGTACAGAGCAATATGATGAATAATCAAAAAAAAATTCTTTTTAACTCCTGTGTGGAATAGGCTATTCCGGCAGATCGAGCTATCTTTTTGTACTGTCGAAATAGCCTATTCCCCACATGAGGTAAAAAGAAATTTTTATTCATCATATATGTGGGTTTTTTTTTTTGTTTTTTTTTTTGTTTGTTTTTATGAACATATTTTCAAACTTGTAAGAAAAACATTTCATGTCATAGCGTTATTCTATTTTATCTTTTTTTACTGTTGGTTCAGATCAGAATAGTCAATTTTTTTATTCTATTATCTTTCAAATATTTTTAACAATAATAAAAAAAAAATGTTCTTCTATATATGGTGGTAATTGCATACTTTTATTAATTTTAATTATTTTTTTCCAAAGTAGTAATAATAATAATAATGTGTTACATTTGATAATGAACTGTTTCCTCCAACATCCAGTGTAAGATATATGTATGTTTCTATCTGTGTACCTCCGATGGTCACTCCTTATGGTGGAGATGCTTGTATGGTTAAATGACTGAGAGTGATACCATCATGAGTTCTAAACTCGTGGTAGGACCACCCTTAGCAGGAAGGTCAAAATCAAGGACTCAGACTAAGTGTGACCAACAGATCTCAATGGTTCAACAAGTGGATGGAGAGGGCTATGCATGATGGACATGCCACAGAAGGTGCCACTCAAAATTATAACGGTCAGCAGCAGTCTGTTGCAGTTTCATAACTGGATTCTGTATGTCTCGTATCACTTCCTGTCAAGTTGAGGTCCACCTTAAGCAAATCCGCACCATTGACATTTTCTTCTGATCTGATTTTCTTTCACCTCCAACCAACTCTTGCGGAGCCAAATGATGATAAGGAATGGGTGATGGGAGCAGATTTTGGTAAAACTGGAAGCTTCTTGTCTTGAACCTGCACGTTGATGTCAAATTTATTCATCAATGCTATCCTCATAAAGCGATCAGCAAAGAAGAAATTGAATTCTTGGATACAAGATAAAGCCGCCACTGTTGCCAACATATTAACCATTGTCTCTTATAAGAAAATTCTGATTCTTAACATCTTTTCTCAACATGCTTCTATTTAGTTGAAAGCTTAATAATATGCAATAATTATTATTTTTATTCTACCTTAAATTTTTTTCATCAACCTCCTATGCCCATATATCAGTCCAATTATCTTTCTAATTTACATAAATGATCTGCCTAAGAGTCTACTCTGATCTTATTTGAATATCTATATTGATGATACAATTCTATATGGATGCATGTATATACACGTCTATGACAGGGAAGGGGTTAATGCCATTCATGCTTGGATGATATCCAGATCAATAAATTACATTGTGTTTTACCAAGACTATGAATTTGATTCTCACTAGGTGTTTTATGGCTTTCTGTCATATTAAGCTGAGGTTAGTCAATAGCTGAAACATTTCTTATTTTGTTTTAGTACAGTTTTCTGTTTTAAATCATAAAATTGCACAGCACTTAGGATTCTCTTCAGAAAGAATTAATCCTTTGAACCCTGTCTTCCTGAACAATTTTAACCCTTCTGCCTAAACTTTTGAGTCAAAATTCACAAATAATTGGTACGTAATGTTTCATTGTAGAGATAAAAATAGTTACAAGTGTTTGCCCACCATTCAACTGGTAGCTGGGCATTAAGTCAACTTTCTCTACCACTGTTCAACCGGAGACTGGTCATTATGTCATTTTTCTCTACCACCAGTAAAATGGTGGTCAGAGCTCAAAGGGTTAATGAGCGAGAATAAAAACGATATTGCTTTCTTTTCTCTCTAAGCTATTTTTTGAAATTGTTTTCCCTTTTAGATTGTTGTTGATGATGACCATCACAAAGCTTGGTCATTGTATGATGCCGGACCACGCAGTGTTCGCTGCCCTCTCATATTCTTTCCTCCTGCCAGTGGAACTGCGGATGTTTTCTTCAAGCAGATTCTGGCATTATCAACTGTTGGATACAGGGTCATTGCTGTAAGTACTTCCAGTTCCAGTCAATCTTTTTTTTTTTTTTTTTGTGATGAATTAAGAAATATGTCCTTTTAATTACTTGGGAGTAACCAACAAGACGTGGCATGATAAAACCCACCTAAACAGTCACAAACTGGCCTGGGAATATCCGCTTGCCAGATGGCAAGACCACCTGCCCCACACGTCGTATCCAATTAAAATGCAATGAAGAAACAAACCCAGATAACTGTTTTAGTAATAAAAAGGAATAAGAACAGTCATTTGCACACTATCAATTACTAATGTGCAATGTGAGAGAATATTTTCAAAGGTAAAGCTCACAAAAAGGTTAAGAAATTTTCTGAGATGAATTTGGAATCATACATGTTTCTATCAATTGAAAAGAAATTGTTAGATGAATTGGAAGCAAAAGCAATTATTAGCAGATTCGCACAATTATTTAAGCTTGGACGTGCAGGTGGTGTATTGGATAATGTCTCAGAATTGTTAATCAGAAAGCCAAGTTCCAATTCTCGTTGTGTACATTATAGCTAATTATGAACAAATACCCTTGTAAAATGTATGAATCTACTTCTCCCCCCAGCTATGGGATAATTATTAATACTTGTATCTCTAAAAAAATTCTTACATTCTAAAAATATTTATTGGCTTTAAATAACCTGCAAGGGTTGATAAGCCATAGAAAACAAATCAATCAAACCAAAAAATCTATAATCTGCATAGATCCTTACTAACAATCTGAGATCATTAACATGAAGAAAAGTAGGGTAGAAATGAGGCTTGTGGGACGCCAACATTGATCTCATGGACTTCAGAAAATTGGCTATTGACAACAACCATCAAAGACCTACCTGATATGAAGAGCTTGATGATTGTAAAGTCTCTTCCAGAGATTCCATAGTTATAGATTTTGAGTATCAACCCCAGATGCCACTGCTTGTTATAGACATTTGAGTTCTTAAAGGCAATTGTTCTTGTAATGAATTTATTGTTGAATTGCCTCATTGATTCTGTTTTATGATAGAACATCAGCAGTGGACTTAGAAGAGCAAAAATCTTTACTGCTTGTTGATCAGGAGGTTGTTTCTGATTGTAGCCTCAAAGAGTTTGCTGAGGACATTAAGAAGGCTGATGCCCCAATAATGAAATGGGGATGAATGCTCCTCCATATTCTTGAAGGTAAAACAGACAAGACAGTTATAGAATGTTGAAGGCAGTGAAGTCAGACAAAATATTTGCCTAAGTTCCTTTCTTGTATATCATCTGGGGTGTTAATCAAGATAATTCATTAATGATGTAACCACTTAATTTTTGTCTTGAAAATGCTATCAAAATATTCGCACAAAAATACTCCAAACTCCAGTGGTTAATTTTTTTTCCTTTTAGGACAAAAAAGGCTTTTCATCACAACCACTGCAACAAACTGTGTTTATAATGTTTAAGCCCAACTTTTTTTAATGACACTACTACAAAAAACATCAATTTAATTTAAAATGTAACTGATATATGAAACAAAACTAGTTCAGTTGACCATTGATGAAAAAATACAAAAAATACTTCTGGATATTGTTGTAGAATTGTTAAGGAGATTTTTGACAAGTAATTTTTTTTTCATAGGTCTTCTTACTCTGTCAGTGAAAATAATGATTGTTCTGAAGCAGATGATAAATATCTTGGGAGAAAATTTCTTTGTCCCATATGTTGGGATTTCTTCCTAACCAATAAAAAAAAGGAGAACTCTTGGTTTTACCAACAAATTTTTCTTTCTTGCCTTGAAGTCAGAAGGCTATAACCACTTAACTATATCAAATCTAACAACTATTTTTATTTTATAAAAGCAATAGAAATCAATGTTCTCCCTGATTGTTAACTTCTATTTAAAACCCGAGGGGAGGTTAGCTCAATGCCAAGAGGAAGCAGTTTAAAAAAAAAAAATGAAAAAAGAAAGGAAGATATTTGTAATGTGATACTGTTTGGAATAATTCCAGATGAATAATAAACAAATAATTAGATCTATGACAACAGTCAAGTTAGCTTCATAATCAATCATCATGTCAATGCTATTTCCATCTGTGGCTCACATGACTTTTTTTTTTCTTTTCTTTTCTTTTTTTTTTTTTTCTTTTTTTCTTTTTTTTATCGTTTCACTTCTAGCAAGGCAATAAAGCCACTAAGATACAGGTTAGGAGCAATAACATTGCAGATAAGAATATTTGTAAAAAAAAATAATCCCTGTAAGTTGTATAAATTTGCAAAGTGAAGCATTAAAAAGTCTCCTCACATTCACCAAGTTTTTTTTTTTTTTTTTTTTTTTTTTTTTTGTTCCTTTAGAATTTCATGTGGAGAGTAATTGTTTCACCATAATTTCATCAGATAATTAAGTGCTTATCTATAATTTTATTCAGTGAGTATTTGGTTCTCTATAATTTCTTGTAACTATTTACACTATTCGGACTCTTTTTCTCATCTTTACTTTATTGTCATATTCACAATGTTTCAGCTGTGGTACACTCCTCATGCTGCATGACAATACCACCCCATGCACTGTCAACCTGGCTTTGACTACAAAGTGACTCCTGCAATATGGTCGAGATGCACAACATGTATCTGACTTAGATCTTTCTAATCATCATATGTTTGAGCCTCTCAAGTACCTTTTTTCTGTTTCTCTATGTAAACTTGAAATTTGTGTTGATGGCCATTAATTGATGTTTCAAAGCTATCACTTATCTGTTGGGCCCAAACCATTATAAAAATGCCATCACTTTATTGTTTTCTTTTTTTTTTTTTTGTGATAAAGCTGGAGACATTAGTCCACATGTAAATAATAATTTCTTTAAGGCTTATGGAATTTTTTTTTTCAACTTCATTGGTTAATTTCAAATTCATTTATTCTTACTTTATTATCCTTTCCTTCAGGTTGACTATCCTGTCTATTGGACTTTGAAAGAAATATGTGAAGGTTTCCAGAAACTTCTTGATCATTTACAACTCGACAAAGTAAGTAGATACCTATCGAATCAAATTATTCCATGATCTCAAGGAATGCGGATGATTTTAGCCCAACCAAAAAGGCTTTTATAAAATGGCTGGTCAGCTTAGAAAGTGGATTAGGTCCAGAACTTTTCAGCACCTCCTTTAGACCATTGGAAAACTGGGCTTGGTCTATCATTGCTTTCATGGGGTTACTTGGCAGTACCAACCTTTTCCTATTAAATTCAAATTTAATTTTCTCTTTCAAATAATTTTCTTTTACTTATAACACAATGGGTTCCACTTACGACACCCATGAAGCCAAATGTGCTGTAAATGATTTTATCTGAGCCTGAAGCAGAGGCATTTTCTAACAACCAACAGTAAAATCTAGATGTGAGAACTTCAAAGCAATCATTTGCACATTGGGAAGAAGAAAATGAAGCCAATAAATAAATGAAAACTTCCCAAATCAAGTGCCATTCTGTCAAAAGGTAAAAATTTGAGTCATGTCACCAATTCTAGAATCATTGGTCAGAAGCTGGCTGTTGCTGAACAAATCATCAATTGTAATGTAGAGATGGGCAGCTGGGGAATGTCAGCAATAGAGAGGAGTTGGCTGTCTACAAAGTCACCTTGGTGGGTGTAAGAATAAGTGAAGAGACCTAAGTGTCACCAGCATACGCCCAAAAGTATGCTAAGTCGAACTTGCTCAGTGAATAAAGAATGCAGTATCTTGAAAATGGGATTCTTTTTCTTTCTTTTGCAATATTTCATTTCCTATTCCTTTGAACAAAAACACTGTCTTTCTCAGTTCTTGCTCACACAAACACAAACAAAAATTGAAAGACACCATCAGGTGAAGTTGTCCAGTCATTGGAAAAACTAACCAAGTGCCGTGGTTGTATGCTAACCTTTATCTAGCTAGATGTAAAAATTGTCACCAAACTGTGGTGTCCAGTGGAATTTTTTAAACTACCACGGTCTATTTTTAAAAAATTTCCATATTCTTTAAAATAAAAACTAGTACTATTAAATATTTCCTTGTCTGTGGGACAATCCTTTCTTGTAACATAGCTTGCTATATACAAAAGTGACATTTTAGTATTGTTGTAGAGTAGGTAGCACCCCTTCAGCACTCTACCAGATAGCCTAGCTCATAGCTTTAGATAATCTACGATTAAGGACTTGAACAGTTGATTAATAAGTTGATACTAAGCTGAATAATATTCAAACTGATCTTACTTCATTTGGCTATACAGCATCTGATGCTCCTCTATTCCTTGTAAGTTGTCTTGATAATTGTTTTGTAACTTATTGTTCTGTGTTTTTGTATGTATCCATTAGCACCGGATACAGGTACTGAATAAATATATTAAGCACTCATTCTTCTCTGTGTATCATTCACCTCGATGCTACAACAGATTGGGGACGAGGATGAAATCAGTCCGAATATTATTCAGCTTAGTATCAACTTATTAATCCACTGTTGAAGTCCTTAATCATAGACTATTTAAGGCTATGCATCAGTCCATCTGACAGTGCTGAAGGGGTGCTAGCTACTCTACAACAAGTATCTTTATGGATCCTAGCTTGAAGGTCCCATAAGTTAAATGTTTGGCATCCCATTTCATCCAGCAAATGTCTACATTTTTGAGCAATTATGGCCTGGTTCTTTGACATCAACATTTAATTTAAGAAGTAGTTTAGTTCTTTTTCAATATGAAATTTTTCAATAACATTTTGAACTGTTATAAAATATACACCTCTAGAACTTTGTCCTAATTTTCCAAATTGATTTTATAAATAGTCTGTGGTAAATTCACAAAGCACAACAAAATTAAACCCACTCTTTAGCAACTATCTTCAAACATCAATTAAGCCATTACATGTAAATTCAACGGCTAAACTTATATCCTTGCTTTCCTTCCATTCTTTTTGTCATTTTCCCAAAATTAAAAAAAAAATAACAGAAGTTAATCATCTAAATCTGATATCACTTTTTTCAGTGGATTATTTTTCTTAGTGTTAGCATATATTTCTTTGACAGACAATTTTCCAAAATTTTAAGACTTTTTCAATGAAATTAACTATTTCTGCAGTATCCTCCCCATTTAATAATGGGTGTGTTTTAATGGCAGCTACAGTTTGATCACAAAAAACTTTCAAACAATAGGAAAGATTTTGTCACTCAACAATTTTGGGTACATTACTTAGTTTCAGCAGCTTAGCAAATTGAGTTTTACAATTTCCCATTTTGCTGTCATCTTTTTGCCTTTGGACTAAAACAATAATTCAGAAGTAGGTTCAGTAATTGAATTATTTTGAATATTTTTAAAAAGGTGGACATAATCAAAAAGTAAATAAAAGCCATTTTTAGTTATCCAACTAAAAATGGCTTTTATTTAACTTATTAAAAATAGTGTCAAATTTTTTGAATAAACATTGATGAAGCCTGTTGCTATCACACACAATTGTAATTACTTGACTATTTAATTGTTTGATTGCATTAACGAGCAAAAAAAAAAAAACAATTTAATTTCTGTCTTTTCTTGTCTTATCAACTGACTGAATCTTGTCTAGAGACTCATTTTTAGCCATTGTGGGTGCCCCCCCCCGCTTACCTACTTCATTCAATGAGCAACCTACTGATGCTCTCATCTTCTTCCCACATTAGCACTTGAAGTCATTAAAATGTAATCTATTCTTCCACATGGGGTCAAGTGGAGACTTAAGAAAATACCATCACTTAAGAGGAAGTTGACCAAAAACAGATGACTTCTACACTAGCCATTGTCAGCATTTGAACCCAGGGATGGGGAGAGAAAAGAATAGAAATATCCTTTTCTTTCATTCATCTGTTTTTGTTATCGGTATACTTTCAGTCTATTGAAAAACATTGTTTTTCTTTCTTGTTTTCCAGTTTATTTTGAAAGCCTTTTTCCCAATTTACCATCACCTTCTTAATAGTGTCATACTTCTAAAAAGTGTATGAAACTTATATTCCAATGTCAAACCCTCAAGACTTTAGTCTTGAGGGTTTGACTTTGGAATTTAGGTTTCAGAATTTAAAATTTTAAAGTTTCTATGAATGTGGGAATCTTTTAAAGACTGTCAGGACAAAAGGACTTGGGATTCAAATATGAGAATTTTAGAGTTTGGAAAATTCAATTTTGGATAATCATATTTTCCAGGGGGTGGGTGTGAATCAATTTACCTCCAACCCACATAAAATATGATTATCTAAACAACATATTTTTTTAAAATTTACTGTAAAAATATTAAACTTGTCAATTTTGTTTGACATTTTTAACAACAATACTCATAAAATTCAACATTTTTTTTTTTTAAATACCTGTAAATAATTATTTTTTTAAGTCAGTATATTTGTTATGAAGAATATCATATACAATAATATTAAATTAAATTTTTATTCAATTTTTTTTCAAATAAGCAAATTTCTGTATAGTAAAAGAGGAAAATTAGCAGTGTAAAAACTAAAGTTACATTCATTTTATCTGTTTTCTTACAAGAAGGTATCAACATACTTCATGTGTTATAAAGAAAACACAAATTATTCATTAAAAAATGAATTATAAATTAACTCTGTGACAAAATTCTTGATAATGACATTTTTTGTGAATTTTGCTGTTTAAAATAATCACAAAGTAAAAAGAGAAAGACAATATTGTCTTTTATATTTTTGTGGTATATTTTTAAGAATACTTGTAAAATATTAAATTTATTATTGAATTTAATTTTTGACATTAACTTTGCGATAAATTCTTTAATTTTGCAGTGAAAAACATTTTTATTTTTTCATTTCTTTTATTTATTCATGAAGGACAGAAAAATTCATTCTTTTCTAAAAAAGAAAAGCATATTATTCATAAAAAATGAATTTTATACTTAATATGATCATTGTTGAAGAAAAATAGAGAAAATATAAAATTTAAATTAACTTTGTGATAAATTCTTAATGACACTTGTGAATTTCACATAAAAAAAAACGTTTGTTTAAAGATAAGATATGCACTATTTACATTATTCAAACTATTGTCCTCATCTTTGTCGCCATATTTATTACAATGTTTCAGCCATTGTACGCTCCAGCCTTTTTCAGGTGGTTGGAATGTCAAACTGAACACTTTATTTTGCTGATGTTATATGGACCGCAGATCCTTTGTACTTTCTCTGAGGACAACAACACTCAGAAAACAGTCTGCTTGCTTTATGTTTCACATAAAGCAGGCAGACTGTTTTCTGAGTGTTGTTGTCCTCCTCTTGTACCCACCTATCTCAGTTTTTGGGGGCTGCTGCCATGTACCCAGGGTAGTTGTTACATTGTGTGGTACTACTTATACTGACCAATTTTTTATCTAACATCTCTGGGTCACCACTTATGACTTTTGCTCAGTGTTGTAAGCAGCGGACGATCCCTTTCTTTACGCTGTATGGATGGTGGGAGTTGAAATTGAGGTACTGTCCAGTGAATGTCTGTTTACAGTATATGGATGTCTTGAAACCATGCTCTGTTCAAGATATTAGAACATTCAGAAATGGGACTGTGTTGTTACTCTCTTTCTCATCATGAACTGTATCAAAGGTCTTATTGAGTTCACATGGTCCAGTAGAACCTGAACATCTTCCTGGTGTGGCCAGAGTATGAAGGTGTCATCTATGTATAAAATATGCAAAGTTCAAATAAAATAAATATTATACTTACTTCAATATCTTAAATAATAAACTTAAGTTAATCCAAAAGTAAAACATAAAAATTTCTTTGAAAAAAAAAAAATTAATTTCTTAATCCAATTCTAACAACAAACATTTGTATGTAAATCTTTGCCCTCAGTCGCCTACTGGCCTTACTCTATGTAATGGCCTGAGTTATGGAAGCTTTGATATAAAGAATAAATAGGAATCGTTTATAAAGTTAATGTTGTGCCTTTTATTAAGGCTTCATCAGAGATTGAAACATGGGTGCAGTGACTTTTCAGGTATTTTTGTGTAGACAGTTTCTCTCTCCAAAATCTATCTTGCATATCCATATTTGTCCATGCTTAGAATATTACTGCTACATATGGTCCAGTGCCCCCTGCTATTTACCTTGAGCTCCTTGATAAAATACAAAGAAAAATCGGCCATATTATTGGTCCTGATCTGGTGTCTCAGCTTCAGTCACTTTCCCATCATCATAATGTTGCCTCTCTGTGTCTTTTCTATAAATACTTTCATGGTAATTGTTCGGGTGAGCTCTTCACTATGTTACCTAGACTTTATGAATTTAAGCACTGTACTAGGCTAGTGATGAGATCTCGTCAATTTACAGTTGAGTTGGCTAGATGTAGCTGTAAGTTCTATGCTAACCATTTCTTTTCTCACACTTCTTGCTTGTGGAACTCCCATCTGTCGAGCTTGCTTTCCAGCCAGCTTTAATCTTCAAAAGTTTAAATGCAATATCAATTGCTAACTATGGTCCTCCTGATTGTTCTCACTCCTTAGTAATGCTTCTGTTTTCTAATATTTCCACACCCAGTAACCCCATTACTGCCTTGCTTGGGGTGATCATGAATTTTGAAAAAAAAAAAAAAAAGTTGCACAAAGTGGTAATGATAGATTTGAATCTGTAGTCTGTCTTGTGTACATTTGAGTAAACTGAATCCTGATTTCAAAACACCTTCTCCATTGCAAACCTTATTAATCATTAAATATGTTTGCAAAAATGTGTCTAATAAGTAAAGAGATCTACTAATAACATGTTCACATCTGTGTTTGTTATTTATATTGTCACTGTAAAGCTCTAGTAGTTGTTGTTGTTGTGGCCCACTTTGCCCAGAGTCAATATTGACATGACTCTCCATGAAAAAAGTTTACCAACTCTTGCCCAACTTGTAGTGCCCCCTCCCACCCTAATGGGTTACATGATCGTGATCTGATGATTATTTATTTTCTACTAAAAAATGTACAAAATATCAACTTCACAATTATGGTTAAATACATTTGCTCCCCTCTTCAAAAATAAAAAAAAATAAGAGTACATTTTCCAACCTAAGAAAAAATTTGTATTCGCTCAGTTTTAGCAAGTCTCAGTATGAGAAGATGAAGGTCATTAATAACTATCGTCAGGTTTAGAGTAGCATTTTTGTGTAGAATTTAATGATTTTAAACTTTTGAATTATTTTTCACTAAAACTTGTTTCTCAAAAATTTTGTCATTCATTCTATATGCCAAGCATTTTCATTCAGAAAGAAATGGTCAATGGTCAGGAATAAATGCAAGCCTGACAGAATAGGGCTGTTGCATGCATATGTACACACTTATAATGATTATACTAAATACATTCAAAATTGGGAAGAATGGCTTTGTCTAGAGTCAGAAATCAGGATGTAGGATATTTGTCATTGCCCCCCCCACACACACACACACACACATTGTGGGGTTTTGTTTTTTTTTTTTCTTTTTTGGTTTTTTTTTTTTTTTTTTTTTTTTTTTTCATTAATGATGGTTACATTGCATCAACAAAAATTTTTAACACTCCAGATCTATAAATTTCACGTGGATGTCACCCATATTTTTTTTTTTTTTTTTTTTTGTGAATGAAGGTGGGGACCTTTTCTTCAAAAATCAGATTGTTTCCATTCCCATTTTTACCTAAGGCTCTGAAAATATATTCATAAATTTTTATCTTTTTATTTTTTCTTTCACTTTTAAACCAATGAATAATAAATGAAATACAGGTATACTTCACCTTATGTTGGTAATTTGGTCCAGGAGAAGCGACTTAATTCTAAAAACAACTTATTCGAATTACTTGTCTCTGAATTTACTTATCACTAGGCTAAACTACAAATAACCCTCCCCAGTTCTGTATTTTATATATAAATACATTTTTAATAATATATGATCAATAAGAATCTATTTTAAAGTTACAAACAAATAAATATTAGTTTTTAATATTGTACATGAAAAAAGTAATCTAAATTTACAAATACATGTACATACATACTTGTAGATGATTTTTATTTGGTGATTGTCACAGTACATCACAGACCCTTTATTTGCGAATGTGGTTTGCTCTAAGACATTATAATATAAAATGGTTTTATAAGGTTAAATAACAAATACAGACTACTAAATAAGATGACATCACAGAGTCACGGATGTTTTCATATTTCGTTCTCTAGGATTTATGATGATTATATTAACATTTACTCTAAATGTACGTATTTTAATATGATTTTATATACGTTTATTCTTATTTATTGAGCAGAATCATGATTTTTTTTTTTTTTTTGTGCTTTTAACGCTTTTCTACTGATATTACAACTTCAATACATGTCGCGGACAGACATAAAGTCGAATAAAATGACTTAAACGTTTTAATTTTTCCATATATTTTTTTGACAAACGACATATAATCAAGAATGACTTAACTCAATATGACATAACCTGAGGTATATCTGTATGTATCTACACATCTATATAGGAACAGCTGGTTACTTTTTTCTGAGTTCTAATTAATCCCTGTTACAAACAACTGCTATGGCAATTTGTATGTCTTCAACACCCAAATGGCCAACCTGGGGTTTATACTGCAATTATACTGCACATATTATCTGGAGTTCTAATTTCTCTCACAAGGCTAGGATCATTACAAATGGTTTCATTTGCCTAATTTCTCTCACAAGGCTAGGATCATTACAAATGGTTTCATTTGCCTAATTTCTCTCACAAGGCTAGGATCATTACAAATGGTTTCATTTGCCTAATTTCTCTCACAAGGCTAGGATCATTACAAATGGTTTCATTTGCCTAATTTTATTTACAAGGCTAGGATCATTACAAATGGTTTCATATGCCTAATTTCATTTACAAGGCTAGGATCATTACAAATGGTTTCATTTGCCTAATTTCTCTCACAAGGCTAGGATCATTACAAATGGTTTCATTTGCCTAATTTCATTTACAAGGCTAGGATCATTACAAATGGTTTCATTTGCCTAATTTTATTTACAAGGCTAGGATCATTACAAATGGTTTCATGTGCCTAATTTTATTTACAAGGCTAGGATCATTACAAATGGTTTCATGTGCCTAATTTCATTTACAAGGCTAGGATCATTACAAATGGTTTCATTTGCCTAATTTCATTTACAAGGCTAGGATCATTACAAATGGTTTCATGTGCCTAATTTTATTTACAAGGCTAGGATCATTACAAATGGTTTCATGTGCCTAATTTTATTTACAAGGCTAGGATCATTACAAATGGTTTCATGTGCCTAATTTCATTTACAAGGCTAGGATCATTACAAATGGTTTCATGTGCCTAATTTCATTTACAAGGCTAGGATCATTACAAATGGTTTCATGTGCCTAATTTCTCTCACAAGGCTAGGATCATTACAAATGGTTTCATGTGCCTAATTTCAATTACAAGGCTAGGATCATTACAAATGGTTTCATGTGCCTAATTTCATTTACAAGGCTAGGATCATTACAAATGGTTTCATTTGCCTAATTTCTCTCACAAGGCTAGGATCATTACAAATGGTTTCATGTGCCTAATTTCATTTACAAGGCTAGGATCATTACAAATGGTTTCATATGCCTAATTTCATTTACAAGGCTAGGATCATTACAAATGGTTTCATATGCCTAATTTCATTTACAAGGCTAGGATCATTACAAATGGTTTCATTTGCCTAATTTCATTTACAAGGCTAGGATCATTACAAATGGTTTCATATGCCTAATTTCATTTACAAGGCTAGGATCATTACAAATGGTTTCATTTGCCTAATTTCATTTACAAGGCTAGGATCATTACAAATGGTTTCATATGCCTAATTTCATTTACAAGGCTAGGATCATTACAAATGGTTTCATTTGCCTAATTTTATTTACAAGGCTAGGATCATTACAAATGGTTTCATATGCCTAATTTCATTTACAAGGCTAGGATCATTACAAATGGTTTCATTTGCCTAATTTCATTTACAAGGCTAGGATCATTACAAATGGTTTCATATGCCTAATTTCATTTACAAGGCTAGGATCATTACAAATGGTTTCATATGCCTAATTTCATTTACAAGGCTAGGATCATTACAAATGGTTTCATATGCCTAATTTCATTTACAAGGCTAGGATCATTACAAATGGTTTCATTTGCCTAATTTCATTTACAAGGCTAGGATCATTACAAATGGTTTCATATGCCTAATTTCATTTACAAGGCTAGGATCATTACAAATGGTTTCATTTGCCTAATTTTATTTACAAGGCTAGGATCATTACAAATGGTTTCATGTGCCTAATTTCATTTACAAGGCTAGGATCATTACAAATGGTTTCATTTGCCTAATTTCATTTACAAGGCTAGGATCATTACAAATGGTTTCATGTGCCTAATTTTATTTACAAGGCTAGGATCATTACAAATGGTTTCATGTGCCTAATTTTATTTACAAGGCTAGGATCATTACAAATGGTTTCATGTGCCTAATTTCATTTACAAGGCTAGGATCATTACAAATGGTTTCATGTGCCTAATTTCTCTCACAAGGCTAGGATCATTACAAATGGTTTCATGTGCCTAATTTCAATTACAAGGCTAGGATCATTACAAATGGTTTCATGTGCCTAATTTCATTTACAAGGCTAGGATCATTACAAATGGTTTCATTTGCCTAATTTCTCTCACAAGGCTAGGATCATTACAAATGGTTTCATGTGCCTAATTTCATTTACAAGGCTAGGATCATTACAAATGGTTTCATATGCCTAATTTCATTTACAAGGCTAGGATCATTACAAATGGTTTCATATGCCTAATTTCATTTACAAGGCTAGGATCATTACAAATGGTTTCATTTGCCTAATTTCATTTACAAGGCTAGGATCATTACAAATGGTTTCATATGCCTAATTTCATTTACAAGGCTAGGATCATTACAAATGGTTTCATATGCCTAATTTCATTTACAAGGCTAGGATCATTACAAATGGTTTCATATGCCTAATTTCATTTACAAGGCTAGGATCATTACAAATGGTTTCATTTGCCTAATTTTATTTACAAGGCTAGGATCATTACAAATGGTTTCATGTGCCTAATTTCATTTACAAGGCTAGGATCATTACAAATGGTTTCATATGCCTAATTTCATTTACAAGGTTAGGATCATTACAAATGGTTTCATTTGCCTAATTTCTCTCACAAGGCTAGGATCATTACAAATGGTTTCATTTGCCTAATTTTATTTACAAGGCTAGGATCATTACAAATGGTTTCATGTGCCTAATTTCTCTCACAAGGCTAGGATCATTACAAATGGTTTCATTTGCCTAATTTTATTTACAAGGCTAGGATCATTACAAATGGTTTCATGTGCCTAATTTCATTTACAAGGCTAGGATCATTACAAATGGTTTCATGTGCCTAATTTCATTTACAAGGCTAGGATCATTACAAATGGTTTCATGTACCTAATTTCATTTACAAGGCTAGGATCATTACAAATGGTTTCATGTGCCTAATTTCATTTACAAGGCTAGGATCATTACAAATGGTTTCATGTGCCTAATTTCATTTACAAGGCTAGGATCATTACAAATGGTTTCATGTGCCTAATTTCATTTACAAGGCTAGGATCATTACAAATGGTTTCATGTGCCTAATTTCATTTACAAGGCTAGGATCATTACAAATGGTTTCATTTGCCTAATTTCTCTCACAAGGCTAGGATCATTACAAATGGTTTCATGTGCCTAATTTCATTTACAAGGCTAGGATCATTACAAATGGTTTCATTTGCCTAATTTCATTTACAAGGCTAGGATCATTACAAATGGTTTCATTTGCCTAATTTCTCTCACAAGGCTAGGATCATTACAAATGGTTTCATTTGCCTAATTTTATTTACAAGGCTAGGATCATTACAAATGGTTTCATGTGCCTAATTTCATTTACAAGGCTAGGATCATTACAAATGGTTTCATGTACCTAATTTCATTTACAAGGCTAGGATCATTACAAATGGTTTCATGTGCCTAATTTCATTTACAAGGCTAGGATCATTACAAATGGTTTCATTTGCCTAATTTCATTTACAAGGCTAGGATCATTACAAATGGTTTCATTTGCCTAATTTCATTTACAAGGCTAGGATCATTACAAATGGTTTCATGTGCCTAATTTCATTTACAAGGCTAGGATCATTACAAATGGTTTCATGTACCTAATTTCATTTACAAGGCTAGGATCATTACAAATGGTTTCATGTACCTAATTTCATTTACAAGGCTAGGATCATTACAAATGGTTTCATGTACCTAATTTCATTTACAAGGCTAGGATCATTACAAATGGTTTCATGTACCTAATTTCATTTACAAGGCTAGGATCATTACAAATGGTTTCATGTACCTAATTTCATTTACAAGGCTAGGATCATTACAAATGGTTTCATTTGCCTAATTTTATTTACAAGGCTAGGATCATTACAAATGGTTTCATGTGCCTAATTTCATTTACAAGGCTAGGATCATTACAAATGATTTCATGTGCCTAATTTCATTTACAAGGCTAGGATCATTACAAATGGTTTCATGTGCCTAATTTCATTTACAAGGCTAGGATCATTACAAATGGTTTCATGTGCCTAATTTCATTTACAAGGCTAGGATCATTACAAATGGTTTCATGTGCCTAATTTCATTTACAAGGCTAGGATCATTACAAATGGTTTCATGTGCCTAATTTCATTTACAAGGCTAGGATCATTACAAATGGTTTCATTTGCCTAATTTCTCTCACAAGGCTAGGATCATTACAAATGGTTTCATTTGCCTAATTTTATTTACAAGGCTAGGATCATTACAAATGGTTTCATGTGCCTAATTTCATTTACAAGGCTAGGATCATTACAAATGGTTTCATTTGCCTAATTTTATTTACAAGGCTAGGATCATTACAAATGGTTTCATGTGCCTAATTTCATTTACAAGGCTAGGATCATTACAAATGGTTTCATGTGCCTAATTTCATTTACAAGGCTAGGATCATTACAAATGGTTTCATTTGCCTAATTTCTCTCACAAGGCTAGGATCATTACAAATGGTTTCATATGCCTAATTTCATTTACAAGGCTAGGATCATTACAAATGGTTTCATTTGCCTAATTTCTCTCACAAGGCTAGGATCATTACAAATGGTTTCATTTGCCTAATTTCATTTACAAGGCTAGGATCATTACAAATGGTTTCATTTGCCTAATTTTATTTACAAGGCTAGGATCATTACAAATGGTTTCATGTGCCTAATTTTATTTACAAGGCTAGGATCATTACAAATGGTTTCATGTGCCTAATTTCATTTACAAGGCTAGGATCATTACAAATGGTTTCATTTGCCTAATTTCATTTACAAGGCTAGGATCATTACAAATGGTTTCATGTGCCTAATTTTATTTACAAGGCTAGGATCATTACAAATGGTTTCATGTGCCTAATTTTATTTACAAGGCTAGGATCATTACAAATGGTTTCATGTGCCTAATTTCATTTACAAGGCTAGGATCATTACAAATGGTTTCATGTGCCTAATTTCATTTACAAGGCTAGGATCATTACAAATGGTTTCATGTGCCTAATTTCTCTCACAAGGCTAGGATCATTACAAATGGTTTCATGTGCCTAATTTCAATTACAAGGCTAGGATCATTACAAATGGTTTCATGTGCCTAATTTCATTTACAAGGCTAGGATCATTACAAATGGTTTCATTTGCCTAATTTCTCTCACAAGGCTAGGATCATTACAAATGGTTTCATGTGCCTAATTTCATTTACAAGGCTAGGATCATTACAAATGGTTTCATATGCCTAATTTCATTTACAAGGCTAGGATCATTACAAATGGTTTCATATGCCTAATTTCATTTACAAGGCTAGGATCATTACAAATGGTTTCATTTGCCTAATTTCATTTACAAGGCTAGGATCATTACAAATGGTTTCATATGCCTAATTTCATTTACAAGGCTAGGATCATTACAAATGGTTTCATTTGCCTAATTTCATTTACAAGGCTAGGATCATTACAAATGGTTTCATATGCCTAATTTCATTTACAAGGCTAGGATCATTACAAATGGTTTCATTTGCCTAATTTTATTTACAAGGCTAGGATCATTACAAATGGTTTCATATGCCTAATTTCATTTACAAGGCTAGGATCATTACAAATGGTTTCATTTGCCTAATTTCATTTACAAGGCTAGGATCATTACAAATGGTTTCATATGCCTAATTTCATTTACAAGGCTAGGATCATTACAAATGGTTTCATATGCCTAATTTCATTTACAAGGCTAGGATCATTACAAATGGTTTCATATGCCTAATTTCATTTACAAGGCTAGGATCATTACAAATGGTTTCATTTGCCTAATTTCATTTACAAGGCTAGGATCATTACAAATGGTTTCATATGCCTAATTTCATTTACAAGGCTAGGATCATTACAAATGGTTTCATTTGCCTAATTTTATTTACAAGGCTAGGATCATTACAAATGGTTTCATGTGCCTAATTTCATTTACAAGGCTAGGATCATTACAAATGGTTTCATTTGCCTAATTTCATTTACAAGGCTAGGATCATTACAAATGGTTTCATGTGCCTAATTTTATTTACAAGGCTAGGATCATTACAAATGGTTTCATGTGCCTAATTTTATTTACAAGGCTAGGATCATTACAAATGGTTTCATGTGCCTAATTTCATTTACAAGGCTAGGATCATTACAAATGGTTTCATGTGCCTAATTTCTCTCACAAGGCTAGGATCATTACAAATGGTTTCATGTGCCTAATTTCAATTACAAGGCTAGGATCATTACAAATGGTTTCATGTGCCTAATTTCATTTACAAGGCTAGGATCATTACAAATGGTTTCATTTGCCTAATTTCTCTCACAAGGCTAGGATCATTACAAATGGTTTCATGTGCCTAATTTCATTTACAAGGCTAGGATCATTACAAATGGTTTCATATGCCTAATTTCATTTACAAGGCTAGGATCATTACAAATGGTTTCATATGCCTAATTTCATTTACAAGGCTAGGATCATTACAAATGGTTTCATTTGCCTAATTTCATTTACAAGGCTAGGATCATTACAAATGGTTTCATATGCCTAATTTCATTTACAAGGCTAGGATCATTACAAATGGTTTCATATGCCTAATTTCATTTACAAGGCTAGGATCATTACAAATGGTTTCATATGCCTAATTTCATTTACAAGGCTAGGATCATTACAAATGGTTTCATTTGCCTAATTTTATTTACAAGGCTAGGATCATTACAAATGGTTTCATGTGCCTAATTTCATTTACAAGGCTAGGATCATTACAAATGGTTTCATATGCCTAATTTCATTTACAAGGTTAGGATCATTACAAATGGTTTCATTTGCCTAATTTCTCTCACAAGGCTAGGATCATTACAAATGGTTTCATTTGCCTAATTTTATTTACAAGGCTAGGATCATTACAAATGGTTTCATGTGCCTAATTTCTCTCACAAGGCTAGGATCATTACAAATGGTTTCATTTGCCTAATTTTATTTACAAGGCTAGGATCATTACAAATGGTTTCATGTGCCTAATTTCATTTACAAGGCTAGGATCATTACAAATGGTTTCATGTGCCTAATTTCATTTACAAGGCTAGGATCATTACAAATGGTTTCATGTACCTAATTTCATTTACAAGGCTAGGATCATTACAAATGGTTTCATGTGCCTAATTTCATTTACAAGGCTAGGATCATTACAAATGGTTTCATGTGCCTAATTTCATTTACAAGGCTAGGATCATTACAAATGGTTTCATGTGCCTAATTTCATTTACAAGGCTAGGATCATTACAAATGGTTTCATGTGCCTAATTTCATTTACAAGGCTAGGATCATTACAAATGGTTTCATTTGCCTAATTTCTCTCACAAGGCTAGGATCATTACAAATGGTTTCATGTGCCTAATTTCATTTACAAGGCTAGGATCATTACAAATGGTTTCATTTGCCTAATTTCATTTACAAGGCTAGGATCATTACAAATGGTTTCATTTGCCTAATTTCTCTCACAAGGCTAGGATCATTACAAATGGTTTCATTTGCCTAATTTTATTTACAAGGCTAGGATCATTACAAATGGTTTCATGTGCCTAATTTCATTTACAAGGCTAGGATCATTACAAATGGTTTCATGTACCTAATTTCATTTACAAGGCTAGGATCATTACAAATGGTTTCATGTGCCTAATTTCATTTACAAGGCTAGGATCATTACAAATGGTTTCATTTGCCTAATTTCATTTACAAGGCTAGGATCATTACAAATGGTTTCATTTGCCTAATTTCATTTACAAGGCTAGGATCATTACAAATGGTTTCATGTGCCTAATTTCATTTACAAGGCTAGGATCATTACAAATGGTTTCATGTACCTAATTTCATTTACAAGGCTAGGATCATTACAAATGGTTTCATGTACCTAATTTCATTTACAAGGCTAGGATCATTACAAATGGTTTCATGTACCTAATTTCATTTACAAGGCTAGGATCATTACAAATGGTTTCATGTACCTAATTTCATTTACAAGGCTAGGATCATTACAAATGGTTTCATGTACCTAATTTCATTTACAAGGCTAGGATCATTACAAATGGTTTCATTTGCCTAATTTTATTTACAAGGCTAGGATCATTACAAATGGTTTCATGTGCCTAATTTCATTTACAAGGCTAGGATCATTACAAATGATTTCATGTGCCTAATTTCATTTACAAGGCTAGGATCATTACAAATGGTTTCATGTGCCTAATTTCATTTACAAGGCTAGGATCATTACAAATGGTTTCATGTGCCTAATTTCATTTACAAGGCTAGGATCATTACAAATGGTTTCATGTGCCTAATTTCATTTACAAGGCTAGGATCATTACAAATGGTTTCATGTGCCTAATTTCATTTACAAGGCTAGGATCATTACAAATGGTTTCATTTGCCTAATTTCTCTCACAAGGCTAGGATCATTACAAATGGTTTCATTTGCCTAATTTTATTTACAAGGCTAGGATCATTACAAATGGTTTCATGTGCCTAATTTCATTTACAAGGCTAGGATCATTACAAATGGTTTCATTTGCCTAATTTTATTTACAAGGCTAGGATCATTACAAATGGTTTCATGTGCCTAATTTCATTTACAAGGCTAGGATCATTACAAATGGTTTCATGTGCCTAATTTCATTTACAAGGCTAGGATCATTACAAATGGTTTCATTTGCCTAATTTCTCTCACAAGGCTAGGATCATTACAAATGGTTTCATTTGCCTAATTTTATTTACAAGGCTAGGATCATTACAAATGGTTTCATGTGCCTAATTTCATTTACAAGGCTAGGATCATTACAAATGGTTTCATTTGCCTAATTTCATTTACAAGGCTAGGATCATTACAAATGGTTTCATTTGCCTAATTTCTCTCACAAGGCTAGGATCATTACAAATGGTTTCATTTGCCTAATTTCTCTCACAAGGCTAGGATCATTACAAATGGTTTCATTTGCCTAATTTCTCTCACAAGGCTAGGATCATTACAAATGCTTTCATGTACCTAATTTCATTTACAAGGCTAGGATCATTACAAATGGTTTCATGTACCTAATTTCATTTACAAGGCTAGGATCATTACAAATGGTTTCATTTGCCTAATTTTATTTACAAGGCTAGGATCATTACAAATGGTTTCATGTGCCTAATTTTATTTACAAGGCTAGGATCATTACAAATGGTTTCATGTGCCTAATTTCATTTACAAGGCTAGGATCATTACAAATGGTTTCATGTGCCTAATTTCATTTACAAGGCTAGGATCATTACAAATGGTTTCATGTGCCTAATTTCATTTACAAGGCTAGGATCATTACAAATGGTTTCATTTGCCTAATTTCTCTCACAAGGCTAGGATCATTACAAATGGTTTCATTTGCCTAATTTTATTTACAAGGCTAGGATCATTACAAATGGTTTCATGTGCCTAATTTCACTTACAAGGCTAGGATCATTACAAATGGTTTCATGTGCCTAATTTCATTTACAAGGCTAGGATCATTACAAATGGTTTCATGTGCCTAATTTCATTTACAAGGCTAGGATCATTACAAATGGTTTCATTTGCCTAATTTCATTTACAAGGCTAGGATCATTACAAATGGTTTCATGTACCTAATTTCATTTACAAGGCTAGGATCATTACAAATGGTTTCATTTGCCTAATTTCATTTACAAGGCTAGGATCATTACAAATGGTTTCATTTGCCTAATTTCTCTCACAAGGCTAGGATCATTACAAATGGTTTCATTTGCCTAATTTTATTTACAAGGCTAGGATCATTACAAATGGTTTCATGTACCTAATTTCATTTACAAGGCTAGGATCATTACAAATGGTTTCATTTGCCTAATTTCATTTACAAGGCTAGGATCATTACAAATGGTTTCATTTGCCTAATTTCATTTACAAGGCTAGGATCATTACAAATGGTTTCATTTGCCTAATTTCATTTACAAGGCTAGGATCATTACAAATGGTTTCATTTGCCTAATTTCATTTACAAGGCTAGGATCATTACAAATGGTTTCATTTGCCTAATTTCATTTACAAGGCTAGGATCATTACAAATGGTTTCATTTGCCTAATTTCATTTACAAGGCTAGGATCATTACAAATGGTTTCATGTGCCTAATTTTATTTACAAGGCTAGGATCATTACAAATGGTTTCATTTGCCTAATTTCATTTACAAGGCTAGGATCATTACAAATGGTTTCATGTGCCTAATTTCTCTCACAAGGCTAGTATCATTACAAATGGTTTCATTTGCCTAATTTCTCTCACAAGGCTAGGATCATTACAAATGGTTTCATGTGCCTAATTTCTCTCACAAGGCTAGGATCATTAGAAATGGTATCATTTGCCTAATTTCTCTCACAAGGCTAGGATCATTACAAATGGTTTCATTTGCCTAATTTCTCTCACAAGGCTAGGATCATTACAAATGGTTTCATTTGCCTAATTTCTCTCACAAGGCTAGGATCATTACAAATGGTTTCATTTGCCTAATTTCTCTCACAAGGCTAGGATCATTACAAATGGTTTCATGTGCCTAATTTCTCTCACAAGGCTTGAGTCAACAGATTGTAAGTTTTTGGGGCACTTCCCAATGATGCTACATGCTATGATCATTCCTCCTCTCTTTAACAAATTAATTAAGGCAGGATTTGAACACAAACATATATAACATTTTTCTGCCTTGCCAGAAGAGTCCACAGCTGCTATGATCAATGCTCTCATCCCTATGTAGTGGACTCTTCTGGTAATGTAGTAGAAATAAAATTTAATGATTTGACAAATGAAATTGTAAAATTATCTTTTATATTTTTATATTTTTATCATTTCTTTTCATGGCATGAATAAACTATCTTTTATATATGTAAATTTTATTTAAAATATAAATGTTGAATTCATTATTATTTATAATTTCAAACAATTTTGTCTTGAAATAACGAGTTGATATTGTTGATATTTTTTTAATGCTGATTTTACCAAATCAGCTTCTTGAAAGATAAGGGTTTCTACCCCCCCCCCCCCAATAGCAAGTTGTATATGCAAAATGGCCATTTATGAAAAGTTTGTTTCTATTGCAAGCCTCTTTTTGCAATTAAGAGCAGTCCTCTACACAGGTTGGCTTTTTATTAGAAAAGTTGTATTAAAGTAGAACCACTGTAAATAACAGTTACTTCATTGATACAAGGAAACAAAATGACAAAAATATCCAATTGTAAGTTCCACAAAAAGTATCTGCTGCATGTATAAATCTCCTAAGAAACTTTTTCTGGTTTGCAGATGCAGTAAATTAAATGTTATCACACTGTGACATCATTTACTGTATAAAATGTTTATCCTGCCACTGAAGGTGACTCTGATCTCTGAATTTGAATTTCATAGATGTGTTGTCATATCCTGCTATGACAACAGAAAACACTTTTTGAGTGAAATTGACAATAAGGTTACCGCAATTTAGAGACCTTGAAAAAGAATGCAGTGTGACTTTCAGATTTTCCAAGAACTCCTTCCTCATGATATGCCTCAGAAATTTCAACTCTCTCTTCCTGATGTTAACTATAAGTTTCCTTTTTGTTTCCATTTTCTTTAAAACCTCTTCATTGCTCACATATTCAGACCATGGTATTCTCTGCATCCTTCTGTAGAAAAATACCCTTGGCACTGAAGGTGTTAAAACAAAGAAAGTTTTTTTAAGTTTGTCTTTTTTTTTTTCTTTTTTTCCAGGTCCACATATTTGGAGCTTCCCTTGGTGGTTTCATTGCACAGAAATTTGCCGAACACACATCGCATTCTCCTCGGGTGATGTCACTCCTTTTATGCAACTCCTTCAATGACACTTCCATATTCCAGCAAACAAATGCGGCACCCACGTAAGGGTTTTTTTGGTGGGGGTGGGGGGTTCCCATGTAAAAAGCCTGAATATATTTTGATTTTCATGTATAATGCAATCTCCACTTTATGCATGGATAGTTTTAAATGATTGGTTTTCAGCTTACATAATGTTTCATTGTATCTTAATACATGTCATTTTCACATGTCATGTTTTCATGTATAATGCAATTTCCACTGCATAACATAAAAAGTTTGAAATGATTAGTTTTCAGTTTACATGTTTCATTATACATGATCTTATGTCTGTCTATGTTTCTGAGATGAGGTATTGTAACAACAGTTCGAATGATGTAACTAGTGTAAATACACTAGTTACATCATTCAGACTGTTGTCCTCATCTTCATTGACATAGTCACAACTTGGCCCAAAGAGTTACTTAGGACTCAATAAAGAGTTAGGTTCAAAATTCTAATGTATATCATTTGAATAAGTCCGGTGTGTACAATGGCTGAAACATTGTGAATATGGCAATAAATATGAGGACAACAGTCTAAATGATATAGTGTACATATATTTTTATGTATAATGCAATCTCCACTTTATGCATGGAAAGTTTAAAATGTTTATTTTTAGTTTACATGTTTCATTGTATCATTGAGACAATTTTAGAAGCCAATGCAAACTTCAGATTTGGTAATTGCTAAGCATCAGTAAACAAGAATTTCTGCTATTTTTCCTTAATTTGTCAGTTGTGTACAGTTGTTGTCACTCCTAAGAAGGGAATTAATAATGCAAATTTTTTTCTCACTGATCAAATTACTTCACATAATGGGTTACTTCATTAATGCAATACTTAAATTATTTAGAGTCACACTAATATCCTCATCTTTATTCAGCTGTTGTGCTCTGATCTTTTTCAAGTGTCTGTAGATCTAGGTAACCTTCAGGAAATTTTGAACTGAACTACAAGATGTAGGTTGTTATCATTCGTCTGTTCATTTAAACTTGCCCTTGAACAAGAAAAGATATCCCTTGACATGGACAATGGAGTGAGAACAATTGGTTCACATAGATTAAATAAAAGGTTCAGTTTGGCCAAAAGGTTGTTATAATAACAAGTATGTGGATATTAGTGAAACTGTAAATTAACAACTTCCCATCCCCAAAATTAAGATTAGAAATCATGACTACGAATAAACAAAACAGCCAAAATATTCTCCCCAGACCCCCCACCCCCGCCCACAAGTCTTTTGATTTTGATTCTTGCATAAGATGTCTTTCATTCTTCATGAATACATACAGTAATTGTTTTTATTTTCTCAGTGAATAGTGTTCAGCTTTGCCTCCTTCTTTTTTCGTCATTCTTTTTGTTTTTTCTTTTTGTTTCTTTTTTCTTTTTGTTTCTTTTTTTCTTTTTCTTTTTGTTTCTTTTTTTCTTTTTCTTTTTGTTTCTTTTTTTTTCTTTTTGTTTCTTTTTTTTCTTTTTGTTTCTTTTTTTTCTTTTTGTTTCTTTTTTTTTCTTTTTGTTTCTTTTTGTTTCTTTTTTTCTTTTTGTTTCTTTTTTTTCTTTTTGTTTCTTTTTTTTCTTTTTGTTTCTTTTTTTTCTTTTTGTTTCTTTTTTTTCTTTTTGTTTCTTTTTTTTCTTTTTGTTTCTTTTTTTTCTTTTTGTTTTTTTTCTTTTTGTTTTTTTTGTTTTTTTCTTTTTGTTTTTTTTTGTTTTTTTCTTTTTGTTTTTTCGTTTTTTTTCTTTTTGTTTTTTTTTTTTTCTTTTTGTTTTTTTTTGTTTTTTTTTTGTTTTTTCGTTTTTTTTTCTTTTTTGTTTTTTCTTTTTTTTTTTCTTTTTTGTTTTTTCTTTTTTTTTTTCTTTTTTGTTTTTTCTTTTTTTTTTTCTTTTTTGTTTTTTCTTTTTTTTTTTCTTTTTTGTTTTTTCTTTTTTTTTTTCTTTTTTGTTTTTTCTTTTTTTTTTTCTTTTTTGTTTTTTCTTTTTTTTTTTCTTTTTTGTTTTTTCTTTTTTTTCTTTTTTGTTTTTTCTTTTTTTTTTTCTTTTTTTTTCTTTTTTTGTTTCTTTTTTTTGTTTTTTTTTCTCCTTTTTCTTTTTTTTTATCTGTCTATATTTCTGAGATGAGGTATCATGTACATTATTTACATTATTCAGACTATTGTCCTCATCTTTGTCGCCATATTTATTACAATGTTTCGGCCATTGTACGCTCCAGCCTTCTTCAGGTGGTTGGAATGTCGAACTTAACCCCTTTATTTTGCTCACTGGGGTAGACTGTTCTAGTTCCACATGCCATGTTTAATGGATGTCAGTTATTGAACTCACAGGGACACATGGCATAGTGGATAAAGGCGTTAGATCCAGTGACAGGACCCAAAGAGTGTGTGTTCAATACCCAGTTAAGGCAGTGGAGAACTTTCAGAGGGAAATTAACAGAAGATAACTGATAACTGACATCCATTAAACATGGCACATGGAACTAGAACAGTCTACCCCAGTGAGCGAAATAAAGGGTTCAGTTCGACATTCTAACCTCCTGAAGACAGCCGTAGCGTACAATGGCTGAAACATTGTAATAAATATAGCGACAAAGATGAGGACAATAATCTGAATAATGTAAATAATGTCTTTTTTTTTTCTTTTTTTCTCCTTTTTCTTTTTTTTCTCCTTTTTCTTTTTTTCTCCTTTTTCTTTTTTTCTCCTTTTTCTTTTTTTCTCCTTCTTTTTTTTTTCTCCTTTTCTTTTTTTTTTCTCCTTTTCTTTTTTTTTTCTCCTTTTCTTTTTTTTTTCTCCTTTTCTTTTTTTTTTCTCCTTTTCTTTTTTTTTTCTCCTTTTCTTTTTTTTTTCTCCTTTTCTTTTTTTTTTTTCTCCTTTTCTTTTTTTTTTTTCTCCTTTTCTTTTTTCTTTTTTTTTCTCCTTTTCTTTTTTCTTTTTTTTTCTCCTTTTCTTTTTTCTTTTTTTTTCTCCTTTTCTTTTTTCTTTTTTTTTCTCCTTTTCTTTTTTCTTTTTTTTTCTCCTTTTCTTTTTTCTTTTTTTTTCTCCTTTTCTTTTTTCTTTTTTTTTCTCCTTTTCTTTTTTCTTTTTTTTTCTCCTTTTCTTTTTTCTTTTTTTTTCTCCTTTTCTTTTTTCTTTTTTTTTCTCCTTTTCTTTTTTCTTTTTTTTTCTCCTTTTCTTTTTTCTTTTTTTTTCTCCTTTTCTTTTTTCTTTTTTTTTCTCCTTTTCTTTTTTCTTTTTTTTTCTCCTTTTCTTTTTTCTTTTTTTTTCTCCTTTTCTTTTTTCTTTTTTTTTCTCCTTTTCTTTTTTCTTTTTTTTTCTCCTTTTCTTTTTTCTTTTTTTTTCTCCTTTTCTTTTTTACATTTTTATTATTGAGTTTTTGGGCCCAATTCTTTTTTTTTTTTTTTTTTTTGTTCAGTATTGTAGTCTGTTATTTTTCCAGATTTTGGTTGATGCCAGCTTTGTTTCTAAAGAAGATGGTTATTGGGAGTTTCCAAAAAGGCATGGTTGACTCGAGTATTGCTGATTCCATTGACTTTCTCGTTGATAAGGTGAATCTTTTTACAACTTCATCAAATATCAAGATTAAGATGATGAAAGCAGTGCGATGGAATAATGCTGATAAATTAAAATTTGACTTCTAATTTTGTTTTTTTTTAATTATCACTTTAAAAACTGTCATATTTAAAAAAAAAAAAAAAGTGTACATTAATATATACATACATTTCTCAGTTTTTGTGCAATCCAACATGAACAAGAGTAGACAGACAATGTGGTGTGATGTATCTGGTCAGTAATAGGCTAAAAGACATGTACAGGTGTATGTTTAACACAAATTCTTTTAATAACTTCATTATATCAAATACGAAATGTGTCCTTTAATCAGGCCAACCATGATTGCCTTTTGTTTAGCCATATTGTTAAAATTCCAAGAAAAATGGACCAACATCTTTCCATTTTTTTTTCTTATAGAATCAATGCTATATCAAGTTAATACAATTTATTTGGGGGTCATACACAATACTAGGCATCAATCCCATGATTTGGGCCACATCACTGTCTTATGCAAGATATCCTGCCACAAATATAAAACCATAGGGCAAGAGAATTTATTTGACTCTTGTTTTTTGTCAATAAATCATCATCAGAATTAATCAATTGAACCCATAGTGAAAGTTTACAGGTAAAACACTCAGGTGTCTAATCTCCAAAAGGACTACACAACACTTATTTAATGCCAACAAGATTTTTTTTTTTTTTTTCAAAAATGTATTTTTATACTTTCATAGTGTTTTGACTGCTGGGGAGGGGGGTAACTATTTGGCCATAGCTGGGACCCTGACAGGTGCTACTACCTCAGGTCAGGGTGGACCTGGGAACACCAGCAATTAAGAGGTGGTACCACGATCCTCAAAACCTGTTCAGAGGTTTGCTGTTGGATGAAGTTTATCTTCATACCCAGGACGACATTACAAATTGTATAAGTGTTCTTTTCGTAATCTATATTGTATTGTGTAAATGAATTGGCCATAGGACTTAACATGTAATTAAAATAAAGCTGTTCATATGAGCAACTTTGTACGGGCCATTTGCTGTTCATCACTACTGACTTGTTCTTTTAAGCAGGCAGTTCTGAAATAGAGAAAATATCCTGGGATAGAGCACTGACAAGTGTTCAGCTGTCAATGTTCAATGACTTAATGCTGTGAGTTGTTTTGTTTTTATTTAACATGAGTTCATATAAGTTCTAAAAAATACTTGTGTAAATGATTTGTCTAAATAAAATTTATTTTCTTAGTAATTAATCTTTCCTAAATTCTAACCTTTCTCTTATTTCTTGTTCATTTCTAGCTGGACAGCCTTTCTCAGAAGGTCTTAGCTTCTCGTCTCACACTCAACTGTATGAGCAGCTACGTGGAACCACAAAAACTCAATTCAGTTGACATTACCATTATGGATGTAGGTAGAATTTTAGTATTATGCTCGCATCATCGTTTATAAATAGTGTCCTTTATTAATCGGCAATGAGACATTGTCAATCATCAGTCAATTCTTGCTATCCCAAATATATGAGAACAGATCAATAATTCTATGGCTTTATATGGTAGCTAAATGTTGGTTTCTTTTTCACCCCTGCATGGCATATTATTAATGCAATCTTATTTTGACCACTCTCTCCAGAAAAAAAGATTGTCCCCATTTTTAATACAGCATTTAAACCTGAAGAGGTTTTGTCCAAAAAGGTTGTGGAAGCAACAAAAGTAACACAAAGAATTGTGATTGAGTTGGACAAATGAGTGTTAGAAAAATAATGTTTTCCAAAACAGAGGCATGCGAGTCATTTTGATTTTTATTTCTCTCTCTCTCTCTCTCTCTCCTTGCAGGTGTTTGATGAATGTGCTCTCTCCCAAATGGTCAAGGATGAAATGTACAAATGTTACCCTAATGCTAAAAGAGCCCATCTCAAGTCTGGAGGAAATTTCCCTTATCTCAGTCGAAGTGTAGAAGTCAATGTTTTTATACAGGTAAGGACAGACCCTTTCAGTGTTTTCTTTGTATATGGAAATAATTAGAGTGTGTGGAGTGAGTATAATTATTATAAATATATATGTGTGTGTGTGTTTGATATAGTTTTAATGTATGCTATATTTATGGGTTAAAGTGCTCAATATCAGGGATAGAGCATATGTAAATATAAAAGTGAACATTGAAGTTAAAACCCAGATAGGACGTTCACCCAGCCAGTTCATTCAATGTTTGATCCCTGTGGCTCACTGTTGAATGGATCACTTTGACCCAAACTTTGCCTTGTCCCACGTATTTGATTTAGATCACAAGGCTGGCAAGAATTAATTGTCAACAGGAATCGTTGAATTGGTCTGGTCCAGATAAAATGAAGTCACAAGTCATAGGATAAATTGTAATAAAAAAAAATGTTTTTTGTACAGAGCTGGTAGTACAATATTAGTTCTTCAGGTAGGAATATACGTTCTTCAAATATATCATGACACTTTGTTGTGACTAAGTCTAGACAAGGTTACCAGATACATCTCAAAGTCAGAGGTCTTTTTTAGCAGCTAGAATTCACAAAAGTTCAGTGAAGCAGTCATCTCTTGTCTGGCAGCTTCTCTCTTTTTATCATTTTGATTCTCTGTTTATATGGACCTACGTCTAAAACCAGCATGGTTTGATGTGGGATTTTAGCCATTCTCTTAATCTCCACAGAGATGTCTTTGTTTGACTCTGGGAAATTAATTGCATGCCCAATTTTGGAGAGATCCCTCCTCCAAGGAGTAGTGGTAGCAGAATATCAATCCACCACAACTCTTTCCTTCTCGTATTGGTGCCTCATGCCAATACTGCCCAAGATTGAGATTCCACTTAGGCCCTTCACTTCTATGGTCACCTGACCAATCCGATCTCTAGACTGCATGGGCAAGCAAGTGTGGCTTAGCTCCAATTATTAATTTTAATTAGCGTCCAAAATTTTCATCAACAGAATTCATTAACCCCTTCCACTTTCTCAATCGAACATTCATCAGCTGTTCCCCTGACAACCACTTCTTGTGGCACTTCACCCCATATCCAAAGACATCTCATCTCTTCAGCGATTCACACCTTCCTCTCCCTTTTTGACAAGTGATGAAAAAAAACAATTCTCCAACTCTGCCTTTGTTTCCAGAAAACCTTAAATATTATCTTGACTGATTTTTTTTCTTACCAGGTTATGGCCTGTAGACAATTCCGTAACCTGGATTTTAAATAGTAATTATCAACGTCTCCATTTCGGTTCTTATCTAAAGAAATTTCACTGCTCCAGCAATTCACACCTTCGCCCTCTTCTTTTGACATGTGATAAAAAATAAAAAGACTCTCCAGAACACACTGAATATTATCTCAACCAATTTTTCCTTAGCGAATTATGGCCTGTAGACAATTCCTTAACCTGGATTTTAAAAACAATAATGTCTCTATTTCATAGTCAATTGTCAACTTTGACCACATGGATTTTTGTAGGAAAAAATCAGATGTTTCAGTCCTTCCTCCTCTGACTTTAACAAATCTTGCCTTGTCTCTTAGCATAGCTATTGAGCTATCCCTTCAGCCCTTAAAGTGTCACAAGACATGATAATCTGTTTCATGCTAAACGTAACGGTCAAGCCATATGCATTGTGTTTTTACTCAACTATATATGCAGGTCAGTGAAGTATTGTGAGTAGGCTATTGTATCGTTCTAATGGTTATTTTGGTGGGCAGTAATAGTTGCTTTGAATTATTCTACAGGCTATTGAGTGAAAAGAATTATAGGTATAGATGCAGTTTTTTTTGGGTTTTTTTTGGTTATTTATAGTGTTAACTTTTTAATTTATTATAGATTATTTATTATTGGTTGTTATTATGTTTATTTGGCTTTATGCATATATGCTCTTGGTTTGTTAATTTGTTTATTACTTACTTTACTTACTTTATTTACTTATTGGTTTAAATTCATTTATTTTACTTATTTTTGTTTTTTTATTTTTGTCTATTCTTGTTCATTTTTAGTCTTTGATTTTTAAATAACGTACTAAAAATTGGTTTTCTATTTGCATTTTGAGATGAGTTCTGATCATTTATTTAGTAGTTTGTGTTGGTCTGGGAAGTTAATTATAGCTATTTTCTCCTCCAGGCAGAGTTTACAGTTTTGAAATTTATTGTTGTAAGCTGATTCTCCTATTTCCCATATTTTTGGTGTGATTTGTTTTGTTTTTTTTTTGTTTTTTTTTGTTTTTTTCATGATTGGTTTAATCAATAATTCATAAAAAAAATTAACAAACAACATTATCAATAGCCCCAAAACTGCAACTAAATCCACAATTCTTTACACTCAATAGCTCCAAGAATGATTTAAAACATAACTGTTACCACCCACCAAAATAACTGTTAAAACAATACAATAGACTATCCACAATGCATCACTGACCTGTATATATAAATAGTTGAGCAAAAACACAATGTATATGGCCTGATGATTGTGTTAAAATATGAAACAAACTGTCACCTCTGGGTACTGACTTCAATGTCCACTTTCTCTCTCTTACACACACACACACACTGTGTAAAAAAATTTGAGATGGACTATACGTGTAAGAGGACTATGAATAAAGGCATATATATGTTTGTGTGTGCGTGTGTATTTATTACTAATTAAACAATATAAAACACTTAAAATCTCATACGTAATAATTTTTATTTCATGAGAGCTCTAAAAAAAGTAGTTTCAAGACCTACAAACAAAATCACAAATGAAATGGAAAAACTACTCTGGGTTAAAATAAAGAGATATTGCTATCTTATTTAGAGCATGGGGTTTAACAGTAGCATGTCATTTGAGGAAGGTGGAAGGGCATAAAGGGTAGTTGGTTTCGTGCGAATTGGAAACAATCCCGTCTGAGCCAACAGACAAATTTCCAATGCTGATATATATCATTCAACAAATTATTTGTAAATAATATTAAAAAAGAACATTTTTAAAGATTTCGAAATTAGCAAAAAAAAATTTTCATAACCTTTTATATAAATAACCAAGAAATTTAAATTAAAATACCTAAGAGATTTGAATTAAATGATTATTAATTATATTCAGAGAAACATATTTATAAAGGTTATGTACCTAGAGTCCTGAACTTTTATATCCAAGCGGTATTTATTAATATATGAATGTTCTTTAAACTAAGGAAAACTTAGATTGGGATCAATATATAGATTAGTTTGGTGCAAAAATAATGACGTAATAATGTCGTTTTCTGACGTATTTTTTTAACGTCAAAAAACGACATTATTACGTCATTATTTTTGCACCAACCTAATATATATATATATATATATATATATATATATATATATATATATATATATATATATATATATATATATATATATAGTAGGCCTTCTCAATTTCAGCCAGTTGCTATTAATTTCACTGTTTTAATAAATTAAAAAACTGGGTTAGCAACTCGGACAGATGTAGCTTCTAAAATGTTTATAATAAGAAGATATACATTTGTTTCTCACGATATGCTACTCAGCTTCATGCTTATAGCAATCATCAGCTACATTAAATATGTCCAACCGAACACTTATTCAAAGTCAGGCAGTTTTAATTTGTGTCTGACTATTTCTATAAGCATGAAACTTTGAATAGCATAGTGCAGCGAGGGAACAAATATATAATTATTCTTAGTATAAATTTTAACACTGTTATTTTACATCAAGCACTATTTTATCATTGCTACCAACACTATACATAATTTTTTGTATATAATATATATGTATATTATAGCAAACACATTTTGAAATATGCATGGCTTCAAATTTATTATTCCATTATGCATGAATTTCCAAATATAGTACAGGATGAATTCCATGTTTAAATAAAAAAAAAAACTCTATTTCTTTCATTTTTCTTCTCTGTTCAATTTTACAAAACAAAAAGTTAAAAAAAACATTTTCTCTTTGATTCCTCATTTGATAGTAATAATAAATAAAAGCAAATGCTCTCATGCCCACACTTTCTTCTTTCTAGGTTCATTTACAAAAATACGAAGGCACAAAGTACAGTGCAAAAGAAGAGGTCGATGCATCCGACATCATTCAGATTGACAATAAAGCAACTTACCACAATAATCAGAATGAAGAAGACGACGAATCAAAAACAAACGAGTGGAATGAGCAAGAAGTTCCTGCTACAACCAACAACAACAATAATACTGACCAAAATTCTGTATCTGCAATTACTAACAATACCCTGAACGATTCTGCTACAGAATCATGACCTTCCAACAGGACATTAAAAAAAAAAAAGAAAAAAAAAGACCTACACAATTCAGTTAGGCTTTCTACTGTTTAACATTCTCAAGTTATGCATGCGTTAAATTTCAATCATGCTTGATGTTTACAAATTTTTTTAATTTTTTTTTATTTATTTTTTTTATTTTTATTCTTTTTTTGTAGCTGGAAAATGAAAATTTCAATGAACTCATTATAAAATGCAAACCACTTTCTGTCTCCTTTCATTGAAAATCACTGCTGAAGAAAAAGAGCAAAAAAAAAAAAGGGAGGAAGGAGAAAAATTTTACAGGGATTTTTTTATTTTTTTTAAATACTTTTTTTTTTAATTTTATTTAGATTTATTTTTTTTAATTTTAATACATATTTTTTTTCCATTTTATTTAGATTTTTTTTTTTTTTTTTTTTTTAATTAAATTTTTTTTCTCAATCTCAAATCCTTTAATTTTAAAGCAACAAAAACCTGCAAATCATTATGAATTCTGTTGTTTCCATTCAGAAATCTGCTTTCATTTCTTAGCAGCTTACAAACTGCATACAAAGCAAGCAAATAGATTTTAGTAAATGAACAACTCTTACAATGAGAGATTTTGAGAAAATCTAATATTTATTTAGTATCTAACTAATAAAAAAAATAAAAAACTTGTCTCAATATACAAGCAAAACAATGGAATACTTTGACCTGGTCTTTCTTGTCTTATAAAAAAACAATATAATTCCTAATTTCTAAGTTGCTTATTCACTTGCAATAATAACATTCTGTTAGGCATTACTAAATTTTAGAAAAAAAAAAATAAAGAACTATGTATAAAAAAAATAATTTTACAGTCATTTTTGTTTGTCAAAAATATCTGGCAAACTTGTTTGGTTATTTGTGGCTTTTTAATCATCATCATTATTATTATTGTAATGATGATGATGCTGTCTTAACACCTAAAATACAGGGATTAACTTTTTGACCAAGAATTGTAAAATGTTTAACAATGCTGATCTTTTGAACGAAAAAATGTTAATAGAAATGAATTTTGAATGCTGCTTTTAAAAAAAAAGAAAAGAAAAAAAGAGTCTACAGATTGGACTTCCCTCCACTCTTTCTAAAAAGGAGGAATATTTAAGATTTCAATCATTCTTGATTTTTCAATTTTTTTCAGTATTTTCCATTCTAATGAAGGCTTCCTTAAATTTGCTTTTCCCACCACTAGTTTTCTTGTTCTTGTAGCTTTTTTTTTTTTTTTTTTTTTTTTTCTTCACAAAGTGTTAAGAATATTAAGATAAATTTTGATTCATTTTAGGCTAGTTTCTTTTTCATCTTATTTTTGTTGCTTTTTATC
>OZ010587.1:87038883-87083883 GCA_963932145.1 Acanthosepion lycidas
TTGACTTCTATGTTCACTTGCATATATTGAATTCAACACCATCACTCGATAAGATACCAGAAGTGTTGAAACAAAATGGCTATTTTTGTAGTGATTTTATAACATTTATGTTATAATTTTTGAATAAATAATTATATTTACTCTATTCTGTACTGAGCACTCTTTTAAGAATAGTATTTGTTGGTTATTGGAATTTATTCTGTATACACCAATCCTATACTTGGATATTATATATATATATATCTCAAAAACAAATTTCTTACAATGTAAAAATATTTTCTGGCTTTAAATAACCTGCAAAAGGTTGATAAGCCATAGAAAACAAATCAATTGCCATCATTTCTTACATTCCAATTCCAGATCACAGTTTCTTTTTTAGACAGGTTTATCTTGAATCCTCTTTACTGGAACACTTGGTAGAGAATGTTGATATTTTTTGAAAATGCTGTTTTCTGTTTTTTTTTTTTTTTTTTAATGCCACTAGCACGAAAGAGGTTACAGGGAGTATAATTGAGAGCAAAGACTGAGAATAGGGTTGATAGGGGGAAAGAACAAAAGATGAATGGGGTTCAAGATAGTGATTGACATTGCATTTACATTTTTGAAGGTTGTAGTTATCAGGGAATCAAGTAAACAGAATTCCACAGCCAGAAACTTTTGGTGTAGAAGTGGCAGTTGCATTTAGCTATTTCAACAGTAAACGGGTGGGACCTATATACCAATCTAGTAGCACGCTTAGTGGTATAAAATGTTTAAATGATCAGCGCCCATCTCTTTATATCTGTGCTTGTGTATATGTGCAAAGCATGGTCTAGGAAGCGATTAAATAAATCGAGTCTCTCTCATTTCCTCCTCATACTCCTGATCTAGGTATTCAGTGGATTTGGAGCCTGGAAGGCAGTTTCTCACAAACCTCTCCTTGAACCTTCAACAAGCATCTTGTATTTGGTAACCACCTGCTTGTCGCTGTGTATGTGTGTCTCTGTCTCTCAGTTTGTATGGGAATAATAAAAATGAGATAATTGGGAAGAAAAAGACTGAATGCCATATTGCACGAGTATCATTGTACCAGAATAATTAAAGCAATCATAATTTACAAATAAATTCTAATGGAAAGACAGTAAATACAGAGAAACCAATATTTACTCCAGAAGGACTTGGTGCTCTCACAAAAGAATCCAACTGTTCTACCCACCTCAGAGATTGAACTCACAAATTAAATAAGCTAGAATCATTATCTAAACACTTATCCACTCAGCCATATCCCATAAGACAGAGAAATGCTTCTTTTTTCTTAATTTTAATTCTAATATATGAATTTTCTACCATGATATTGAAAAAAAAAATGTTAGAAAAGTCCCCCTTATTGGGCCCTAACAGGAGGTGGCCTAGACAACAAATGTGCTAACTAGGAAACTTGTAAGTGTTCCTGTTGTAAGTTCAATCCCTGGGTCACATCAGATAGAAATGTTTGCTGGTTCAGTGGAGAATGGCAATGATGAAAATCAGATGCCATGATGAGTTACCAAAGAAGAGAAGAAAATTACTTTTGTAACACCATTCCAAACCAGTAAAAATAAAATTATTTGATATACCATAGAGAAAACTGTCTTCCAAGTTTGTCTTTCACTGAACTAAGCCATATGATATTTTACTGCTCAATACAGGGTTTGAACCCTCAACCAACAGTATATTTAATGCATATTAAGCAAAGCTTTTACCCACAGAGCCACAATCATGTTAGATAAAATGCTAGTAAAGTTTTTGTACCTTGAATTTAATGTTCCTTTATTTTTTTTAAATTCACCAGTTCAAAAAGTTCTAAGCCTTTTAATGGGGTAAATTTTACAAGCAAGTGCATCTATACTCTCTCAGCTATGGGCTAAATAGTAAGGAAAAGTGGTGTTCTCCAGCCTTGGCTGGCAACCAGTCTGGGGCAACTAAATACAAAGCCAGTTGGGCATGGAGCTCGCAACTTCACCCTGTAAAAACTACTTACTGCAGAAATTATCTGACTCCTCTTGAAATTATCTATCTTTACATAAGTCAGATCAGACCAAAAATGGAATATTGTTGATGTATCATTGACAGAGTTTAAAGATATTTACCCAGCTTTGTGGGTGATGAATTATTTTCATCTCTGCAACCCCCTTTTACCCTCATACTATTTTATCACTATTTCCATGGCAAATATTCTGACAGATTTGTTAGTTTCACCAGTTGAGACCTTTACAGTCAAGATCCACCCTACCATGCATACAACACTGAATCATCTCTTTCATATTCCATCAGTAAGGAGGAACTTTCACTCAGCTTCTTTCCATGAACTGCTCCTTTGTGGGACAGATTCCCAATAGGATGCTTTCCTGATGATGACAATCTTAACCTCTTCAAGTCTATGATCAACCATTATCTATACTACATATCCTCATAACGTGTAGTGATATCAGTGTCAGCCAATATCTTGTTAAATGGAAACATCTGACCTGTCACGGAAACTGTTTCAGACATTTATTTGTCCTGATGGTTATCAATGAAGTGAAGTGGACCCCACAAGGACCATGGCAAACGATCCTGACAAAATAGGTCGCTGAATGAAGCCAGACCTTGATAAATTACTTTTTTAGATGACAAGACAAAGAACAATGTTCTCTATAAGACAATGGTCACTACCAGAGAGAGAGAGAAAACGAGAGACAGAGAAACCCAGTCAAAGGCATGGAGAGGGACAGAAGACTGTATCACAGCTACATGAAAGGGAACATACGCTCATTAGACTGTTTACCTCTCCCTCACCTTGATTCATCCCTGCCTCACTTGTCTGCAGCAGAAGGTGGGGCACCTCGAGGTGGTGTAATGGTTAGCAAGCTTGTCTTGCCAGAACAATTACGACTGTCTAGTGAGTTTGATCCTCACTGGGTGCCCCCTACATTCGATTTTGTGCCACAACTAAGCTGAACTTGGAAAATCACTACAGCAGAAGGTTACAACCAGAATAAAATTTTCCTACTACTATAGTCTCCTGGTTCAATTTTGTGAGTGATCATCTGGCCGAATGGGTATTTTTTAGCCAAAAGCATTTGACTGGAAGAAGCTGCACCCTGAAAATAAATCTACATATGGAATAACTTCCTCCTCCTTTTATACCCAAACCATTTCAGAATTTACCCACATACTTGAAGCAATGTTTACTACTTTTGTTTTATTCCAAAATCTGATTTCTGCCGTAACTGTAGAAAGGAAATTTTTAAATTCAACAGATTTTTAGCACCAATTTTCATTCAAAAGTCATTCTAATTGCTTTCAAGAACATCTGTAGCCTTGTCTTTCCACAGGAGACTGCAAAAACCATTCTGCCACCAAGAATGTGAACTGATGAAATTATTTATCAGATAGAACCTCTAGGAATTGCTTTCAATCCAATTGTGATTGCCATTTGGAAGACTTTTCAAGGAAACGTTCAAAAATCATAGTAAGCCTAAGCTTAGTTTACTCAGGCACAAGGCCACAAACTTTGGAGTACCCAACGAGGCATGAATTGATTATTTAATAGTAATGGTCTGCAATGGAACCACATTTGTAAACAGATATTAAAAAAAATGATTTACAAATGAAAGCCATAGGAATTTTCTCAAGATGTGGCACAAGACCATAAGTGTGAAGCACCCAGTGAGGATCAAACTCACTACTCAGATGTAATTGATCTAGCAAGATAAACTTGTTAACCATTAAACCACATTGTGTTTTTTTCTGTTTCACTTAAACAGAACACTTTACAAAAAACGGGGCAAACCCATGTATGGTATTTTTTCAGTGTGCCCACATTGTAACCGAATGTGATACAAGGTCAGTTAAAACGGGTTTACCAGCAGTAACATGGAAAAAATTGATCAAGCTTTCTCAACCTTCCCACATTTGGGGACACTTCAAGTGCCAGGTAATAAATCCCAGCTCCTTTCTGAAGGAGAGTTCTGGTGGGTGCTGAGGGGTGCCTGGGGCTTGAGCTGATATTATTTTGAAACCATCTCTTGCTAAAGAAAGAAAATGCATACCAAATGTTTTTTTCTGAAGAAAATTAAATTCACCTAACAAACTGAAATTAAAACAATTAACTACACATATACACATAAGTGGTTGACTGTGTCCTCAATGTTGACTCATTTTATTGCACTTGTTTTGTCGTAAGCTGTGAACTTAGTTTGTGAATTTTCAGGTTTTATATTGAAAATATTTTTCATATTTCTTTTACTAAAAACAAGACCAATAATCAACCGAAATAAGTGAGAAAATCAATTGCTGTAGAAAATAAGAAGGAAATAATTTCTAAACTTAAAAGTGGAACAAGCATTAGCATGCTGAGTATGAAATGTTAAAATCAACAATCTGCTCCATACTCAAAATGAGGAGGAATTAAGAAAAAATTTAAGAGCTACAAAGGACAGGAAATTGCGGAGGGCCATGTTCACTAACATCCTCAAGGGACACAGGACGACGAAGAAAGAAAAAAAAAAAAACTTAGTAAATCACATAGCAATTTTATTGAGGTGACAGAAAAAATTACTTTTTAATTTATAAATTGACTTACAAACCAAATAATTGTTTAATGACCTTTGAACTAAGACTCCGCGAGGAACTGACACTACAACATCAGGTATTCTTACTTCAATTTATTTCTGTATTAGCCTAGAAGCCACCTTTCGGGCAGACTTCAGGCTAAATCCTATGAAGGGCTTTTGGGCCTTTGGTTTTTTACCTTCATTGTCCTATATATGTAAAAGTTATAAAAATTTAAAAATAATAGAATTATTTTGTATTTATTTGACAATCTTTCTTTGTATACACAACCAATTTACTCCTGCCTCAAAAACAAATCTAATGTCGCTGACAAAACTAACCTGGCATCTTGAAAAGGACCTCCAATCGGTTGTGAACTGGGGCAGCAATTGGCTGGTCAACTTTAATGCCTCAAAACAAAAACTGCTCTCTATTAATCACCACAGAGATCCTTCCCTGCCCTCCATTAGAATGTCTGACACTCAACTTCTCAAGAGCACCTCTCTGCGGCTGCTCAGTCTCACGTTGACTGCTGACCTGAGATGGAACAAATACATTGAGTCAATTGCTTCATCCACCGCAAGGAAAGTTGGCTCCCTGTGCCACGCCAGGAAATTTTTCTCCCCGGAATCGATCCTTCCAATCTACAAATCAACAATTCGCCCTTGCATGGAGTATTGCTGCCATATATGGTCTGGAGCCCCTTCTGTTTGCGACGGGGTTCTTGATAAGATCCAGAGGCGGATACACAATATAATTGGCCCTGATCTGGCATCTCGTCTACAGTCGCTCTCTCACAGATGCGCCGTCGCCTCTCTCTGTCTTTTTTACAAATACTTTCACGGTAATTGCTCCAAGGAGCTGCATTCGCTGGTTCCCAGACTTCATGAATTCAAGGGCCCTACAAGGCTGGCATCCCGCTCTGTCAAAATTACTAAATGTAGCTGTCTCTTCTACTCTAATAGCTTCATGTCTCGCACCTCTCGCCTGTGAAACTCCTTTCCCTATTCCAGTTTCCCTGAGAGCTATAATCTCCAACTATTCAAATGTAATGTCAATCGACATCTCCAGTTGCCTTGATCTATTCACTACCCTTCTCCTCATCCTTTCTTCTATCACTCCTAACTGATCTTGCTCCAAATTTTCTGTAACCCCTTGTGTCCTAGTGGCTTCCCACCTTGCTTGGGTTGAAACGCTTAAAAAAAAAAATAAAAATAAAAAAAATATAATCTCTGTAGTTTGTTTACATTTATTTTGTGTACAATTTTTATTTTCTTTTAAAATCAAATTCTTTATGATCCGTTCACATAAAGTCACTCTTAAAAGATATTAGGGAACTTGAACTCATTTCAAATACATCACATTACACATGCTAGAAAAAGAAGAAAAAACAATATGAGCAACAAACTGTGCCCCACTTAAGTTTTAATTATGGTTTAATTAGATGATATCAATTGCAATTACAACAAAAGAGCAAAATCAAAGTTAAAACTTTAATAAAGAATTGTTCTTTTAAACTTTTCACTGTTCAATATTTAAATTTAACTTTAAAAATTAAATAAATAACTCATTTAATCATGTGTAACTATAGTAGATATTAGCTGTCACTTCAGGTTATTTCTGATTCACCAAGATGGAAAAACGGATGGACGGACACATGAACATTGTGCTTTATTTATATAGAGATTTTTTTTTTGTTTGTTTGTTATATATGTATATATTTATGCATTTGCTATTTAATTTGTGTATTTTCCATTCTTTATATACTTTGTGTGGAGTTTGGAATGGAACACAGATAAATTGATATGTATTTCAATTACTTACATGAAAAATTTAAAGAATGAAACGCCAAAATAGACTATGTTCATTTCAAGGTATCCCACTGTAACATTTGTTTGTAAAGTGCAACAATGCACTTTTCGGAAAGAAAAATAATTGAATACTTTATTAATAGTACATACAAAACACTTCAAATATCTCAGTGTATGGATCTTTTTTTTTTCTTTAAATCATTTCATCCCAAGCAAGGCTATGAAGCCACTAAGATACAAAGGGTTACTGAGAGAAGACAAGAAAAAAAAAATACTATTAAGGAGAAATAACAATAAAAAAAAAACAAGAATTAAGAAAACAATTGACATTGATCTCTTGATTTAATTGATTTCTTCCACACTGAGTCATTATGTGACTGGCTTTTTTTTTTTAAGGCTTTTACAAGAACAACTACATCATCTTCCACCAACTGCTTTTGTCTGGGTGGAGGATTGTTTCAGAACATGACAGTTTCTTCAGGCAGAATTTCAAATTCTTTCAACAAGAAATGAAAGGGTTCATTTCATTGTCTTTTTTTAATTTTTTTTTAATCATTTCACCCCAAGCAAAACAATAATATCACTAAGACTCAACGAGGGAGGGGGGGTTACTGGGAATGAAAAAGAATAAGAAAATTTTAGTGAAGAAAAAGGACAATAAAAAAAACAGAATTCAGGATGATAGAAGATGAGGATTGGCATTGCATTTAAATTTTTGAAAATCGTAGGTAGCAGGGAAGTAAGACATTGGAAGGGAGTTCCACATGAGAGACTGTTTGGTTTGGTTTATTTTGTTTTACAGCATATCAACCTCAAAGGGTTATTTAATGCTGACAACATTTCTAGGATAGATTCATATGAATAGAATATCTATTCTTTGGTTTAGATTGGTTTAGTTTATTCTGTTTTATGGCATGTCAACCTCCATGGGTTATTTAATACAAACAAAATTTTTTATTGCTGGTAATATTTTGTTTTGTCAAAAATCTGTTTCTGGTAATATTTTTCCTTCCAAATTGCATTGCTAGTAATAATTTTTTCAAAAAACTTTTGCTGGTAATAGTTAACTATTTGCCCATAGCTGGGACCCTAACAGGTGCTACCAACCTGGGTCAGGAACACCAGCAATTAAGAGGTGGTTCCACACTTCTCAAACCCTCCCTTGCTGCTGGATGTAGTTTATCGTCTTACCCAGGATTTCCACAGGAGAGAAGTGCGAGAAAAGAAACTATTGCAATAGAACATATGGTTACATTTATCTAGTTCAATAGTAAAACAGAGACCTAGTTGTCTATCTAGTAATACACTGAAATTCATGCAGTTGAAGCATCAAGTAGGAAAGCTCACTAGAACAATTGCTGTTAGTTTCAATCTTAGGAATGACTGCTAAAAACATCGCCCTCCCCAAATTTATAGACAAATTCTACAGATGCATGCTGGGATTTCTTCCTAACCACTAAAAATGGACCATTTCTCAGTTTCATCTGCCATATTTTTATTCTATCTCATATTGAAGTCAGAATGTTAGTCACTTCAGTGTATCCCTTTTGTGTGTGATTCGTACTCTTTGAACTTTTTTGCCTTATTACTGTTACTTTGCTGAGTTTTGATATAGATATTAGGTTGGTGCAAAAATAATGACGTAATAATGTCGTTTTTTGACGTATTTTTTAACGTCAAAAAACGACATTATTACATCATTATTTTTGCACCAACCTAATATATATATATATATATATATATATATATATATACACTCACACACACATACATATATACACACACACGCATACATATAATGCAGCTGACCAAGCAATGGATTCAATATAGTCTTTCCACTTCATGTCAACGGAGAAAATCAGCCCAAGGAGTTGCCACGAGTCACTCCCTTGGAGGTCAGAGGACAGATAGGGTTCTCTCACATGATTAATAGAGAGCAGTTTAGTTTTGGAGGCGTTAACTTAAACAAGCCATTCTTTGCCCCAGTTAACAACAGTTTGAAGGTTGTTTTGGATATCAGCTGTCATTTTGACCATATCAAACTGATTAGATCTATCAAGACAGGAGTAAATGGTTGTGTAATCAGCATAGATACCAAACTTAGAGCTGACATCAGGAAGGTCATTAATGAAAATCAAAAACAAAGTAAGATCGAAGATGGTGCCCTAGGAGACACCTGCATTAGTAGAAAAGGAACTGGAAGAGTGTCCATTCAGGATTACTTTCATTTCACAATTCGATAGGAAAGATTAAACCAGTTCAAAAATTTGTCTAGAGATACCATAACTTTTCTGCTTGCGGAGAAGACCTGCATGCTAAACCCCTGTCGAATGCTATTGCTTGCTTAGTATTATTTTTTTTCTTCGATTTCATTTGTTGAGCATTTTGCCAATTACTCTTATTTGCAGAGTAATTGGCTATGGTTGAAAAGACACAGGGAAGCTACGTTTTAGCAGTAGGAAAGTGACTAAAGTCAAGTTGCCAGGGCTGGACTGATAACATTATAGACCATTCTTTGGATTTTTTCAAGAATCCTGAGATATATAGTAGGAGTACTAAACCAGATATGGCAGCAATATTTAATACATGGACAAATGGTAGATTTATAAATGTGTAAGACAGAATAAATATGTTCTTGACAAAGGTAATGTTCATTATATTTAAAAAAATTCTCTCTCAAAAAATAATTCCTGGTATATTTTATAGCCTAAACTGAAGAACAGGGACATTGGTTCTACTCTTTTGAAATCAATCAAGTGTTTATCTTTGGTGAAGTCTTAAAAATTTACATTATTTACATTGTTCGGACTATTGTCCTCATCTTTATTCTCATATTCACGACATTTTAACCATTGTACACTCTGGCCTTCTTCAGGTGATATCAAACCAAAACCTTTATTTTGTCCACCGGGGGTAGATTGTTGTAGTTCCACATGCCATGCCATTTCTGGATATCTCAGTTTCAGTTATCTCCCTTTAATAACTCACCACATTTTTGTTCACTTCTGCTGTGTGACCAGGAATTGAACTCATAACTCTTTGGGTCAAGTCACTGGATTACTTCAACCAATAGTTTTATCCACTGGGCCATGTGTCCTTAGGAAGAAGTCCAGAGTGTAAAATGGCTGAAACGTCATCATACTTATTATAAAACCCAGGTTGTGTGTGTGTGTGTCTGTTTGTTTATATATTGGATCAGATTTCCTACATTTTTCAACCGATTTCAACAAAACTTCACAGGACTACGTAAAATTACCTTGCGGTGGTTCTGACAGCGCCAAAAATTGGAAAAACACAATTGTTTTTGAACAAAATCAATTTGAAAAGACGATTAAGAGGCATTGCTGTCGCGAGAATGAAAGGGGGACAACTCATATCGAGTTATACTTATTATAAAACCCAGGTTGGTTGTTTGTGTGTGTTCGTTTATATAGGGGATCGGATTTCCTACATTTTTCAACTGATTTCAACAAAACTTCACTTTTTTTTGGCAGGTAGTGTATTCTTAGTGTCTTGCACACTTTTTTCTTTATTTTTACATTCAGAATGCTTTAAAAATTCCATTTACAAGACAATTGTTTATAATAAAATTCTATTCAATTGGTAGACTCATAACGATTGAAAACAGTGTTTTTGCTTGAGTGTGGGTTTGACCAATTCGTAAAAAAACAAAAAAAAAAAACAAAAAAAAAAAAACTAATTAAGACTTGCGTGTCCGTCAACCTTAAAGAATAATCTTTGTCAATTTTATTTTTCAGTCTTTATCATGGTCGATACTTGATCTATCTCTTACTGTTACATCCCCGGGCAACGCTGGGCTCTACTGCAAGTATGACAATAAAGCCCAAACAATGTCAATAGTATAAATAGTTACAAAAATAGTTTCTCAGAAATATGAACAGATCTTAAAAATTTATTTACCATCCAATTGAAATGAATGCTATCTTAAAAATAAGTTGCAATTTACATATGCAAAAAGAACTTTTCCTTTTGGAATTTGCAGGTATAGCATAGTGATAATGCAAAAATTTGCATTGTTGGTGAAACTTATTAATACTTATTGAATAGAATAGAAAATAATAATTTAAAAATCAGCAAAATCCAATTTATAGTAAAAAATTCGTTAAACATCAATATGAAATGACTTTGAACCTGTAAAATAAATATTAGGCGTTTCCAGCAATTTATTATTAAAATTAATTAATCAGTGCATACATTTATTAATCACAAAATATTTTTCTTGACTTCCAATAAATTTATAGCAATGTTGCAAAAGTTCTCAAATGCCATTTTCATAAAACATTTCTGAGTCTGTCTATATAATGTAAATACTGTACAAAACATTTCTGGTTTGAAAGTTGTGAATGAAATTTTAGCTGTTGAAAACATCTTTAAATTTTTGACGAATTGCTGCAATTATTTAAATTATTCACATTGCTCATACTTGTCCTCATCTTTATTGCCATGTCCACAACATTTCAGCCGTTCTACACTCTGACCTTCTTCAGGTGATTGGAATTTTGAACTGAAGCCTTTATTTCATCCACTGGAAAAGATTGTTCTAGTTCCACATGCCGTGCCTTTTCCAGATGTCCCAGTTTTCTCCCTTTAATGCAACTCTCCAAGTTTTTGTCCACCACTGCCACAACCAGGTATTGAACTCACAACACTTTGGGTCAAGTCACTGGATCCAATCAACACTTTTATCCACTGTAAATTACAATACCTGATCTTGGAAATATAGACAGGTAAGGAATGCTGCATTATTTGAAACAAAGGATAACGTTATGATGGTAATTATGGTGAATCTACTGCATGTGAAAGAATTTCTCATCCTAACTATTATATATTTTTTTTTGGGGGGGGGGGCAGCCCAACAAAGAAACATGTGGATGAACATTGTCTTTCTGGTTTCTCCTCTCCTGTAAATGGATTCTTTCTCTGCAATTGCAAAACTCAAACATTGAAATCAATGATTAATGTAACATACAAGAGCAACAGTTTAACCAAACTACAATTTGTAGTACATCTTTCATATATAACCAAATACAAATTAGATTTTACTTTTTAAGTTCCAGCTTCCTTATTCTTTATATGGCCATTTTTTTTTCTTCAAATTCTAAACTTAAATTCAAAAAGTAACAGTTTCATCAGGATTCTTAGATTAGGTTTATTTCTGATGCTTCTGGCGGCCCTAGGTTCACCTATGATTTTTGACACTTTAAATGACCATAGTGAATCTTTTTATGATGATCCAAGTAGCACTTTCGATGACCATAGCAAATCTTGTGATGGTGATCCAAGTGGCGCTTTCGATGACCATAGCAAATCTTGTGACGATGATCCAAGTGGCGCTTTCGATGACCATAGCAAATCTTGTGATGGTGATCCAAGTGGTGCTTTTGATGACCATAGTGAATCTTGTGATGGTGATCCAAATGGCGCATTCAATGACCATAGCAAATCTTGTGATGGTGATCCAAGTGGCGCTTTTGATGACCATAGCAAATCTTGTGATGGTGATCCAAGTGGCGCTTTCGATGACCATAGCAAATCTTGTGATGGTGATCCAAGTGGTGCTTTTGATGACCATAGTGAATCTTGTGATGGTGATCCAAGTGGCGCATTCAATGACCATAGCAAATCTTGTGATGGTGATCCAAGTGGTGCTTTTGATGACCATAGTGAATCTTGTGATGGTGATCCAAGTGGCGCTTTCGATGACCATAGCAAATCTTGTGATGGTGATCCAAGTGGTGCTTTTGATGACCATAGTGAATCTTGTGATGGTGATCCAAGTGGCGCATTCAATGACCATAGCAAATCTTGTGATGGTGATCCAAGTGGCGCTTTTGATGACCATAGCAAATCTTGTGATGGTGATCCAAGTGGCGCTTTCGATGACCATAGCAAATCTTGTGATGGTGATCCAAGTGGTGCTTTTGATGACCATAGTGAATCTTGTGATGGTGATCCAAGTGGCGCATTCAATGACCATAGCAAATCTTGTGATGGTGATCCAAGTGGCGTTTTTGATGACCATAGCAAATCTTGTGATGGTGATCCAAGTGGCGCTTTCGATGACTATAGCAAATCTTGTGATGGTGATCCAAGTGACACTTTCTATTACCATAGTGAATCCACTTTATATCTTTCTCCTACCACCACCCCTCATTGTCCAAATTCATTATTAACTAAAGATAATCTTTGATGAAATGCGGGGAATGAGATGCTGCCCAATGTTTAACAATTCATGTTGTCCCATGAACACCATGTTTTCCTGCCAATTCCAACATTAAATGGGTTTATCATCCCAAAAAGTTTGCAAGTCTGGAATTTCAAAATCTTGTATTCTGACACTTCATAGCTTGTCCTTGAAATCAAATAGACCTTTTTAAAATTTCCCAAATCATTTAGAACACATACTGCTTCCAACTAAATCATCACCATTGACTTCATCAATCATCTTCTTCACGGCATCTTGTCTTTTTTCTTTTTCTCAATAGAGAATAACACAACATTGATTAAAGAAAATTCAAAATTGCTTTGCAACTTTGTATTCAATCTGAATATTTCAAAAAACCTGTTGCAATAAAATTTTTGTGTACCAATTCTTCACACACATATATATATATATATATATATATATATATATATATCAATACTTAGAGGCTCTAAGTACTGAGTTCTTTGTTCACTTTTATATTTATACATGCTCTATCTCTGATATTGAGCACTTTATGCCACAAATACAGCACACCTTAAGACTATATTTCTTCATATATATATATATATATATATATATATACACACACACACACACACACACACACACACACTAGCAGATTGGATTAAAAAGAGTTTAAGAACACCAGTGAATGAGTGAGGGGGGAAAAAGTTTTTGAATTACACTGATTAAAAAATAATTTATTTTGTTCTTTTTAAACATAATATAATAATAAAAAGCAAAGAATAAGAAATATTTTAAGAGTGCCAGCGTTTTTTTTTGTTTATTTTACATATGACAAACATTTAAGTTCCGTTAAGTTATGTCAAGTTACAGTGATAAAAGTGTATTTGTTTAATTCATTTTCTTTTTACCTTCTAAAATTCTAACAATAAAAAGTTAATTAAAATGTGTCTTTATTGATAGGTGGATCATTTCAGTATTAGTTCATTCTATAAATATTATGTGTCTTCAAAACAGTTTGATTTTACACTGTTTTAAAATTAATCTTAATGATAAAAAAGCTAAGAATTTGCGTATTACAATGTTCTTTTATTTTAGAAATTTTTTGGTTAAGTTACAGTGATAAAAATGTATTCTTTTAATTTATTTTCTCTTTTACCCTCTAAAGATTTAACAATAAAAAGTTAATTAAAAATTTGTCATTTGTAGGTGAAAAATTTACTGTATCGATTCAAATGAAATGTATTTGTTTATCCTAGAAATAGTTTTACTTAAAAGAAAATTTTTTGAGTTACACCGATTAAAAATTAATTTTGTTCTTTTTTCTTTAACCTCTAAAAATATAACACTAAACAAAGCAAAGAATCCTTATTTGTATTCAAATGAAAAGTATTCATTTAAAAAAAAAATAACTTCTTGAGTTAGTGATAAACAATATATTCGTTTAATTTGTTGATTTCTTTTTTCTCTCTAAAATGTAACAATGGTAGGTACAATGAAAAGAAGCTAAGAATTAAGAATGTAAAATTTTGCATAATTCTATTTTTTATTTACATTTAAAATAGTATTTTTAAACATTTCATGATTCGTTTTAGATCTCCAATAAAGTAAGAATTTTTTTTTACAATTAGTACTAAATTACAAAACAATTTTCGGAGAGCATTAATTCAAATTTTGTATTTACCTTCGAAGATTTTCACAATGGAATTTGTGTGATGTTTAAATATGGCAGTTCTTAAGAACTTGTACTTAATGGAAAATAATTGTGGAGAGTTCAACAAATTGATTGTTTTTTAATAATTGAATTATATCATTTAATCAGTAAGAATCAAAAACTAAATATTGTACTTTTCATTAGTATACACATATTAAAGTGTATGTGCAATTTTAATGCTCAGTGGCATCTCTTTTCTGAGTTATAAGTTGACACATACCAAAAAAAGCAGACAACTCCTTTATATATATATATATATATATATATATATATACATATATAGTCATCCACAGACAGACTGTTTCGCTGTATCACAGCTCTTCAGTGTGGCTAGACGTCCGATTGCTTATATATTATCTGATTATATATATACATATATATATATAAGTCAACACTTAGAGGCGACAGTCTGTTTCATGCTATATGCAATCGTCAGGCCTGACGATTGCATATAGCATGAAACAGACTGTCGCCTCTAAGTGTTGACTTATATGTTCACTTTTATATTTACACTAGCTCTATCTCTGATATTGAGCACTTTATTCCATAAATATAGCACACCTTAAGGCTATATTTCTTTATATACATATATATATATATATATATATATATTTTTAAATAAAAAGACAAGGAAAAACTATTCTTAGCCAATGCATTTTATACTCTGAGAGATTTTATCAAGGCAAATGTAGGATTTTTAATAAAAAAAATATTTCTTGAATATTACTTGCTTACATTTTTTCTTACCAGACTTTGAGCTATGATAATTTATATCCTTCACATGTTTCAACTGACCTTTCAACCACCTGATGAATATTCATGAACATATTTAAAAGTCTCAATAAAGAAATGACATCCTTGCTCTTATATATAATCATGTGCAACAAAATAAATCCTACATTTGCCTTGATAAAGAACTTCAGAGGATGAAACATGTCGGCTCGGAATAGTTTTTCCTCTCGTTTTTTTATTCATTTTTTTCCTTTACAGATGCACACTGTCTGAAAACAATTTATGTATATATCAAATGCCAATTAAGTAATACAATTATTTTTTTTTTCTTTTTAATTTAGTGTATAAAATATATAACAATTTTTTATAATATTAAATATATTACAAAAATATTATATTAGGTTGGTGCAAAAATAATGTCGTTTTCTCACATAGTAACATATGTGAGAAAACGACATTATTTTTACACCAACCTAATATTATAAAGCCTTATAAAAATATTCATTTTAGAATTGTGAAAATTGTCTTTCTGAAAATATAAAAATCAGAATTTTTCCCATTTCCATATAAGTTTGAGTTTACTTTACATTTTTTCCTCACCAACCAGCAATTGAGAAATATGAGTGTGGATTTGTTGCAGTTCACCAATATTGTATTGTTCCCAGAAACAAATCCTCGTGCTTTTCACTAAATTTTCATTCTCTGATTGAAGAAGTGAAAATACAGACTTATCAGTACAGATTTTTAAGCTGCTGGCACCAAGCAGTCGCTCGGTTTCAGGTAACAGATAGTTTGGATACAGGGCAGTAATCACAGACCCTCTCTTGTAACCAGATCTATCATCTGTAGAAACAATCAAAATGTCTCCAATGTCACGTCCAACCCATAAGGCGTCATCCACCAAAAGAATTGACAGAACGAAGCAGTCATTCTGGTCACCTTTGCAATCATCCACTTCAACCTCATCAATGTTGTTGGGGGTTTTGGCTTCAGCTACTTTACCAACCATCTTGATGTCTCCAAATTCATAGACAAATAGCAGTTGTCGAGAAACGACGTCAAACTGTAAAACATTTGAAGAATCCTGAATTCGATAAAAGATTTGTTTGGTTGATACTAACCCGCTGCTGATGATTGTGCAGGGGAAGGGGCACTTGAGCGTTTGGAGGATATTGAAATTTTCCAGACAGACAATGTAAATATTTTGACCAGACGTGACCCAAAGTTCATTTTGAATAATTACCAAAGTCAACAGAGGTTGAGAGGACTCTGAAAGTTCTAAACATGTTTTGTCCCATGAAGAAACAGATTCAAGTTCTTGACTTTGTTGTAAATTCTTTTGGAAGATCATCAGAACTCCATTTGACAAGCCAACATAAACTCGACATTTCTCTTCCTAAAAGAAAAAAAAAAAAGAAAATATGCATATTATAATAATGCTTGTTCCATGATTTCTAAGTTAGTCACTTAACCCATTATACCCTGCCAACAGCTCATAAATAATCAACTATTCCATTTTGATTGCAAGGAAAAATGAAAAAGGCATATCAGAGACACTGTTTGATATCAGTGAGAAAAAGAAAGAAATGAGAGGAGGTGATAATACTCTCATGTCTGCTTCAGTGAAATAGAAAACTTGTTAATTTCAAACATTTTCATTTGTACCCTCTTACTTCTTTAAATAATGACCTGCATTCATACTTATGATGGGTATTGCAATATTTTCTTAAAGTTGTTAAGCACAAATATTTAATAATGCAATTGGGGAATTTGCATGTGTATTTTATATTTGTAGCACTTGCAAGGAACTTATTCAATCATTAAGATTCATCAGAAAATTTAAATAGCAAAAAGCATGAAATCCTCATGAGTAGTACTAGTTAATAATGAATTTGGACAATCAGGGACGAGAGGAGGAGAAAATGTTAATTATGAATTTGGACAATGAGGGGCGAGAGGAGGAGAAAAGTGTTAATAATGAATTTGGACAATGACGGGTGAGAGAAGGAGAAAATGTTAATTATGAATTTGGACAATGAGGGACAGTGGGGAGAAGAAAATTGTTAAATATGAATTTGAACAATGAGGGACAGGGGGGAGGAAAAAAGTATTAATGAATTTGGACAATGGGGGTGGGGGAGGAGAAAAGTGTTAATAATGAATTTGGACAATCAGGGATGAGGGAGGAGAAAAGTGTTAATTGTGAATTTGGACAATCAGGGACGAGAGGAGGAGAAAATGTTAATTATGAATTTGGACAATCAGGGATGAGGGAGGAGAAAAGTGTTAATAATGAATTTGGACAATCAGGGACGAGAGGAGAAAATGTTAATTATGAATTTTGACAATGAGGGGTGAGAGGAGGAGAAAAGTGTTAATAATGAATTTGGACAATGAGGGGCGAGAGGAGGAGAAAAGTGTTAATAATGAATTTGGACAATCAGGGACGAGAGGAGAAAATGTTAATTATGAATTTTGACAATGAGGGGTGAGAGGAGGAGAAAAGTGTTAATAATGAATTTGGACAATGAGGGGCGAGAGGAGGAGAAAAGTGTTAATAATGAATTTGGACAATGAGGGGGCGAGAGGAGGAGAAAAGTGTTAATAATGAATTTGGACAATCAGGGACGAGAGGAGAAAATGTTAATTATGAATTTTGACAATGAGGGGTGAGAGGAGGAGAAAAGTGTTAATAATGAATTTGGACAATGAGGGGCGAGAGGAGGAGAAAAGTGTTAATAATGAATTTGGACAATGAGGGGGCGAGAGGAGGAGAAAAGTGTTAATAATGAATTTGGACAATGAGGGGGCGAGAGGAGGAGAAAAGTGTTAATAATGAATTTGGACAATCAGGGACGAGAGGAGAAAATGTTAATTATGAATTTTGACAATGAGGGGTGAGAGGAGGAGAAAAGTGTTAATAATGAATTTGGACAATGAGGGGCGAGAGGAGGAGAAAAGTGTTAATAATGAATTTGGACAATGAGGGGCGAGAGGAGGAGAAAAGTGTTAATAATGAATTTGGACAATGACGGGCGAGAGGAGGAGAAAATGTTAATTATGAATTTGGACAATCAGGGATGAGGGAGGAGAAAAGTGTTAATAATGAATTTGGACAATCAGGGACGAGAGGAGAAAATGTTAATTATGAATTTGGACAATGAGGGGCGAGAGGAGGAGAAAAGTGTTAATAATGAATTTGGACAATGAGGGGGCGAGAGGAGGAGAAAAGTGTTAATAATGAATTTGGACAATCAGGGACGAGAGGAGAAAATGTTAATTATGAATTTTGACAATAAGGGGTGAGAGGAGGAGAAAAGTGTTAATAATGAATTTGGACAATGAGGGGCGAGAGGAGGAGAAAAGTGTTAATAATGAATTTGGACAATGAGGGGGTGAGAGGAGGAGAAAAGTGTTAATAATGAATTTGGACAATCAGGGACGAGAGGAGAAAATGTTAATTATGAATTTTGACAATGAGGGGTGAGAGGAGGAGAAAAGTGTTAATAATGAATTTGGACAATGAGGGGCGAGAGGAGGAGAAAATGTTAATTATGAATTTGGACAATGAGGGGCGAGAGGAGGAGTAAAGTGTTAATAATGAATTTGGACAATGACGGGCGAGAGGAGGAGAAAATGTTAATTATGAATTTGGACAATGAGGGACAGTGGGGAGGAGAAAATTGTTAAATATGAATTTGAACAATGAGGGACAGGGGGGAGGAAAAAAGTATTAATGAATTTGGACAATGGGGGGTGCGGGGAGGAGAAAATGTTAATTATGAATTTGGACAATGAGGGGCAGGAGGGAGGAGAAAAGTGTTAATAATGAATTTGGACAGTGAGGGGTGGAGGGATGAGAACTGTGTTTATAGTGAATTTGTAAATGTGTAGGTAGCATAGTGGTTAATAGTGGTTATATAAATTTCAACTTTGTTACTTTCACTTTTGCACTAATCATCTTGGAATAGGTATGAATCCATCTCTTCTCACCCTAAGAGGGAAGACTGGGCTCTCTAGCCTCAGATGGATGCCAGTCTAGGAGAAAAAACAACTCTGCATTCATAAATGTGGAGAAGGCAACGGAAAATCATTCCACCATTTTTCCCCATGAAGCCACAGTAATTCACAAATAATAAAAGAAAATCTGTGGAGAGCCATGATTGGCTACATCTTGAAATGATATATTAACAAAAAAAAATGTCTAAATGATAAAGTTATTTACATGTAGGCACTTGTCCCCATCTTTATTATTATTATCACAACATTTCAGTCTTTTCAATCTTTGAAATTGGTTGTCAAACAAAATTTCGAACTAAAAATTGCCCCATTTGCCGTACCATAATTCTGTTGTCAAACAAACCAACAACACCATGTGGGCAGCACATGATCACTGAGTGATTGAGTATGTGATGTGATTGGCGCCAGTCTTGCCTCAGCCTTCACTCAAAGTATATATGCTAAGAACTGTTGTCTGATTTTGCTGGTACATCTTGTGTTGTGAATTAATTCTATTTTTTTTACAGTATTCCATAAGTCACCATGGGACCTAAGAAGGCTAGCTAAAGTGGAATAGCAGAAAGGAAAATAGTGAGAACAACAATAGAAGTGAAGAAAGAGATTATACCATAGCATGAGAATAGCATTCATGTTTCAGATCTGGCTTTACAGTATGGCTTAGTAAAGTCATTGATTTATACTATCCTTAAGAAAATGGAAACAATAAAAGCAGCTAAGGTTGCCAAAGGAGTGACTGGGATCACCAAGCAAAGATCTCAGACATTAGAAGAAATGGAAAAGTTGCTACTGATTTGAATCAACGAAAAGCAGTTGGCTGGCGACAGTATTTTGGAGACAATTTATGAGAAAGCGAAGCATTTGCATCAGGATTTGCTCAAGAAAACCCCAGATACAAGTTCTGAGAATGATGTGTTTAAGACTAGTCGAGACTTGTTTGAAAAGTTTAAGAAACAAAGTGGCATACACACTGTGGTTCGTCATGGAGAGGCTGCAAGTGCTAACAAAAAAGATACAGAAGAGTTTATGAAAGAGTTTGGTGTGTATGTGAATGCCGAGGGTTTTATCCCCCATCAAGTGTTTAATTGTGACAAAACTGAACTGTTTTGGAAGAAAATGCCTAAAAGAACATACATAACCCTGGAGGAAAAGGCTCTGCCCGAACACAAGCCTATGAAGGACAGGCTAACTCTTTTGCTTTGCGGAAATGCTGGTGGTGATTTTCAGGTGAAGACAATGGTCGTATATCATTCAGAGAACCCCCATGCATTTAAGAAAAACAACATTATAAAAATCAGGTTGTCTGGCAAGTGGAGTACTAACATTAAAGCCTGTGTGACCAGAGTTTTTCCTGGAATGGATTCATGAAGCTTTCACTCCTAATGTGAGGGATTACCTTGATAAAAATAACTTGTCAGTGAAGTTTCTGCAGTTGTTGGACAATGCTTCTGTCCACCACTCAGACATGGTGTCTGAGTTACTGGAAGAGTTTGACTTTATCACCATGAAGTTTCTGTCTCCTAATATGACTTCACTGATTCAGCCACTGGACCAACAGGTCATTTCTAACTTTAAGAAGTTATACACCAAAGCACTTTTTGAAAGGTGCTTTGAAATTAATTCTGACACAGAGTTAACTCTCTCTGACTTTTGGAAGAGCACTTCAATATCCTTCATTGCTTAAATCTTATTGATATCTGGCAGCAACTGACTAGCAGGACCTTGTGACTCAGCCTGGAAGAACATCTGGTATGACTATGTTGCAGAGGGAGACTTCAAAGGATTTGAGACACAAACTACTGAAGTTGTCAATGACATTGTGTCTCTGGGCAAAAGCATGGGCCTGGAAGTCAACAGTAATGATATCAAAAAGCTGGTGGAGGAACACAACATCGAGTTGTCTACTGATGAACTCAAACTCCTTCAGAAGAAGCAGCAGAAGGAGGTACTTGAGGAGATATCTTCAGAGGAAGAGTAGGGAAGGAGTATGTCCCTAGTGCTCTTATTAAAGAAATGTGTGCAAAATGGTATGAAGTGAAATATTTTGTTGAAATATATCACCCTGATAAGGTAGTAACAAGCCATGTCAGTAAACTTTTCAATAACAGTGATACATCTCACTTCTGTAACATTGTGAAACAGAGGCAAAAGCAAATTTCAGTAGAAAGGTTTTTGGTGAAAAAGAGGCTTAGTGAGTAACCAGGCAAAATCTGCTCGCAAGAAACAGCAAATCCAGAGGATAGGGGGGGGGGACTCCCCTTCCAAGCAATAACATCCCTTCCTTCCTACCTCTTCTCCACCCTCCACTTGTGCCATCAAGACTTCTCAGCACAGGTAAGGATGAATAAAATCTTTTTATTTTTTTTTTTTAGATCTAATGATTTTCATTGGTTTTGTGTATGTACTCGTACATAAAATACTATTGTAAAAGTTTGAATAAGCAATTATCTGGGGTCCAGGGATGGATTAATCCATTTTACATTGATTCCTATGGGAAAATTGTTTCATTTTTCAAACTTTTCATTTCACGAACAGCTTTCAGGAACGAATTAAATTTGAAAACTGAGGTGCCACTGTACATTCAAAAATACCTAAACAATTTAACATATTTTAATTTTTATTACTCCTTGCGGAGTTCTGGGGGGGCAATAAGAAGCAAAATCACTAAGGAGGCTTTCATTTCATCAAAAAAGTCATGTGCTTCCTTGTGTTTACAGACAAGAAAACACCAGCATTTGTTTGCTCTTTCTTTCACTTGACTATCATATTTATTTCTCTTGTTGACATGTTCTCATTGACAAATAAAGTTATTATTTCATCGTTTATAAATAGCCTTTCTGAAGGTGAATTATTTTGTCTATCAGGTATATTGATGGTCACCAGTAGCTTCCATAAAATTAATAGTTGCTAGTGGTCATCATCGCTTTCCTCCACATCACTAGTGTGGTTATCATCTTCGATCACTTCACCATCAATATCCACTTGAGTAAAGCCTTCAACATCATCAGTGGAGACCTAATCAAACAAAAACACCTGAATAAAGGCTCCATTGGATGTTGATGCAGACATTTTTCGTTTACAAAAAAAAAAAAAAAAAAAAAAATTAACATGGCTTTAGTCAATGTTACACCTTGTGTAGAGTATAGAAGAATTCAAAATGGTGTTGAAAAACGGAAGTTTAACTTTGTTCCAAAGCAGTAGTAAGCGATTTCCAGCATAAAATACTAGAAATAACAGTTGACAAGAGTTTATTTATAGCAAACGTCTCAGGCAACAGAATGCGCCTAGAGTAACCAAGGGAGAGAATTCTACAACGACAATATTCGCCTCCAGCATAACAAAGGTTAAGTTGGGTAAGATAGAAGACACATGCTAGCAGACAGAAAATGATAAAACAGCAATTATATAGTTTTACATAACATTCATGTGTAAAAATTTCAGATAGAATATATCTGTAAAAGGTCAACATGAAGAAAGACAAAAGGAAAACTTATCTTAGCTGACACATTTTGTCCTCTGAGAAACTTTATCAAAGCAAATGCATGGATTTCATTTTGTAACAAGTATCTGTACTGATGAATATTTATGAGTGTTCTTAAATCTAAAATTTTGAAAAATCAATAACATTTTTGCTCTGTAAAACTTGTTACAGAATAAAATCCTTGCATTTGCCTTAATAAAGTCCTTCAGAGCATGAAATATGTCAGCTAAGATAAGTTGTCCTTTTGTCTTTATTCATAAGACTTACCCACACATGGGGGGAAACATCTTAACATATAAATACTTTTTAAAGTTTTAAGTAAACATACAAATAATTTTTCTATGTTTTATATTCTCTATTTCTTAATGCCATTTAATAAAGATACAAGAAAAAATTGTATTTCTTATTTTCAGAAATATTTGAAAGCTGTTTTTTTTTTTGTTTTTTTTTCTCTGGAAAAATATTTGTTAATATTTACTAAGAGAAACTATTTCAAAATATTTAAAAGTTTTTTTTTTTTTTTTTCATAATAATTGTGAGCAAATGAAACTTTTTCACACAACTTTAGGGTTCATAACTAGAATTCATTCTCCAAACAAATTAACCATCATATATATTTTGCAAAACTAAATTTTTGGCATTTGTGTATCAATAATTCATAGTAATTGTATTTTTTTCCTCTTTAAAACAAAAAGTAAATTATATTTTTTTTAACTCCAAAAGAACAATAATGGAAATAACTTTCTGAAAAAGAAGTATTTAGTGATATTTACTAACTTTACAGACACAAGGCTAGATGAAGTAGGAAAACTGCATTGCATCAATCTTCCAAATGGTCTGCCAATAAAATCAACATTCAAAGTCCTATTTTTTTTTTAGTGTGTAAAAAAAGGCACAACTATCTTAGTCATGAGGTAGACTATAGATTATTTATTACTTCAAAATTAGACAAAATAGCAGAAGTTTGAACAAAGATGTTCATTCAAATTCTTTAAATATTTGGACTGATGATAACAAAATGAAACCATCTTTTTCATCAGCAGTAAGAAATTTTGTTCTCTTTCCAGAATTCAGATTAAAAAATTATTTAAACTCATTCATTTCATTTTATAGAAAAACAAAATGAAAATTTCAAATATAAATACACAACCTACCTGTGATAGCATAACCAATGCTGTACATGGAAGTTTTAATGTCTCAATAACTTCCAACCAAAATCTTTGATTTTGAATTCCAAGGATTTCAATTTCTCCATTCTTAAAAACAGAAAATTATAACATTAGAACAAGTTACAGAAATAAAAAAAAAAAAAAAAACTTGAATTATTTTTTTTTTTTTGAAATATAGTTTTAAAAAAAATAATAGCATGTTTTGGAAATGATTTAAATATTTATATGGCTTTAAAAAGGAAATTTAAAAAAAACATTTTTTTTATCATTTCATCCCAAGCAAGGTGGTAATGCCACTAATGCACAAGGGGGGGGCGCTACTGGGAGTGAAAGAGAATGAGAGGACTTTAGTGAGGAGAAAGAACAGGATTCAGTACGATAGAAGACTGCTACTGACAATGCATTTAAATTTTTGAAGATTGTTGGTGTCAGGAAAACAAGAAACTGGAAGAGAGTTCCACGGGTAAGAAGTGCAAGCAAAGAAACTATTAGAATAGAACTTAGGGTTACATCTAGTTAATTCAACAGTAAAATGATGAGACCTAATTGCCAATCTAGTAGTACTATTTAATTCATGCGATTGAGGTACTAAGGAGAAGAGCTCATAAGAAAAATTGAAAATATTTATAGAAACAACAGAGAGAACGCACAGTGGTACAGTTGGAATCTGCATAGGAATGGTGGCGCTTTGCAGAGCAGATCTATGGTTACTCTAATGAATCAATAAGACACAAGCTTTAAGAAGACTAGAGAGGCATTACCATTTTGCTGTTGAGTATGAATAACCATTTGTCAGTGTAAGGTGAATACCCTTGTCAGTGCAGAGCAAAATCCCTGATGGAGGATTGCAACTTATAATACAGATTTAAACCCTATTATCTATATCTTGGACAACTTCCCTTTGTCTTTTTCTATAAATATTTTCATGGTAGATGTTCCAATGAGCTCTCCTTCTCTCTGGACTGCATGAATTTAAGCGTACAACTAGATTGGCAACTAGGTTTCATTCTAATAGTTTCTTTTCTTCCAGTTCTCACCTGTGGAACTCTTCTGATATCTTGCTTCCCTGATACCTACAACCTTCAAAAATTTAAATACAATGTCAATTTTCTGTCTTCCTGAAACCTGTTCTTTTATTGTCCTTTCTCCTCACTAAAGTTTTCTCATTCTCTCTCACTCTCAATGCATGCTTTTGGCATTATCACCTCACTTGGGATAAAATGATTATAAAAGAAAGAAATTGCTATGTAAATTTATCAACTGGGCTGTGTTAATCAAACTTTTCCTGGCAGAAGCATATTGGAATGCAAACTTAATTGCACTAGACACACACTACCTGGTTTCTCTTATCCCATTGGTCTGTCCTTTTCCCACAATCTGGCAAGTTCAAGGGTTAACAGAGTATCTGGAAGTGATACAAGTGTTCCCAGAACCATTTTAACGGAAAGTTGTGTTATTTTGTTGGAACAATATTCAATGCATGGCTGAATAGTAGATTTTTAAATGTGCAAGATGGATTGTTAAACTGTTTGTTGCTTTTGCTTTTAGTTCATGCACATAATTGCACATCCTCTGTTTTTAGCTTGGTTAACTGTCTTCATGGAAGTTTAGGAACATTATTATAATGCAGATTCTCTTGGAGTCAAGTTTAAACACTCATTTTCTATTTTTGGAAAGTGAAAATTTCCAAGAAAAAAACAAAACAAAAAAAAACTTTAAGCACAATGGTCAGACTATAGAGAAAAGAAAAGGGGTTACTTTAACCCATATCCTCTGACACCTTTTTTCCATAGATCTAAACTATAATTTTGGAGAGTGAAAATTTTTACTGAAATATATTGGAAAAAAATGTTTTTATACAAAATATACAAAACAGCCACTATATATCAAATATGTGGTGCAGTTTAATTTATATTACAATGAATCATTTATACAAAAAGTAAATTAGTAAAGTTAATGATATAAAATGGTGAAATCACTTCACTAACTAAATTTTAAAGATGCATTAACCCACTAACCACTTGATGAATGTTATGATCCTTGTTTTTTAAAATTATAAACTGTATTAGGTCTTCCTTAAATATGCAAGCACTTTTGACAGGTTCTCCGGTCATCATCAGGCATAGAAACTATATAAAATAGTTTCCGGAGGGCCAGTCGAAAGTACTTGCTTTTTTTTTGAGGACCCGTCAAAAATACTTGCCTTTTTTTTTTCAATATATTCCAGAGAAATTTTCACTCTCCAAAATACTTTTTGTATGAATGATTCATTGTAATATAAATTATTTTTTTTATTTACTGATAGTTCACTCAAACAAGGTTCAAGTGCCACTCAAAGTAGGAGGTTACTGAGTGAGACTGTAAGGAAGGAGATTTGGTTTATTTTGTTTTATAGCATATCAAACTCAATAGGTTATTTAATGCTGACAAGATTTTTATGATAGGTTCATATGAATAGAATATATATCTCTTTGTAAGAAATCAGTGTGTAGACCAGGTTTCATTGATGTATTTTTGTCAAGAGGGTTTTTGTTGAGAGTCAAATGTATTGCTGGTAATATTTTTTTTTTTTTTTTCCAAGAATGTATTGCTGGTATTTTTACTATGAACATCTATTTTTATACTTTCATAGTGTTTTGACTTCGGTTTTGGGACCCTAACAGGTTCTACTACTCCAGGTCAGAGTGAACCTTGGAACAACAGCAGTTAAGAGCTGGTTCCACGCTCCTCAAAATGTCCCAAACAGAGGCCTTGCTGTCAGATGTAGTTTATCATTATACCCAGGAAGTAAGAGAGTATTATGAGGACAAGTAGGATAGATATCAGTTGACTTAAAGAGACCAAGATTCTAGTTGTCATGGAAACATCTTCTGACAAAAGAAAAAAAAAGGTGTTAGTTTAAACTGATGCCAGAAAGATACAAGTTAAAAGGTTTTTTTGATGTTTTGTTAATATTTGAAGAGAGATTCAAAACTAAAACTGATTTTCATGACAAACCTGTGTTGCCAACCAAATCCTTTTGTTGAAGTTTATCTGGCAAATAATTTGACTTCCAGGAAACAATGAAGAGTGCATAACAGTTTGGCTTGTATTATCAATTATGTAGAATTTGCGCTTGTCATTTTGGCCTTCCCATAACCAAATCATTTGACGACCCTGACAGGAAAAGATATATATTGAATTTAATTTTGCCAATATCAGAAATGATAAAAATAAAAAAAAAAAATAATATAAAAAAAAAAAATTGAAGAGAAAGAAGATGGTAAGTAAAAATTATGTTTATAACATCTTCAACTAGCTGTCATGTTGTTCCAAAGCAGAATTATAATTTATAAAATATATTTACAAGTTATTGAAAATTTCTCATCCCAATCCTAAAATCTGACCAAATAACATAATTTTTTTAATTCCTTCTTTAATTGAGCTGAGAGCTTTTCTGCATAAATAAGAAAAGGGTTGTATTTTTGTTGTGGCCTGTTTAGAGGCCATAAAGAAAGACACAGAAGACGAAGGTAGGTTGAACAAGTGTATTGAAATAACAGATATATAGTGTAACCCGGATATAAGAGAGTTGTCGGGACCAGAGAAGAGGTCTCTTATATCCGGGTTACACTGTACAAAGCAAGAGTGTTAGTAATAAGCCAATATAGGTGTACGTCTGAACGGTAGGTTAATACTGCACCTCAGCTGCCCTACGACTCTATGCTAGGAAGTCTCACAGTTAGTATTTATGAGAGGAGAAAGAGTTCATTCTACTGTAGAAGAGCTTTACCACAATTTTCTACATCAATTAAACTTGAAGATCATTAACAAAGAAAGATCACAAGCTGCTACCAAACATGACAGCATCAATTTAATTTTCTCTTGGTTTATGCATTTTATCTCAAACATTTATTATCTGTTGTTAATTTGGATTAGCATAAAGAATAAAAGAAAAATTTGTTTACCTTGTCATTATCAAAAAGGAATTGAGCATCAAGATTGTTGTTGGTTAATGGTTCTAGAATGATATTTTTGAGGAACAAAAATGACATCTTTCTCATAGTAGAAACAATTTGCAAAGCTGTTGGCCGGTTTGACGGGGAATGGTCATAGCTCTGTATCATTAGTTCATCAAGACAAGGAAATCTAGACTCAATTTCAAGCATCTTCAAAGATAAAATATGAAATATTTGAATTCAAACATTTGCTCTCAAAGGCAGATACAAAAGAAAAAAAAACATTCAGAATTAGGAATCAGTACAAGTCTAGAGAAGGCACAGTGGAGTAATGGATAATGGCTCTGATTGAGTAATCGGTGAGCTAAGTTCAAATTCCAGTCAAATCCATTATCTTCACTTACATGCTAATACCTCTGGAAAAGGTATGAATCTTCTCCTCCCAGCTATGGGTAAATATCAGAACAGAACAGGTTCTATAACCTTGGATGGTAACTGGTCTACTGCAGGAAAAATTCTGACTTGTCAGTCATGTATCAAAAGATACATGATTGCCTAAGCGTGTATCACAGATGGCACATAACTGAACTAACAAGTCTATATTTTATTATGTAATGAATTGATATTTGAAAATGCACCAATAACTCAATTCATTAAATTAACATCTCCCAATTTTTAATTTTGCTATCAGAAATTTCATTAGCAGAGGAAGTTAAAACAATTTTTATACTGGGAGGTTCTTTTAATTTATTAAATGTGATATAAAAACACATTCCATTCCAAGGGATGCTGATAGTTCCCTTCAATGAGTAGCATGTGTGTGAATGGATTTTTAGGCAAGTAAGGAGATGCACAAGTCCATACCCACCTTCTTGGCATATTCACACCCCCAAAAGTTCAGCAGCAAAATAAATCCAGGTTATTTGATGAAGAATCAGTTACAGTGAATGAACCAACCAAACTTTCTGCTATTACCAAGACTTTATGGATTTAAGCACAGTACTAGATTAGCAACAATGTCTCATTAATTTATAGTTGAATTGGTTAGATGTTAGCATAAGTTATATGCTAATAGTTTCTTCAATTGCAATTTTTGTTTGTGAAACTCTTTCAATTTGATGCTTTCCAGCTAACTTTGATCTACAAAAATTTAAATGCAATGTCAATCATTATCAGTTGTCTTCTTGATTCCTCTTTTATTGTTCTCGCTTCTCTTTCACACTCAATAACCCCTTTGTGTCTCAGTGACTTTATTCCCTTGTATGGAGTGAAATAATAAAAAAAAAAAAAAAGAAAAGAAAGCCCTTCTCACTTCATGGCAGCAGTTTGAATTCAAAGTTTTTTTTCTCTTAGATTGACTGCTACCCAAAGCAAGAGAGCCCAATCTATTTTGTTATTTAACCCATAAGTGGAGTAAAAATGGGTTCATGCCTTTTCCAAGAATGTTAGTGTTAAGTGGACATAAATGACCTGGTTAGAATTTGAACTCAGCACCACCAAATTCCACTTCCTATGCTGATAACCTTTACCTACTCTAATGTGATTTATTTTGCTGATTCAAAAGAAAGGAAAAGAAAGATATAATATTTGGTGACGTTTTGTGAAGGGTATAACAGAGGATGGAAAATGTGAAATTGAAATCCACAAAGGTACATTGGAACAGCAAAAGATGCCTTTCAAAAGCTTAAGAAAGTATTAAGAAACAGGAAAATTTCATTAGAAACAAAGAAAAGAATACTGAACTATTATGCAATACCAATCCTCCTATATAGCAGTTAATGCTAGATAATCTGGTCGCAGATGAAGAGGAGACTTAAAGCAAAAAAAATGTGGTTCTACAGAAGGATGCTGAGAATCCCTTGAACTGAACATACAATTAATGAAAAGTTTTAAAGAAAATGGAAACAAAAAAGAATGCTTACACTTAGAATCAGAAAGAAACAATTGAAATCTCTAGGGCACATGATGAGGAAAGAGGACCTGGAAAGTTTGTTACTCACAGGATATATTGAAGGCAAGAGGAACAAAGGAAAGCAGTGAGTAACCTACCTAACGAGCTTGTATAAATGGATGGCTGAAAAGAGAAACCGTACTAAAAGCTACAAAAGATAGGAAGTTGTAGAGAGCCATGACTGAATACATCTTGAAGGGACATTTTCAGCATCTTTTGAAATGGTGGTCAGAAAATTCAGTCTCAACATTTGCTTATAAAGTAAATACCAATTTTAAATAAAATATAAAGTTACTTCAAATTAAAAAAATATTTAAGGTTTTAATGTGTTTTTTTAAGTTCCTTAAAAATTGGAAATTCATTGATGTTCTTTGAAAAGAAAATAACTTACACACAAACAAAAATTATGCTGGCACAAAAAAGGGGACAACTGACAAAAAAAGCAGATAACCCCATATAACTGAATTGATTCTCACATTAAAAAATCCTATGATGGAAATGATAAACTTATTATTTTGAAAGTCATTACGCATAACTTAAAATCATCACTTCAAATTCATAATTAAATTTTTAAAACTTTCTGAGACCAAATTTTCTTAGACTCATTTGTCTTAGTATCTGTCTATATTTCTGAGATAAGTTATTATGTACATTATTTACATTATTCGGACTATTGTCCTCATCTTTGCCGCCATATTTATTACAACGTTTCGGACGTTGTACATTCCGGCCTTCTTTAGGTGGCTGGAATGTCGAACTGAACCCTTTATTTCACTTACTGGGGTAGACTGTTCTAGTTCCACGTGCCATGTTTAATGGATGTCAGTTATCAGTTAATTTCACACTCACACTCTTTGAGTCCCATCACTTCAATATCCAGTTAAGGCAGTGGAGAACTTTCAGAGGGAAATAAGTGATAACCGACATCCATTAAACATGGCATATGGAACTAGAACAGTCTACCCCAGTGAACAAAATAAAGGGTTCAGTTCAACATTCCAACCACCTGAAGAAGGCCAGATCATACAACGACTGAAACGTTGTAATAAATATGGCAACAAAGATGAGGACAATAGTTCGAATAATGTAAATAATGTCATTTGTCTTATTTTGAAATTACTATTTTCATTAAGACTTGATAATGGAATTAATTCTTATCCTTTTAATTAATTTTTTTTAAATATAATATTTCCATAATTTCTAAGACCAAATTTTCCGAAACCATTCTTCCTAGTACTTCTGATAGCATATTCAACTTTTCTACCTCCAAAAATTGATCAAACATACCTTATACACAAAGTGGAAATATCTGGAAGACTAATGTTTACCTGGATACCATAGAATACTTGCCAAACCTGATAATACTTTAATATATTTGTATAATGTTTTGTTGTGTGTCCTTAAATGCCATCAAATACAGTAGATAATGAAATAACTTACTTTTAGACTTGGTCTCTTTTTTGCCAATACTGCTTCTGAAATTTTGAATGTTGACTGCAAATTGTGAAATGGTATTAAACCAGACTGAACCTCATAAACAACCATACTCCATGCATAAATGTCAACCTGTAAAAGACAAAAATACAGGTAATGCTGTCAATTTGGATATACTTAATAGAAGCTGTAAAGTGCTTCTTTCAAGGGAAAAACGAAAAATTCTCTAATAGGAAAAGAAAATCATATACCCATGTTGCTAAGATCTATAGTAAAAAAAAAATGTTCTGTTACATACACTATAGTTCAAAAGTTTGAGGACACTCCCGGTATTTTTTTTTAAATTGGCCCCAAAAGTAGTTGTTTTGTACTTTGAACAAGAGAAAATTATTATACATAGCTAAAAAGAGTGATACATGATTTTTCTTATTAGAAATTTTATTATGACAAAAAGAAAAAAAAGCATTTTATCATTAAATTTTGCTCATGTCAAAATATCCTCCTTTAGGCTTGATTACTGCAGCCCAGATTTTTGGCATTCGTTGAAAAAGTTTCTCAAAGAATAAGTTTGATAATTGTTTCTATTCTTTTTTGAATGACCTCTTTTACATTTTTTTTTTTACTCTTCTGTCAAGTTCATCCCATGCTAATTCTGGGGGTGGCTTCAAACACTGAAACTGTAGTGTAATTGCTATTAGAGTATATTCTTATAATTGTTCTATTATTGTAAATCTCTTTTTATTGATTGATTTATTATTTTTTTTTATGGCTTATCAACCTCTGCAGGTTATTTAAAGCCAGAAAATATTTTTAGATTCTAAAATTTTTTTTGAGATAATAGTGGTTTAGTGATACAAGTTTTACTAATTAACCCATAACTGGGTGAGAAGAGATAGATTCATACCTTTCCTAAGGGTATTTGCATGTAAGTAAATATAATGAAGCCAATGGGAATGGGAGCTCTCCAATTAAGAATTTGAAGCCATTATCTATTACACTACCCACACATCAAAGCTTACAGTACCTGGTATTCCTAAGCAGTCACACATCTAGGTACTGATCAGGCTCGATGTTGCTTACCTTCAGTGATTGTACAGGAACTGGTGCTTCAATGTGCTGTGGCCATAAGTGTAAATCTCTTTATGTGTGTCAGATCAGAGCAAGAATGAGGTATTGCTGCCATATCCAAGCAGGTATTGCCCAGTTCTCACTCTCCAGCCCTAACAGATTTCAAAAGCAATTACACAGCCTTCTGAATGATTAATTATTTTCTAGCCAGCAACTTCTGTCTCAAATGAAATATTACTAGCCTCTGACAACTCTGTTGCTATTACTATGTTGTAGATGAAAGCAAGGAAATAAAGAAAAATATTTTGAGGGTGGATCCTCAAGTCTGTTTAGGCTGAATTTTGTTCCAATATTTTCTATATCCATATCACTATATTTGAGTTATATAATTTATATTCACTATTGAACTAAGTGCATTGAGCGAGAAGATTATGTCATTTCAAATATTAAATGCTTTAAGCAGCAGTCTACTTTATATATATATATATATATATATATTGTCATAGATCCTCGTCTGGCACTAATATGGTGATGGGGGGTACAACCAGCACCAGGCTTAGATCCATGTATTCTGCACGATGATTCGTTTATGTCTTATATTCCCCGAATAACAATCCATTATGGGATCACTGAATAAATATTAGGGTTATTTCCCTTATATCATTAAATCATCAGCAGATAATATAAAACGAAAAGAAAATAGGCAAAGTCCAACTCAATTATGGTCTAATTGAACTGGGCTTCCCCAGGTTCTTGGAATAACACATTCAGCTGACCGGTGACCATAAATGAACGAAACGACATGGTGAACAATATAATATTTAATTAACAAGAGCATGTATATGGCAACGACAATAAAGACATTATATCATGTGAGCTACAACATATATTTGGTTGGAATACGACAAATATTAACGAATGCAATGTTTCACACATATACAGGGGTATAGTCTCAATTATCTAGTATTACGATTATGGAGCATAATATAATTGGGTGTTTGCAAATCATAGTAATACTGGGGGTTTTTGGGATGTACACTTATCTGAGATATGCATTATTAACGAATGCAATGTTTCACACATATACAGGGGTAGAGTCTCAATTATCTAGTATTACGATTATGGAACATAATATTATTGGGTGTTTGCAAATCATAGTAATACTGGGGGTTTTTAGGATGTACACTTATCTGAGATATGCATTTATCGACCAAAGACGATAATAGTCTCTTTTCTTGTATTCTCGATTCAGCGACTGGAGCTTTAGGTTTTCAACTGGGACCACATTCTCTGACTTATATTTGTATTTCCGGATTTCTTCTTAAGGCGATGATCTCCGAGGGGTTCAGGCCAATTGCATCTGGACTATCTTCACATTCTTGGCATTTGAATGGTTGGTCTGCTTCTCTGACTCTGGGAATGTGTCGTCTCAGTGTGCTGCCTGGAACATGGACGTTGGTGTGACTTTCTGTCCGCTGGCCTCTCCGATAAAGCTGCTTTCTATTTTCACTTCACGTACACGTCTCCTTTTTGGCACCTAATTTTCTCGACTGCTGATTGATTACTTTTGACCAATCGCATTGTTTCTTGTGCTATCTTACTGGGTCTGAATCTATTTTTAGAATTCACCTACGCGTGTTTCCATGCGTGTCTGCTTTGGGTTCTGTTGTGGGAGTGGGGAATAACATATATGTGTGGGCTTGCATTCGTCACAATATATATATATATATATATAAAAAACTGTAAATTAAAAAAATAATAATGTTCTTTTATGAAAGTATTTATTTATTTGTATATATATTTGATATTTCAGATTGGCCTCAATCTTTCTTCAGAAATAAACAGAAGGATTGAGACCAATCTGAAATATCAAATATATATACAAATAAATAAATACTTTCATAAAAGAACATTATTATTTTTTTAATTTACAACTTTTTCTATATATACATATTAAGAAAGTATACGTGGTTCTCATTATGCTATATTATATATATATATATATATATATATATATATATATATATATATATATATATATTTATTAATGAAAAGACTTTCAATTCAATCATTATGAAAAGAAAAAGCTTACTGACCTTTTCATTGTAAATTTGTTTAGCTAATATTTCTGGAGCTTGATAGCCTGGGGTGCCAGCAGCTGTGATCATACCTTTTGACGTGGTGTATCTTGAAAAGTTGTAATCGGAAAGTTTTATATTAACTTTGCAATCCAAATTTAGTGACCAAACTAAAATGTTGTCGGTCTTTAGATCTCGGTAAATGATTCCTTTCTGATGAAGGTAGTTCATGCCTTCTGCAATCTGAAATTTTCATAGCAATAAAAATTAATTTTTCAAGTAAAAAATAACATTTCTATTACAATGAAACTTATTTTTCAAGACAAAAATAAAATTTCTTGCAAACAAAATTAAAACCCACTTCATTTTTCATGTTCCTAACAGATATTGAGATGTGTTCAATAGTAATTTTATTTCTTAATCCATGTGTACTTTTAGGTGCCTAATACTGGGGAAGCCATAATAGGGGGATACTTTTTCTTAAGATGCAATAAATGGAGGAGTTTTATTAAAAGAGGGAGTTGGAAAATCATTTAAAGTGTGAAAAATCTAGAATTAAAGAAATATTTTTTTAGAAGCATTACTGCTGTAGCATCCAACACCATCTCTAGAACTTTCTAATAAGATAGCAGCATAGAAAAAAGCCTTAGCACAATTTAATTTATATGCAAAAAAAGCTTGCATAAATTAAATAATGACTTGCATGATTTACATAACAACAAATAGACAGTCCTGCACTATCATCTTATCAGTGCAAGAAATTCTGTGAACAAGTTTGGTGTCAAACCTAACATATATATATATATATCGAATCAATTGCTTCATCTACTACATGGGAAGTTGGTTCATGGTATCATCTCAGAAAATCTCTCTTGTTAGAATCCATCTTGGTCATTTATAAATCTACCATTCGTCCACACATTGAATACTGTTGCCATATCTAGTCTGGTACTCCTGCTGTACCTCTACAGATTCTTGACAAAATCCAAAGGATCTGTAATGTAATTTTTCCTGACCAGGCATCTCGACTTCAGTCACTTTCTCAACAATGTGGCTTCCCTGTCTTTTCTACACAATTTCCATGGCAACTGCTCTGATGAGTTTTATTTTCCCTGGTGCCCCAAATACATGAATTTAAGTGTGCTACTAGATTAGCAACTATGTCACACCATTCTTCTGTTGAAATTACTAAATGCAACTGCCACTTCTACTCCAACAGTTTCTTTTCTCATGCTTCCCACCTGTGGAACTCCCTTCCATTTACTTGCTTCCCTGATAACTACAATCTTCAAAAATCTACATGCAATGTCAATCACCATCTTCTGTCTTCTTGAATCCTATTCAGCTTTTGTCCTTTCATCAATCCTCCCTATTCTCAGTTTTCACTTTTAGTCCTTGTAATCCCCTGTGTTCCAGTGGCATTACTGCCTTGTTGGGGGTGAAATGATTACAAAAAAAAAAAAAAAAAAAAAAAAAGAAACTTATTCAGACAATTATAAAAGTGCATAAGTAAAAATTTGAACCAATGATAATAATTAGTTTTTCCTGTTTGACCTCTGTGGAAAAGTGAGAAATTAATGAACTCAATCAAGTCCAATAGACATTCTGAGGAATATCGGGTCACAGCTCTCAAGTCTGTAAACTCCCAGAGATTTCTATAGCAAGTAGTAGGTTTTTACAGGATGGAGTTGTTAACATGATGACCAATCAGTTTTGAATTCAGAATTTTCCATCTTCTAGACTGGTTACCAACCAAAGCTAAAGCACCCCATCTACTCAACCATTTAACCAATAGCTGAGAAAAGAAGGGTATTTGGATATAAGTGAATGCAATGAACTTGACCTCAGCTCTCTGATTTTTCATGCTGAGCTGCTATCCATTACATCACTCATACATTTAATTAATGAAGATAGTGATCTTAATGAACTTGGTGGGGTGAGGAATTGTTTAGAAACTTTCTACAAAAAAATATAAATAAATAAATATCCCTACCTTTCTATAAGGCAGTAATAAGAGTAAACTCATGAGAGTCTCTGTGGTATTTTTGAATCTTACATACTCTTCTATAGAAAGAGTGTCTTCTGATGATACTCTTTTCAAGGTCTTCAAGTGCTGGTCATTGAATTCTCTACCTTACATTTTAAAGCATCATGATTGACAATTGATGGTCATCCCCTTCCAGGATTTATTTATCTACTAGCAAAAAAGTGGGTGGGTCATATTATATACTAGTACACTTTTTTTTCAGAAATTTTTACTCAATTAAAAAAAATCATCATATTTGAAAAAGCAAGATTGTTGGTTGGTTGGGTTTTATGGCATATCAACCACTGTAGGTCATTTAATGCCAAGTCATATATTAGGTTGGTGCAAAAATAATGACGTAATAATGTTTTTTGACGTTAAAAAATACGTCAAAAAACGACATTATTTTTGCACCAACCTAATATATATATATATATATATATATATATATATATATATATATATATATATATATACATACATACATACATATACCCATATATATATATTAAATATACAGTACTATTAAACGCATAGCTGGCAACATTATTGTTTCAAAAAGGTATAGCTGGCAACATTATGGTTTCCAAAAAACATATAGCTGGCAACATTATGGTTTCCAAAAAACGTATAGCTGGCAACATTATGGTTTCCAAAAAACGTATAGCTGGCAGCATTTTTCCGAAAACACTATCTGAGGCCTCGCTGTTGGACGTAGTTTATTGTCTTACCCAGGACACGGATGTAGTTTATCGCCATACCCAGGACGTGGGTAAGAGCTGGAAAAACTAGTAGTTCACTATTTGCCCATAGCTGGGACCCTAACAGGTGCTACCACACCGAGTCAGGGTGGACCTGGGAACACCAGCAATTAAGAGGTGGTTCCACGCTCCTCAAAACCCCTTGCAGAGGCCTTGCTGTTGGATGCAGTTTAACATCATACCCAGGACGAGCAAGATTGTAAATGCACTCATTTAGCACAACAGATAGTAAAACACAAAGTAAGAAGGTGTTGATAACAATTGTTCAGAAAAGGCATTTGACATGTTGCAAGTATTTGTTCTTTGGAAATCAGTGGGCAGTCATTTGGAAACAAGGTTTATATTATACTCAAGTCGTATAAAACACACAAAAATATGGTAAATACCTAAATGCAATTGCCACTTCTACTCCAACAGTTTCTTTTCTCGCACTTGCCACCTGTGGAATTCTCTTCTGTTTACTTGCTTCCCTGATAATTACAATGTTCAAAAACTTAAATGCTACACCAATTGCCATCTTCTGTCTTTTTGAATCCTGTTCATCTTTTGTCCTTTCCTCAATCTTTCCTGTAAACCCCTGTGTACTAGTGGCCTTTCTGCCTTGCTTGGGGTGGAACAAATAAAAAAACAAAAAAAAACGAAAGGGAACAAGTCACCACCCTTAAAAAACGTTTTGGGGGAATACAGTTAAATGCTGTTTTATTTACTTCCTGAGATCTGCAAGCAGTTTCAAATAATGCCTGAAAATTGTCAGTTTCAATACATCTCTCCTTGACCAGATAGAAGCCATATCACCAGAGCTAAGTGCCCTCCAGAATCTCAATTCACCACCAAGAGAATTTCCCACAAGTGCCACACAATCACCCTACTAAGCAAAGATCCAGAAATATCTTTTTCTATAGAACTGACATCTGCTTAGTAAAGACACACTCATCTCATGTTCTCTAATTTCAAGAATGAAAAAATGGCAATTTTGTGCCCACCAAAACAGGGTGTGTCAAAAGGGCAGTTATTCCCTTGACACTGCTATTAATATATATTAATATTTTGGGGATCAAAATTCAGTGTATTGTCTGCAATTTAAAAATGAGATATTTCCATCAATTCTCTAATAATTCTTTTCATTTTGCCATAATGCTTAACAAGCTATGAGTTAAATAGTAGGACTTGTATCTGGAAAAATCAGTTATTCTCAAAAAATTGTTTATGTAATATTCACTTGCATGAAGAAAAAAAGAAAAAGAATTATCCTTACAATCCAAAATATATTTTGGATTTAAATAACTCACAAAGGGTTGATAATCTATAAAAAACAATCAATCCTGGATAGTAAACTAAAAGTAAAATATTATTTACATTATTTACACTCAGACTATTGGCCTTATTTTTGTTGTTATTATAACAACATCTTGGAAAAAAAGGAGTCCCTATCTTTTGCAGAAGGCTGCAGAATTTATCAACCAAAACATTGCAGGAACATGAATAACACAAAAGAATGGATTGCATTGTCCAAATACCTCTAGGAATGATGACTCTTCTCAAAATTACAGACAAGATATATAGCCTAGCAACCCTATAACTACACACAAATATAAATCTAACAAAGGATTTTGGAGGCAGAAGTTACCTGAAGGAGAATTCTGTAGGTTAACATCTTAGGAAATAAAACTTCTTGCTTATTGTGCTTGTTCATGTGGCTATTGATTACAAGGCGTAAGCTACGCATTGGGGCCAACTCCAAAACCAGGCAGAGAGGTCGAAGGATAAAGCCAACCAGTGAAATGATGCAAGGGTGTTTCAGGTGACTTAATAACAAAACTTCATGTTGTAATTCACGAAGCTTCTGCAGCAACTGAAATATAAACAAAAACAAAGAACTGAATAAATTCATACTTTTAGAAATAGTCCTTTTTTTACATTAAAAAGTAAATCTTTCAAACAAATATGAATAAAACAAAACATAAATTTCTCTGATGTTAGCATTTTCAAAACTTTCATATGGGAAGCATTCAGCAGTATTGAACTAGGTTCAAATTTCAGACTAGTACTAATGAATTCATGAAAGGCATGAATCCACATCCCTTCACTCTGACCCAATGCCAGTTGGCTGATGTTATGTTAAAACCAGCACTAATGATTTTTTGAAAGGCATGAATCCACATTCCTTCACCTTGATCCAATGCCAGTCTGCTGATGTTCAAACCAGTGCTAATGATCTCTTGAATGGCATGGATCCACATCCCTTCACTTTGACCCAATGCCAGTTGGCTGATTTTATGTTCAAGCCAATACTAATGAACTCGTGAAAGGCATGAATCCACATCCCTTCATTTTGTTGCATTAGCATTTGCTAATACAGCTTATGTTTACTTAGCACTTATACACTTAGAAAAGCCATGAATTCACGTTGCTTCATTTTGATCCCATTGCCAGCTGGTTGAGATTGTTCATGTTCAACCAGCACTAATGAACTCATAAAAGGCATGAATCCATATCCCTTCATTGCTAGTCTCTTAAGACAGGTTATATTTATTTAGAACTAATACCTTTGGGAAAGGTATAACTCTACCTTTCTTTATGCTTTGTCTCATCAACATTTATATGAACAAAATGTCTTCTTACAGGCATTTTTCTTGACAGAGGATAGAATTCTGTGAGTGAGAATTGGGGCTATCCCTTATCCTATAACCGTCTTACCTGCTCAGGTAGGTTGTAACAGAAAGCTGTGATCTCCAACAGTGACCAACAATATGCAAGAACATTTTGAATATATTGTATGACCATAGTCACAGAAAAATAAATTTGTTTTGTCAAAAAATGATGCTTTGCTAAACTTTTACAAAAATTGTAATTTTTCTATTATACTATACTGTATAAAATTAAGACCAACTTCCTTTTTTTCTCCCCAATAAATGACTCAAAAAAATATTTCCCAAGTTTTACAACATTTAGTCATCTGATAGACTAATGCTTACTCAGATGTTGTTGACTATATTTATATCTCACTTCACTCTGTCATAGACAGGAAAAAATATCTGGTTGGCAAATGTTTATCCAGATGTTATACACTGTCAGTACTTGTACCTAGCCTAATTTCATAATACTATATATGCTGTCAAATACAAGCATTAATTAATAATAGTATCTGCAGACTGATTTTAAAAAAAGATTAAAATAAATTACAAACCAATTTTCCTTCAATAAATTCCTTTACGTTGTTTTTGAAGTCTCTGGCATCAACCAATTTTTTAATACTTTTCTGTTTCCATGACTTTTGCAAAGAACTTCCACGACTCTCCTTAGAAGTATGCAAGGTGGTCATTTGTTGGTAGAATTTCAGTGCCACATTTTGTTTTCCGTACTGGCCGACAAATACAGAACCACTTACACCACAGGCTATGAAATCTAAACACTCAATTTCATTTTTGTCTAACAGAAATTGGCTGAAAGAACAAAAACAACAAAAGAAATAGAATATAAAAAAGCCAACAACAATGTTTTATCACTTCATTTAAATAAAAATATATTTTCTTTTAAATCAATGAAAGTGAGAGAGAGTGTGTGTGTGTGTGTGTGTTCATTCATGTTTTCGAAATTTCCTGAGCAGAAAAGAACCATATATATATATATATATATATATATATATATATATATATATATATATATATATATATCCTCCTGAAAAAGTTATTTCCGTTGAGCTCTCTGGGGAGGAAGTGTGAGTTTGTAAACAGTGACTATTACGACTAATAATGCAAAACTCTTCGATAAAGCGAATAAAGTTCTCTCAGTCACTGTGTGTTTATCTAAAAAAAATGAATACGCTTAATTTTGACTTCCTCACTGCCGTGTGCCAATGGCTGAGGGGTAGAATCTCTAACTGATGCCAAATCAGCCGGGTTTCAATCCTAGCTAGAGGCAACCAGACGTCTAACCACACTAATGAGCTGTGATACAGTGAAACAGTCTGTGGAATACATTTATTTATTTACTTATTTATTTATTTATTAGGTAGGTATCAATTTATCCCTCACAAGATATAGGTTTGGTCAAAATTTAAACTTTTGGTGGTGAAACTGGAGTGACCCCTCCAGTGCACAGGACTGGTCAATGTCATATGGAGGTCATGCACATTCCCCCACCTGTCTTGGCTGTACCAACAAGATCTAAAAGAATAAAGGGCATTACATTTGGTGACAGCTTGGCTTCAGGAGTTGCTGGAAAGTTGTCAGTGTTGACAGCCAACTGCCTTTGGGACACCACTCTGGGTTTTCTGATTGGATTTACTTCCATAACCTTTTCTGTGTTTAGTTGAATATGATCACAAAGCAACAGAGGTTTAAACTCAGGATTGTCCTTCCCCTAGATGGACTGACTTCCTGGGCTTCATTTACACAAAGCATCTGGTTAGGAAGCACCGGTTTTCCACCTTCGCTCATTCTCCACCTTGTAGTTGGACAGTTGTAAGAGCCTATTTGAGACACATATAGATACAAATATTTAAGTAAATGCTCCGTTTATAATAAACAGTATTAACAACATTTACTGGCCTGAATGTCTGAGAAATTGTCATAGAAAATATGTGTCCTCTGACAGGAATCGAACCTGTATCCTATACGGAACCGTCATATAGCCTGATGTGCTTCTACTGATTTTGCCACAGAGGAGTGTTCAGTTAGCAAGGTCGATTTTACTGTTTTTAAACTACAATCTTTCATGATTCTCTCACGTACATTCATATCTGCTCATGGCGTATCCAAATGTAAACAAATGACGTCACACATTATGAAATGGACAAAGTCTGACAATTATTTTAAGATATTTTTATGTATATACGTATGCAGTGGTAGAAAATAACTGCTCTAGTCTTATTAAATCTTAATGAATTCTACTTGGTCTATTTTAGGTTAAAAATTCATAGAGTTATCTCAAAACTCATTTTATAGCTCTTAATTATTATTTTTTAAATCATCTATTCTTTCTTCTTGATGCTTAATTAGTTTCTGTGTCTTTTCACAGTCTAATCTTGTTTTTTGCTTCATCAACATTTGGCATTCTCAGGCATTAAAACATTAAACTAGAGTTACTACATTGTTATAGAAGCTGTCCAAATGGAACTTCTTTCTTACTATTAGAAGATGAAGGGAATGAGGATGATCTGTCCCAGTGGCTGGCCTTGACTGTAATATTCTGAACTGATAGAACAAAAATATGTAGCTTGTGTAAATATTTACCATAAAAATAGTGATAGAGTAGTGAGAGGCTAGCAACAATTTGTTTTTTTTTTTCATTCAAATATAACCTTCTTTCTTTTTTGTTGTTGTTTTAGAGTAATGGATAGTGGCTCAGATTGAGAAATCGGAGAGCCAAGTTTGAATTCCAATCGAATCCATTACATTCACTTACATGTTAATACCCTTAGGAAAGATATGAAACATTTCTTCCCTCCCCCAGCTATGGGTAAATAGCAGGACATACTGGGTTCTATAGCCATAGATGGCAACTGGTCTACTGCAGAAAGAAATGGCAAGCTACTGTGGGAAAAAATCTGCCTCATCAGTCATGTATCAAAAGATACATGATCACCTAAGTGTGTATCATGCATGGCACATACCTAACTGATCCCCCCATGCAAGACATTAAGGGGTTAGTGGGTATGGAACAGGAACATTAATGATGAACAGGAAGAGTAATCAGGAGGACAGTAATTAGTGATTGACATTGCATTTAAATTTTTGCAGATTAAAGTTGGCTGGAAAACATGGAGCCGGAAGGAAGTCCCACAGGCTATTCTTGTTACTGTCCATAATAAATAAATATTTACCTTGGTATGTGCATCAACATTAATTCTGGCACAAGATCTTCTAAAAGGATTTGATGGCCGGAAATGCATTTAATAGAATAAGAATCCATCAAAACACTGGCACATTGTTCAATACAAAAATGGTCAACTTTCTGAGCAATTTGAGAATCTGATATTCCAAAATAACAGTTTGGGCACACAGCGTAGGTACTAAAATCATTGATTAAACCTGAAAGAAAAAAAAAAAACAAATTTTCATTTTCTGAACTTTTAATATTTTTGAATCAAAATTAGAATTTCATTTATTCAAACTTTTAATGCAATAGAAACTCACCATCTGCAGAATTTCCAACTTCTGTTTTATTTATTCATGATTAAGCTAAATGGCAAATTATTCATGTCTACTAAAACTATTTTGCAAAATATATTTCAATGGAGTAAAATTTATCCAATGATCAAGAATTCAAGAATATTATGCAAATTAAAATTTGTTGGATTTTATCCATTATCGTCATCAATCTTATTACTCCATGTGGTCATATATAAACTTATAAATTTAAACCCCAATGATATATTACATTTATATTAACTTTGAGCTTTGAATCTGAGTATAATTTAGTGTTCCTCCCATGAGACCCAGTATTTTAAAAAAAAACCATTGTAACAAGTGGCTCAACTGCCATGTGCCTGATGACTTGGGAAACCATGAAACTTAAGATGCACTACAAACATATTAATAGGTATATGTGCATTTGTTAACATAAACTTCATAGCTCTGTTTAACTACATTGAGCACTGTTTTGATAGCACCATAAATTAAATAAATATTTATTTACTTATCTGCATATGTGTTGTGGTTTGTTTAGGGGCCAGAAAGAAAGACACAGAAGATGAAGGTAGGTTGAACAAGTATATTGAAGATATATACAAAGAAAGAGTGTTAGTAATATTGGTGTACATCCGAATGTTAGGATAGCATTACGTCTACTTTCCCCGCTCAATCAGAGTTAGTATTTATGAGAGGAAGAAGAGTTCATTCTACTGTAGGAGGGTTTACCACAACACCCCCCACCCTCCTAAAATCTTAACTCTGCAGGAGTCTGAAGAAATAGTTTTTTTTTTTTTTTTTTTTACATGTAACTGTAAAAAACGAAGTTTACCAACTTTTCAGTGGTTTTCCTCCACTTGACTTGTTTTAAATTATTGAAAAAAAAAAAAAAAACGAAAAAAAAAACAAGCTTTTTACATCTGACTAGGAATTTAAAACTTGGCTGACTTGTTTTGCCAAGTTCAACGTAGAACAAGCTTGTGAACCTTTGTTTGTGGTCTCAATATCTTTTACGTTTAGGATTAACCACCATCAAATCTGTTGCTTTTCTTTTTCTCTTGGAAAGGCGCCTTTCTGGAGCCACTAGGGGGAATATCAAAGGTATCGTAAATGACGTCCATCATCATCTCCTCAAGGAGCTCGTTATCATTCTCGTCCGTTAGGCGCTTCCTGTGCTGATTGATATACCTTTTATAAATAAATTTCAGACCCTTAACTATATACATCATGTGACCAACTCTTTTCTCTATCGTACCCATCTCCCAAAAAGATTTGTTATCTTTATAAGTTTTGAAAAAAACTTTTTCTCCCAGGATGTATCGTTTTGTGGGCATGATGTATTTCTGGCTTCGTCTGTTTCGGTAGTAGTTTGTCAAAAACAGATTGTATCTGACATGTAAACATCACCTCGGCTGCAAAGCTGGTGTTTTTTCATTAGGCGTAATCCTGTAGACCTGAAGGAATTGTCGAAGGGCTTTTTCAGTCGGTGTAGCCCTAGCTTTTTTTCAGAGCTCTCTTCAAGGTATCTACAAATCTCTCAACCTGTCCGTTAGACCTAAGATGATATGGAGTGGTAGTGATGTGATTACCTGATACGTTTTACAGAAATCACTAAATTCTGCTGATGTGAGTTGACTTCCATTATTGGACACTAAGGTGTCCACTACCCGGATCTAGCAAACAGTTCAGGAAGAAATTTTATTGTGATTTCAGTAGTTGGATTTTTACATATATGTACTTCAGGCCACTTTGAGAAACTGTTGACTACAATGAGGTAGTAGTATCCTTCTATAGGGCCCGCGAAGTCAATGTGGATTCTAGATCATGGTAGGTCTGTTTTTGGGCAGGGACTAAATTTAACAGGAGGTGCCTTTGCTGCCAAGGCACAGCCTTTACATAATTTGACAGCATTTTCTATGTCTTTGTCCATGTTTTGCCAATAGAC
>OZ010587.1:87088883-87266383 GCA_963932145.1 Acanthosepion lycidas
ATCCATTAGACATGGCATGTGGAACTAGAACAGTCTACCCCAGAGAGTAAAATAAAGGATTCAGTTCGATATTGCAACCACCTGAAGAATGTGGTAAATATGGCAGCAAAGATGAGGACAATAGTCCGAATAATGTAAATAGTGTACATAATACCACATCTCAGAAATATAGACAGATACTGAAGGATCGGATAAATATGGCGACAAAGATGAGGACAATAGTCCGAATAATGTAAATAGTGTTTTCAATTCCTCTTTCTTTATTATGTGCCCTACAAATACAATCTGTCTCTTTCTGATGTTAAGTATAAGGGTCCTTTTTGTTTCCATTTTCTCTAAAACTTTGATGTTGCTCACATGTCTGGTCCATAATATTCTCAGCATCCTTCTGTAGAACCACATTCCTGTTGCTTCAAGTCTCTTCTTCATCTGTGAGAATATTGTTCAGCATTCACTGCCATGGCAGAGGACTGATATTACATAACATTTCAGTACTCTTCTTTTTTTCTTAGCTTTTAGAACGGTCTCTTTTTCTACCCCAAGGTGCCTTTGGATATCAGTGTCGCACTTTCCATCCTCTGTTAAGACACTTCCCAGATATTTAAATTGTTGTACTTGTTTGATTTTTAGTATCTCCAATTTGGAATTTGCATATTGGGCTGTTTCTTTTGCTAACAACCATATATTCTTCTCTCTTGCAATTGATATTTAGTTCTTTCAGTGTTACAGCAGATAATGTCAAATGTTATACAGAAATCCGAAGGCACAGTGAAACTGTGTAAGATGCCTTCCAAAAGCTGAGCAAAATAATAAGAAACAGGAAAAGTTTGTTCAAAACAACAAAAAGGGTGCTGAACAGCTATGTAATATCAATCCATATCAAACAGTTAATATTCATCAATTTTATTTGCCTTTTTGCATTGTTTGTTCGTTTCTTCCACTGAACCAGGGTGTGTGACTTTTCAGCACTACCAGATACATGGATTGAATAAGCAAGAAACCCAATATTACCAACGCTTTAATCTACTGGGCGATGAATCTTTGGACAATCTAGTGTTAAATTCTCGAAGCTTTATGCCTGTACACAGGTGGTAAAAATAGATGAGTATCATGACTTGGGCAGTAAAACTGTACAGGTGTCATAACTCAGGCAGTAAAATTGTGTGGGCGACAGGTAGTAAAACTGTACGGGTGTCATGACAAGGGTAAAAAATATCGGTGATCTGGTTCCAGTGGTTAAAATGCATGAGTGCCATAACTCAGAATGTAAAACTGTATGGGTGCCACAACACAGATGGTAAATGTATCAGTGCCCGTTTTTTCTTAATCATGCGCTCTCAGACAGCCTTCATCGCTATGATAGACCTACTGAGGAGGTTATCAGTGCCTAATATGTGCAAATTCTTTTGAACATCTTATCTTCCAGTGATATTTACTTATACTTTATCTTGTCTTTATTCCACAATCTCCATATAATGTTCCACCACTCGAGTCAGGATTCTTGACAGAATCCAAAGAAGAATCTGCATTGTTACTGGTTCTAATCTGGCATCTTGACTTCAATCACTTTTTTACAGTCATAACATATTGTCCTTGTGCCTTTTTGATAAATATTTCCATGGTAATTGTTCTAATGAACCTTTCTCTTTGGTACCTCAATTTTATGAATTTAAGTTCAGTATTAGATTGGCAGCTAGGTCTCATCATTTTACAGTTGAAATAGCTAGATGAAGTTCTATGTTAACAGTTTCTTCTCTTGCACTTCTCACTTACGGAACTCTTCTGGATTCTTGCTTTCCAGTTAAGTTTGATCTTCAAAAATTTAAATGCAATATCAATCGTTATCTTCTGTTTTCTTAATTCCTGTTCTTCTATTGTTCTCTCGCCTTAATAATTTTTTTTTTCCTTTTTACAGTGTGACTCGGATATAAGAGACCCGGATATAAGAGAGATTTTCTCTGGTCCCAAATTAGAACCATACTTACCTAAACAAAATAGACCAAACCCGAATATAAGAGAAACCTGGATATAAGAGACTTATTCTCCGGTCCCGACAACTCTCTTATATCCGGGTTACACTGTATCATATTCTTTCACAATCAGTAATCCCTTAAGCTTTAGTGGCTTTAAAGCCTTGCTTAGGGTGAAATTATAAAAAAATAAAATAAATGTTTATTAAGTAAATTTTCTACTTAAGAAACAAGCAAACTTTTTTGACACACTCATATTTTAATACCATTTTTTTTAATGTATTATTAAACATTAACCAGAAAAGATGATATGTTATGAAGACCTAATTTTTAATTGAACCAAATTGAATTGTGATATCATACCTGATTCAGTAATTTCTACTAATGTTTAAATGAGTTATTTCATATCCGTCAATTTATCAATGTTTTTTTTTTATATTTGAATATGGATTTGTTGGTTGTTTCTGTTTAGCAGCATATCAACACCTCTATGGGTTATTTAATACCAAAATCAAAATATTTGTTATGCAATTTTTATTTTTTTTGAAGGGGGAAATAATGTTTTTAGTAATACAAGTTTTACTAATTAACCCACAGCTGGGGGGAGAATAGGTGGATTCATACCTTTCATAATGGTATTTGTGCATAAGTGAATATAACAAACCCAATGGGAATTGGAACTCAGCTCTCCGATTAACAATTCCATGCCATTATCTGTCTGCACATCCAAGCTTACAGCATCTGGTATTTCCAAGCAGTTACCCATCTAGGTACTGACTGAAATTGCTTAACTTCAGTGATCATATGGGAACCAGCGTTTACATATTGATTTCTAATCATAATTTAAATCACCTCCTGCAATTATTCTGCTACTGTCTATGTTTATAGCACATTGTGACTATGTCATATAATAATGTTTATAAAGTAAACAAATAGGTTTCATAGATGCAATCTGGTTCTATGAAATTATGGAATGATATGTAATACTATTTGTCATTGCTGCAGTAAAATGGAAGAAAGTTTTTTTTTTTAAACATAAGAAAGTCTTATGTACTGAGAGACATTGAAATGAGAAAGGTTAATACCAAAAACCCATAGGAAGAATTGAGGATTAAATTCACATATAAACTACTTGAATTGTATGTCAAGCAGTTTGAACAATGGAAAAGTGAGCCAGACTTAAAGGGCAATGATGATTGACAGGTGTTCTATGCAGAGGAAAATGCAAGCTGTAAAACAAATTAAGTAGAAGAGAGGCAGAAGAGACAGAGACAAGACCAGAGACAGGAGAGAGGACCACATGATTATCTGCCGACAGAAGCCTCCAACTTCAGTCTTGTGCCAAACTTTACCAAAGTCAACAATAATATCATTTCTGATTTAAATGTGGGTTGGGCTGATAATTGCATGTGAACTCTGGTATAAAACCAGTATTTACTTTTATTCAATTTATTCAAGTGTTTTTTTCCTGTACGTCATCGCCCCTGCTTGGACTAGCCCAACTCAAAGATACCTGCGATGATTTGATCTTGGATGCCTTATGATGAAACTTAAATCACAAGATGGGATAAGGTTAGTTATGGATTGAAGTGGTCACTTCAGTGACCAGCTGCAGTGTTGGAAGTCTTGGATGACTGGGGAGGGTGTTGTACGATTATAGATAAGGAAAAGTGAAAGAGAAGTTTGGATTGGAATATTATTTAAATTTTAAATAAAACTAAAAATTTCATTTTTATTTCCATGAATCAATAATCTAATTTTCATTATTTCACAATATGAAATACTTTAAATAATAAATATACAAGGATTGTTTTACTTTCAAAGCCACTCTACAATTGCTTTGAGGATGAAGATCATGATAATGACTGATTTTTGAAAAAGAAAAGATTTTAAGAGTTTGTACAAAAAGACTTACAAATCTTTGTCCAGTCTCAAAGCAATTCCAAATGTTTCCAAGAGATCAGTGTAATCCAATTTACTTTCCTGTGGTAAAATTGAGTCTAGGATTGCTTTGGCTCGTCTTAGGTTTAATTTACCTTGTTGACCAAAATATGTCTTGAATCGCTATTTTCAAAAACAATAAAGTGAAATAAAAAATAATTAATATAAACCAATCAGAATTCCTAAGTGTAGTGCAGTGGTTTTTGAAAAAGCTTAGCCTAACTGTCTATATTTCTGTCTTCGTCTTTGTTGCCATATTTATTACGTTTCGGCCGCTGTACGCTCCAGCCTTCTTCAGGTGGTTGGAATGTTGAACTGAACCCTTTATTTCGCTCACTGGGGTAGACTGTTCTAGCTCCACGTACCATGTTTAATGGATGTCAGTTATCAGTTATCTCCTGTTAATTTTCCCTCTGAAAGTTCTCCACTGCCTTAGCTGGGTATTCAACTCACACTCTTTGGGTTCTGTCACTGGATCTAACCAACACCTTTATCCACTGTGCCATGTGTCCTTGAGCTATATATATTGTGCCACATGCTAGGCCACAAAAATCTCCTGAGCCGACCAAGCATAGAAATGAATATAATATGGGAACCAGTAATAAGGAGTGCCAGAGAAAAGCGATGATAAAAACAAAGTTGCAATATGAGCCCTGGTAAAAACATGCAATGATAACAGCAAAAATTGCAATATGAGCATTGGTAAAAATGGTTGCTGAAGACATTAGATTTATAATACCCAGAAATTCATACACAGATGTCCTCAAGGACACATGGCACAGTGGATAAAGGCGTTGGTTAGATCCAGTGAGTTCAATACCTGGCTAAGGCAGTGGAGAACTTTCAGAGGGAAAATTAACATTTAACTAATAACTAACATCCATTAAACATGGCACATGGAACTAGAACAGTCTACCCCAGTGAGCGAAATAAAAGGTTAAGTTCGACATTCCAACCAACTGAAGAAGGCCGGAGCGTACAATGGCCGAAATGTTGTAATAAATATGGCGACAAAGATGAGGACAATAGTCCGAATAATGTAAATAATGCTTAGCCTAACATTTACCAAAATAAAAGTAAAAAATAATTAATATACATCATTTTGATGATTTTACTATAAACACGCATTGTATAAGAAAGGGATTGACAGTGATTATGAATTATTCGTGCATATATTGATCATCTCAAATAAAATTATAAATATCAACATTACACAAATATTAGTAGATAATACCAAAATACCACACTTACTGCAAGGAAAGAGACAAAATTTTAGAAGTTAAAGTTTTACAAATTATTTAATGTTGATTGTTTTTTTTTATATAATAATTTATATAAAATAAACAACCAACATTAAATAAAATGTATTTCACCACAGATGATAGTATATTAAAGTGTGTATGAAAATACTTAATATCCATACAAAATAATAAAGGTATATATAAATATTTGCCACATGTTTTTATGGTATGTTTTAGCTGCATGTAACCATTTTACACATCATCAATTTGAACTAATAAAAATTCAAACACTTAAAAAAAAAAAAAAAAAAAAAAAAAAATTGACAAGATGCAATCAACAAAATCTTCTCTACTTCACTGACAACACCTAGTTCTTGATAATGACCGAGATGGTTGAAAATATTTGAACAAAAACGTTTATCCACAATTTTGATCCTGATGTACGACATTAAAAATTGAAAAAAAAAAAAAAACAATAAAAAAATTAAACAGACAGATCTTATGAATTTTTCAGTGCTTATACTTTATATACAAGCTGTAAACACATTAATGATTTTTACTGTAAAGATGCAGCAAAAATTAGGATGGACAGGATGTCAATGGTAAAGAATTAAGTAAGTTATACTGAGAATAGAGATGTTATACACATTAAATATGGAACTTGCTATGCACTTTACTGCTTAAACCTGCATTTATGCACTGACTTTAAAATCCTCAATTTAAATACTAAGATTTTGTCCTTCCTTTTTCTTGCATTAGTGAAAATTTGTGTCTCAATGGTCTCACCTCATCCATAAAGATCTTTGCCAGCAAATCAAAGAGCCAAACAGGGTTGAAGAAATAGAGAGAAGTATTGTCAAACTCTGGATGATAAAGAAGAACTCCAGTTTCATGCAAGAATATTGAAGCTGTAAGAAAAAAACAAGTTTTAAAAACAATTTGTAATTCTCATTTTTATAATCACTTTACAGAATACAGCAATCTCTCTTTACCCATGCCCAGTGGATGTCTGAAATAATAGATAAAACTAAATATATTTTAGGAATGGATTTTTCATTTTTTAATCCGACACATTTTTATTACTTAAACATTATTTTTAGTGGATATCTGTATTGAATAGGCAGTCTATTTATCTATTAAACAGAATATTTATTCATTTTCATCTACTGGCCTGAATATTCGAGAAATCTTATTAGAAAAATATGCACTCTCCTGCAGGATTTGAACCTGCATTCCCTAGGAGAAATTGTCATCAGATCTAATGTGCTTTAACCTCTCTTTAACTATGGCCAAGCAAAACCTATATAGTGCTGTCAAACACAGATCTCAATCACAGGAATCCACTAAAAATAATGTTTAAGTAAGAAAAATATGTCAGATTAATAAATGAAAAATCCAATCGTAAAATGTATATATTTTAAGGGAAAGAAGTATGAGAAAGTGGAAAAATGTGACATGTTTTGTCCCGTAGGACTTCATCAGACTAAGTTTATATTTACATTGGTGCAACTACACATGCACCTGAATAAGAGACACTGGGAATTTTAAATTTAAAAATAATTTTTTGTTTTTTATATGTGTTTTGGTTATATAATCTGACAAATTTCATTTAGATTCTTTTTCTTTGTTTCCATCACTTTTATTATTAAATATCTCACATTGTGAAAACAGATCTGCCAATAATGTTGAAATAGTGTAAGTACCTGAACACAAATTTACTGTGGCTGATCTGGTGATTAAAGCATTTTCTAAACATTTTCATTTTAGTGAATTGTTTTTTTCTTTAAATAAAGAAGCATTTTTTTAAATGAAAATTGTGATCAGTCTCATTATAGTGAGTAACTAATGCATTTAAAATATTATTTTGTAAAAAATCCCTTTTGTGTTCATATAATCTTTTATTCAAATTTCTAGAGGTTTCTCCGATATATTCCTTGTAACAATTATTATAGGTGATTACAGCAAATTCCTCCTTCAAGTTTTAGCTTTGTTGATGTAGTTGTGTCAAGTTTTATACTGAGTTTAGATAAATTCTTTTCAATTGTAGTTTGTTCTTGGGAATTAACAACAAAAATAAACTATTTATTTATTTAGACTGTTTACACTATTATATTTTTTCTTGGGATGGTTGGCAAAACCAATTGTCAACTGATTCCAACTTTATAAAATGGTAAATAATAAGGATTTCCTTATGGCTGGTTCACATTTTTTGATAATTTAATAAATGTTTATAAATTTATGAATAAAAAAATTGTTCCCATATTTATTTCTTTATGAATTGGTAAATGATAAATATTACATTAGTTTTAACTGTATTAGTTTTTAAAATGCTGTAAATATAAAATTATTGTAAATAAATGATCTAATAAATAAATGGTGTTTAATATTTTTGTTGTGAATTCTTGAGAACAAAAAAAAAATGTATATAAATTAATTTTCATCATGTTTAGGTTTTATTACAATTCTAATAATCACTTTTTAAAACAATAAACATCACTGAGGAGTGAAGGTAGTTAAAATAATAGTGAAAAAGAAAATTTGCTAACCTTGCTGTAAGTCAGCATGAGATACAATATCATTGTTTTCCATTGCTTCAACAAACTTTTTAAATTCATCTTCAAAGCAATAATTCATTGAAATACCTTGCAAGATTTTTTCTGCTAAGGAAATATGACTTTGTGGAATCTGCAAATTAAAAAAAATGGAAAAAAAACATTATCCATCAACAAAATATTGCATCCTGACAAAACATATTTTTTTTTTTTTTTTTACGAAGAAATTGTCATTATTTACATTATTCATACTATTGTCCTCATCTTTGTTGCCATATTTATTAAAATGTTTCAACCATTGTACACTCCAGCCTTGTTCAGGTGGTTGGAATGTTGAATGGAACCCTTTATTTCACTCACTGGGGTAGACCGTTCTAGTTCCACATGCCATGTTTAATGGATGTCAGTTATCAGTTATCTCTTGTTAATTCCCCTCTCCTTGAAGACACATGGCACAGTAGATAAAGGCTTTGGTGAGATCCAGTGACAGGACCCAAAGAGTGCGTGTTCAATACCCAGTTAAGGCAGTGGAGAACTTGGAGAGGGGAATTAACAGGAGATAACTGATAACTGACATTCATTAAACATTGCACGTGGAACTAGAATAGTCTACCCTAGACAACGAAATAAAGGGTTCAGTTCGACATTCCAACCACCTGAACAAAGCCAGATCATACAATGACTGAAACGTTGTAATAAATATGGCGACAAAGATGAGGACAATAGTTTGAATAATGTAAATAGTGTACATAATACCTCATCTCAGAAATATAGACAGAAATTGTCATATTTGCCAGCATATAAAGTGTATATTTAACCTATACCTTCCCCTTCACTAGTTTAACCATTAGCACTCTATAAGCAACTTTGTTTACTGGACAAAATGTTTTCTTATCACTGTAGGAAACTCTGATCACAAAACAATAGCATGCTTGTATTTTATTGTTGTGTTGTCATATCTTTCTATGGAAACACAAAACAACCTTAACTGAAATTGACAATAGAACGAATGCAGTTGAGGGACTTTCAAAAAATTACAATGAAATGGGAGAATAATACAAGTGAATAAATCAGAGTGCAAAAGGCTAAACTTTTCAATTTATCTTTTCTTCCTGCTAGGATAGCTAAGATTCTATATCATTGTTTGGAAATGAAGTCTAGGAGAAGCACAACTCTGAATTCAAAGCCATGAATAAGGAAACGAGAAACCATTCCACAAATAATCATGTCAATTTGCTGATGTTAAAGAAAGGAAGCTATGATGAATCATTATCACCTTTGTCCTAAACGGACATGGCATTAACAATGTTTTTTAAGCTTATATAAATGATCTACATATAGTATCTTTTGATCCTCTGAAGGTTTATTTTCAAGATCAAGTCTACTTCGTCCTTCTTTTCTGTGTGGTGTCCCTTCAGGATGTAAGCGATCATGGGCCTCCACATCTTCCTGTCCCTTGTAGCTCTTAATAAGTTTTGACTTTTTGTTATTTCTCCCAAACCATGTTTTACTATTTATCTGCTCAAGCTCATCAAGTTTTATATGCTGCTTTCCTCTCTCCCTCTTTAACTCAATCTGTCCTGTGAGTATCAGGTTCTCAAAGCCCTCCTTCCTCATTACATACCACAGAAATTTCAACTGCTTCTTCTTGATGTTAAGTATATCTCCATTTTGTTTTCATTTTCTCCAAAACCTTGTTGTTGCTCCATGTTCTGTGCATGATATTCTCAGTATCTTTCTGTAGAACCACATTTCTGTTGCTTCAAATCTCTTCTTCATCTTTGAGGAGATTGTCCAGTATTCACTGCCATGCAGCAGGACAGATAGCATGTAACAGTCCAGTACTCTTTTTTTTGTTTCTAACAAAATTTTTCAATCTCTTAATACTCTGCTTAGATTTTGGGATGCATCTTTGACCATCCCAATATGTCTTCAGATCTCAGTGTCACACTTACCATTCTCTGTTAGAACACTTCCCAGATATTTAAATTTCTTTACTTGTTTGATTTAGTATCCCTGATCCAGGTTCAAGTCACCATCTTTAAAGCAGATACATCTATTTGGGGCCAAAAATGGAGTATTGCTGCTTTATATGGGCAAAAGAGCTTCAGAACCACTGAGGTACACAATCTTCTTCAGTTTTCAATCACTTTTATTTTTAAATATCCCACATTGTAATGGAGTAGTTTTATTATGAAAGAAGGTATTTTGTATGATCCTGGTCATAAAATTACCATTGAAGATTCTGAAATTTTTAACACATTTTTGCTTTAATAAATTACATTCTCTTTTAATTAAAACTACCTTCTTTAAATTTACATTACAATTATGTCCATCTATTCTTTGATTTAAATTCATAAATGTTTCACCTATGTATTCATTGGGAAATTTTTCTTTTATAGTTTATTCTTTTCAGTTGCAGTTGTTATTGAGTTTGTAGGTAGTATTAGTTGACTAGTTTTATCAAAATTATTTTGTTATTCACTTTTCCAACATTCTGGATCTGGTAAATTTTTTTGCATTATATATAGCTTACAGCCATATCATGTTAAAACACCAGTTCTTGTACGATCACCAAAGTTAAGCAACTTTGAGCCTGGTCATTACCTAAATGGGTGACTGCTTGAGAGTAACAGGTCTCGCAAGTATGATTGCACAGCTGGCATAATGGATAATGGCTCAGAAATCAGAGAGCAAAGTTCCAATTTATATTCACTTATATGCATAAACCCTTGGGAAAGGTATGAACCCACCTCTTCTCACCCCAAATATGGATGAATTAGTAGGATTTGTATCAGTAAATCATTGTTATCTCCCAAAAAATTCAAAAAAAGAAATAAAAAGAAATATTTTCTGGCTTTAAATAACCTGCAAGAGGTTGATAAGCCATAAAAAACAAATCTATCAAAAAACATTATATATGAAATAATTAGGACATTGGAGATGTTTTAAAGTATATTAAATGTGTTTTGTATTCATGATACAAATATTGAAGGTACATGTGTTTTTAACCTTTACCACGCTAAATTTTTTCTTGAATTGTTCCCCCCCCCCTGCCACTGCATTTTTTTGAGGGTGCAAAACATGAACACCTACTGATTTAAAAGTGTTCTAACTTTCTTTGTACTGTGTATATAGATTTTATTTTTTTTGTGTACTAATAAAAAAATGAATGAGTAATATTTTTATGTAATGCATTACATTTTGCATGCATGTTTTGACATTGAAAACCAAAAAAATGAAACACAAAAAAAAAGTACATTAACAACTTAACATACTTTTACTTGTATTACTCCTTGTGGAGTTCTGGTGTGCATTAAGAAGCAAAATAGCTAAGAAGGTTTTCATTTCATAAAAAAAGTGATGTGCTTCCTCATGTTTATATACAAGAAGATACTAGCATTTGTTTGCTCTTTTTTCACCTGACTAGCATATTTATTTGTCTCATTGACAAATAAAGTTATTATTTTGTCATTTATAAATCGACAAAATAATTCACCTTCAGAAAAGCTATCAGGAACATTAATATAGTGGATTTGTTTTGTTTTTATTGCTTTTTATGACTTTGTAGGTTATTTAAAGCCAGAATATATTTTTATTTCTAAGAATAATTCTTTTTTTTTTTTTACAAGTGAATAATAAATTAACAATTTGTTTTGAGAATAACAATGACTTTTGCAGATAAATTTCCTATTATTTGAACCATAGCTGGGGGAGATATGGATTCATGCCTTTTCTCCAAGTGTATTTGTGCATAAATAAATGAAATAAACCTGACTGGAATATGATCTTGTTTTTCTGATATCTCATTCCAAGCTACTATTCATTACACCACCTGAACATCTGCAATAATCTAGTGGAGTCACAGATAGCTTTTAAATGTGTACATGAAATGAAATTTGGAGTAAAAGTCTATATCTAAAAAATAAATAAATAAATAAGGAAGTAACAAGAATGACTAACTTTTCGGCTCAAGAATAATTCTCCATTGTGATTGTTGTGTTTCATATTCTTGGCAACATTGAAGATATCAGTAGCGAGTTCTTTTACCCCAATGTTTTCTGGAGTAGAAGTTACCCATAAGTCCGCAATGATAAAAGACATATGTTGTTTGTTGTACAGGGATTTTATCTGCGATAGAGTACATTTGATGAGCTCTTCTTTGTTACCTGCAAATTGATCGATAAATGTCCCAACAAACATAACTACTGCTTGCTTTGCTTTGGCCTGAAAGCAGAAAACAAAAAAAATTTCATGTCTTTCTTACATAAATTAAAAGAATTCTTTTTTTTTTATTCACTCCAAGGAAGGAGGGAGTGCCACTAGCATGCAAGGGGTTACAGAGGATAGAGAACAAGAGTAAAGAGGTGTGTTTGAGGAAAGGATACAGAGAAGGACGGGGAACAAGCTCAGGGTGTCAGATGTCGATTGATATTACACTTGAATATTTGAAGATTATAGTCATTGGGGGAGCAAGTAATGAGAAGGGAATTCAAGAGATGGGAAGTGCAGGTGAAGAAGCTGTTTGAGAAGAAAAGTTACATTTAACCATTTTGACAGTGAAAGGGTGGGCCTGAGATGCCTGCCTGCCTGGTAGCTTGTTTAAATTCATATTTAACCAGTGAAAGTAGCTCATCAGAACAGTTGCCATGAAAATATTTGTAGAAGAGACAGAGGGAGGCCACGGCACATCTGTGGGATAGCAATTGTAGACTAAATGCCAGATCAGGACCTATCATCTTGCATATTCATCTCTGGATTTTGTCAAAGACCTCGAGACGTACAGCAGGAGCACCAGACCATATATGACAGCAATATTCCATGAATTGGATGGATGGTTGATTTACATATTTGAAGGATGGACTTAGACAAAACTTTATTCAAAAACATAATATATCTCTGTATAATCTTCATTACTTTTTTTTTTTTTTTTTTAAATATCTTTAGATGAAGCATTTTAATTATTTTATTAACAATTTTACTCCATCTTATTAATGTTGCATTTTACAATAAGTATTTCCACTATATTTTACTATGGGTTTCACATCATATATTAATTTTATTTTTTAGATGAAGCATTATAACTATTATTTGATTATGAGTCTTACACCATATAACATTGCTTCTTAATATAACAGGGTGACAAACCCAGGTTCAGAGTTTTACAGTATATATTGATACAACAGGATGACAATCCTGGTTCAACATTTTATTGCTTCAGAATGGCTAATGACAATTTGGAATAAGAAATAATTATAATTAAACAGTGAAAACCTCTTGGAAACTAATTAAGTGCCAAGGAGAATAAGGATAGAAAGAATTGATTAAAAATAATTAGAAATCCTAAAAGTACTGGAAGCCTATTCTATATTTTTAATCTTGCTTTAATATCTGTGACAAAAAACTAAAAAAAATATAATGAAAGAAATCCTAGTTAATAATAACTGACAATTCTTCATCTACAAAATTCAGACAACTTAAGACTATTACATCTTATTATTAAATAAGCAGATGAAAGAAATACTATTTAAGAATTATTAATTGATAAGGCTTCATCAAAAAAAATTCAATAATGTTTTAAAAAAAAACTTCTCTAACAATCCAAGATGGATAAAGTCAGTATGAAGTGAAAGTGAAAGTATTTACCTCAATACTCATTAGGAATGGCTCCAGTTCTTCAACTGATTTGCGTATATCCCATACCAATAAGAACAAACTGTTTTTACTAATGAAGCAATTGTGAATGTCACTAAACTTGTCAGGTTTTGAAAACTCCCAAACATTAAATGTTATAGAAGGAATGGAATTGGTCTGAAAGATAAAGAAAATAATATGAATATATTGGTTACTCCACTTGGCTTCACCAAATGCCCATTAGGTGAGGCTGTCTGAATTTATAAAAAGACAAACTTTCTCTTCTTCTTTTTTCAAAGATGTAGTAGAACACAGATGAAAACATCCCCACTGGGTCATGTTTGTTTCTCCAGGCCACTGACTACTGAATTATATCACACATACACACAAACAAGCACATTCTTAATAGCTAAGTTTTTAATGATTTGTTCTTTCCTTTAAACTCCCTACACATTAATATAATTTCTTTTGTTAATACATGCATTATTTGTTTAAAATCTGTTTGTTTTTTATTATTTTTGTCTGGATTCACATGAGTTTGTCAAATATTGTTTGCAAGATAAATGTTTCAGTAACCCATAGACATATACTGAAAAACATCATCCACACCTCAAAACGAAAAAGGTAAATCCCACAACAAATATATGACAAAATCAATAATTACCAAAAAAGAAAATTTGTTTATAGTTTTTAACATCACAATTTGCATCATTGATTTCAAGTATATCTGTGATAAATAAGATTTAAAAAAAAAAAAAAAATTTATCAAAGTATACCCTGACCTATCTTAAAAAATGATGCGGAATCATAGGCCCTATACTGACGACACATTAATCAATTTGATGCCTTCCACATGTGTTACCTATATACCATCTGCAACAGAAAACTAAGTGATTCCATTAGAAACAGTGAAGATCTGATTAAATGCAACAGGTATAGAAACCATCTGAATGAAAATCCAACTCGGGTGACAAGGACATCTTTGGCTAGTTTCTAACTGCGAGCAAATATTATAGCAAGTTGGCAGCATTCAGCTCCTCTCAGTTAAAGCCTTACCTGCTGATGTGGCTTTGTTGCCTGCAGTAAGGTGGGCCTTGCTGTTTACTCATGGAAACATGTGGCAATTGATTCTTGACTACTTGAGTGAAATGTGTCAACCACATATTCCATCTGTCTAAAAGTATGCAAAACACCTGCAGGCTTTGGGAGACACATGCATCTCCATAGAAGTTGGGCACCTTTTTATTTTACTGAGCCCTCATTTGTTGTCCAAAATGATAGTGCCCACTATATATATATATATATATATATATATATAATCTACTTGAAAGACAATGACTTATTTATTCCCAAAGTGAACAAGATATTTCATAATTGTTACCCATTGACGTTTTTACATATGTTCTACTATAAATAATGCAATTTAATTTTCATGTTTTGATAACAAACACTAGTTCTATATATTTTACTGTGGCAATATTTATTCCTAATGCTGGTAAATGTAATTTTTGCAGCATCTAATAACTAGCATCCAAATACATAAGAGACATGAAGAAATATTGTGCAGAAACTTCAGAGAAATAATGGCATCCCAAATTTCCAGAAACCAGTTCTGTAAAGGCAGGCAATCTTGAGGAGCCTATTCTGCTTATTTTCTTTTCAATCTGAGAATGGAAAGAAATGATTTTAAATATTAAAAATAATTAAACCATTTTGATAATCTGATAAAACATTTATTTATTAAGATATTTCCAGATTGAAATTCTGTTCTCATCATATTTCTGTTCAGATGTATGATACTTTTTGACTCTAGAGTCATCAGCTATGTTATGGGTTCTTAGCCACATTCAAAGTAAATCACTGCAGTCATAAAGATCCAATGGAAAACTAATCAAATTTATGACTAAAAGATTTGCCACATTTTTAACTTCAAGATGATTTCTTTTGTCAGAATCAATTATGTTCAACACCAAAAAAAAACCTCTTTCAGCCATCACAGTACTTACAGCAATGGGATTAATTATATTTTTATAAAATATATATCGACTATTAATATATAAGATTATTTTCGGATAATCCAACAACTGGTTCGCTAAGATTTCATATTCTTAATAGTCGATGCAAGCCAGTAGGATGCCACAACTGCTTCAGAGTAACCTTTTGCTGTTTTCAGTTTTCTTAATCTGATAAATAATCAGAAAATGGCTGTTGACAACTTATGTATTGTTATGATAAGCAAAGATTACCTTGGAGAAGATGACAAGACGTTCTTAGAGAAATTTATCCTTGTCTTTTTTAGTATAGCAGTGAATCAACAGTAATCCAGGATAATTAAAAAAAGTTGATGGCAGTGAATGTAACAATTGTACTGCAATGACTAACAAGATATCTTGTAGGAATAACTTTGTCTTGTATCTTCTTACTCTAGCAGTGAAACAAATAATGAATAGTGAATTGTTATATATTCAATACTTCTGTTTCATTCAATACTGATATCACATAAAAACCTTGATTTCCATATAAATTTCTGTATTTCTCTAGACCAGAAAGATATAAATAGTTTAAATATTATAAAGCAAACTGACACATAATTTAAAAGCAAATGAGCAGTAAAAACCTACTTCAGGAAATATTGTCCATTTTCTTTCTGTTGTCCACGTGCATGCACTTAAACCTGGACTTGTCTTCAGATTCTTTACATTTCCTTTTGTCAGACCATTTAACAGACTCGTTTTACCCTTACCCTGAAATTATAATAAACTTTACATTTAAATATACTAAAATAAGCACCAATGGTTACATTTCAACAATAAAAAGTTAATACAAAAGCTAGAGAAAGCAAGTAAATTGGGTGGAGTTATACAATAGGCATTGTAACCATAAATAATCATTTGGTTTGATATTTTTTTTGTTCACATTACTATAGATTAAATACTCCACATCACAAATATTTTTTGAATACTCCATTTTTTTGTTCACATTACTGTAGATTAAATACTCCACATCACAAATATTTTTTTTTAAATTATGAAAAGTTAATCAGGTACCTAGTTTGTTTTGCAGATTCATTGTAAATTGATCCAACTATGGAAGCCAAAACAAAATATGCACATAAAATGTAATTTCTTAAAATTTAAAAAAAATTATTTTTTTTTTCTTCGTAAATTTATATGTTGTGCTTAATTGATAATAGTCTATGAAAAAAGAACTTCAGATTATGAATTGAAAAAATCCTTTTCATTATTTTGAATTTTAAGAAATCACTGAGTATGACAATATTTTTCTTTTAACTTTCACCAGGGGGATCAATTTACAATGAATTTACCTAACAAACTGGACCCCCACCAACTTTTATCATGTTAAATAAAAAAATATTTTTTTATATTTATGATATTGTGTTTAATCTATAAACTATAGTAATATGAAAAAAAAACTCTAAAAAAATAATTATTTCTGGTGACCATGCCTATGGTCCAACTCCCCCATAAATTGTATTAATTAAATTTGTATTTTTAAACATATGTTCAGAAGGGATTACAGCAATACCCATATAAGGAAGATTACTTTTAAGATCATATCAGATTCTAACAAATGAACATTTCAATGGATTTATTTTAATTCTTCAATAAAATTTTATTTTATATAAATTCTTTTGAATCAATATTCTTGTCTTTGTTGCTATTATTCTTATCATATTTCAGCTGCTATACTCTACAAGTTTTATTGATGATTTTTTGACAGAAGATATTCTTTGTATTATATTACCTTGATAAAGTCCTTCAAAGGACAAAATGCATTAGCTAAGGTAAGTTTCCCTTTTGTCTTTATTTATATTATACATAATGTTCATTGAATCAGCTTCCTCATCCCTGTTGTCTTTTTTACATGTTTCAGCTAGTATGTCTGCATTAGTCTTATTCAATACACAAATTTACACCAGTTCAGTGCTAATCCTATGGAAGAACTATGTGACAGAGAGAGAGAGAGAGTCTGGGAAACACACACACACGTATATTTTTTTTTACTGAAATGGGAGTAGATTTGAATAGCAAAATTAGATCAGAGCATTTTGTTTACTGATGGGAAATCTGATCTAGGGCAGAAGTTGTACCCATTGGATCTGGGTCATTAGAAGACAATGGAAATGGTCAAAATAATTTTTATCGCTTAAAATTTGAAATAGAGCTTAGTAAGCTATAAGGAACTTTGGAATTCACATGATTTTGGTTGAAGCAGCCAGAACCCCCGTGATAATTGCGTGCGAAGTAGTAGGGCCAAGTGTCGGTTATGACCAGCCGGGTTTTTCTATATAAACACACAGTTATGCTGTGAGAGACGGGAGAAAATTCTTGGCGAGACTGGGGATGAGAATTAGCCCAGGCAAGAGTTGGGCTAGAGACAGTGGAGAGTCAAGTTGGAGACTCGAGGAGGAGAGAAAGTGACGTCAGAGATTGAAATGAAGCATCCACTAACATGTACTGTTGATATAAGTATCACTGCTTCTGCTACCATGAATATTACTACTACTGTTACTACTGCTAAGGAGGAATGCCACTAAAAATTTTGAGCCGCGCACGGAAATCTTATTCTCCCATCGCAAGAGTCATATGTCATTCTGAGACGATTTAACAAGTTAATCATAACACACTCTCTGTCCAGAATCCAGTGTATGCATTTTTACATCAATTACTTTTCTTTTCTGTGACCCATTTCTTTTCTATACTATTCTTTTCTGCTATATAAAAGACATTAATTCAACCATTGAACAATTGTTTGTCCGGCTTTCTGCAGATATTAATATTTTTTTTGCACCATTCTAAATTTCTTAGCACAGACTCTCCAGCCATGTCTACATCTTCAGTCGACCGTGAATGGATGAACATCACTTCTGCTTTCTGGATCAAACCAATCACAACATGGGCAGGAAGCAGGATTAAACCAGTGTACCAATCGAATAATCTACGGATGCTCAGGGGATCTACGGCCACTCCCTTAAGTTCGGTTAGGACCGAGTAGACACCTCAACCCAGAGAGTAAGATGTCGGAGGTTGAAGGGCTTTAGCGAAAGTGTTAGAACTATATAAGTTCTTGAAAACATTAGGAAGCATCCTAGACTCCATTCAAAATGAGATCCTGTGGATCAAATCAAATTCCCATGAAAATGGCTACTAAATGTAGATATGGATTATTAGTGAATACAGCAGACAAAAAATTCTAATAAAGGCAAAAAATGGTACAAAAAGAATCAATGTATCACAATAACAACACTGTCATCAAAAAAGTGGTGATAAAAACAACAATTATGAGGCTTTTGATTCAAACAATCTGTTTATGTTAGTAACACTACCTTTGCTAATAAGTTCAGACAAGAACTGATTTCTAAACGGTATTATTATAGCTGTTAAATATTCAACTAATTATTTATGTATGTATTTAGAAAATCTAAGTTTTTTTTTTTGTTTTTAATGGTGTATTTGCATGAGTTGTTAAAAATTAAAACTGATTGAAAACAATAAAACATGGGAAACATGCAAATGATGAAAAGATGATATGAATATTTAAGAACAGTGACAAAAGTCAAGATGCCTAACATTGAATCAGAAAATCTTATATTAATTTTGAGAGGAGATCTTTGTTCAGGAACTGAAACAAACAAGTGAACAAACCAACTAATATGTCATAAGCTTTTTATCAATTATATTTTTCCTAGTAAGCATAAAAATACCTTGATGGACTCTACTGACTCTCAGAAAGAAAAATTAAAATTTGAATAAGAGGAGAAAAAAAAATGAAGACCTTATACATCAAAACTATATTTTCCATGTTTAAAAAATACATGAAAGTTAAAATATATTCTCTTTTCATAGTTTCTGCTTCAATTCTTTCTGGAACTTGCATATTATGACAAAGTTTTCTTCAGTTTATTTGACAGATTCAGGACTTATGCTTTCTTTAAAAAAAGTGGGTAAACCTGCTATAATATTTGGTCTTTTGACACTCCAGTGTTTTGTGAGCACAAAGGCCCAAAGATTAAAAAAAAAAAAACTGAATTTTTTTTTTTTTTTTTTAAATATCATTCTATTGGTATCCTCAACATCCTCCTGTAGATCCACATTTCTGTTACTTCAAGTCTCTTTATCATCTGTCAGGAGACTATCCAATATTCCCTGCCATATAGGAGAACCAATATTACATAACAGTTTAGTACTCTTTTCTATGTAACAAATTTTTCTGATGCTTAAGACTTTACTCAGCTTTTGGAAAGCATTTTTCGCTATTCAAATATGCTTTGTGATTTTGGAATCACACCTTCTGTCCTCTATTAAAACACTTCCCATATATTTAAATTTTGTGTTGTAATGGAATGTCCCACGCTCCCTATTGCTTACGTGGACTGACTATATCAGTAGCTATATATAGTGAGCACAGGATATACCTGGGGGCTTGCTTCAGCAATTAGTTGGAGATTCGTCTCCAGCTGTGCTGGTCAAACTCTCTGACTCCGAGCAGAGAAGATCCCCAGATGAGGCTATGTCGAAGGGCAGAGTCTCTTCTTGGGAAACAGCTACCCAAAGCCGTTTTATATGAGGAATTTTTGGTCGAGCCTATGGGCTCGGATACCTCGCATTATATTCATCCTTGTGCCACATCTGATCACATCCAATAATAAATCCTGATAGAATCAAAAGAAGTTGAAATTTCTAGGCTAAGTATAAGTGTTCTAATTGTTTTCATTTTCTCTAAAACTTCATCATTGCTCACATGTTTGGTCCATGTTATCCTCAACATCCTTCTGTAGATCCATATTTCTGTTACTTCAAGTCTCTTTATCATATGTCAGGAGATTGTCCAGTATTCACTGCCATATAGGAGAACCAATATTACATAACAGTTCAATACTCTTTTCTTTGTCTATAACCAATTTTTTCTGATGCTTAATACTTTACTCAGCTTTTGGAAAGCATCTTTCACTATTCAAATGTGCTTTTGGATTTTGGTGTCACACCTTCTGTCTTCTATTAAAACACTTCCCAGATTTTTAAATTTTTGTACTTGCTTGATTTTGATGTCTCCAATTTACCATTCGCATGTTGGGCTGCAATATAATGATTTCACTCACCTCAGATCCCATCACAAATAATTTCATGTAATCATTCTACTCAGTATATATGTAATGATTTCAATGTAATTATTTCACTCACCTCAGGTCCCATCACAGATAATTTCATGCACCAATGTGGTTTAGAGTTACGTTGTTTATACTGAAGAAATGTAAGAATCTCTTTCCCACTTTTATCTGCTAAAATATACAATAAAGAAAAATATGTTAAACAAATTTCAAGAGCTACTAAAAAGATTTTGGTCTTATCAAAAAGCACTTCATGAAAAAATTCTGATATTTCATCATATTTCAGTATGTGAGTCAGGCCAAGAATTTTTCAGAACCTCTTTTTAAAATAATTTTCTAACTGTATTAAAAACTGATATGGCTATCTTGATTTAGATAAAAATAACAGGTTTTATGATTTTTATTTATATATAGAGTCACATTTTTGATTTAGTTTAAGAACTAATGTAAAACATGTTTCTTTTCTGTATGAGAAACTTAAACATACAATTTTTAATTCTGCATTCATGAAATTTATGTGAAAAGAATAAATTAATAAAAATTATTTTAATAATTAGAAAAAAAAAAAAACAGTGAAGGAACGGCAATGACAAATAATTATTTTTCCAATTTTTTTTCATATCACTATACATTAAACACTCCAGACTAGAAAATAAAGTTTTTAATATTTTTTATTTGATTTTTTTATGGGTTATCAACACTTTACAGACTATTTAAAACTAGAAAACATTTTTAGATTGCAAGATTTTTTTAGAGATAATAATGATTTACTGATACAAATCTTATTAATTAACCCATAGCTGGGAGGATTCATACCTTTCCTAAATGTATTTGCACAAAAGTGAATATGACAAAGCCATCAAGAATTGGAACCTGGCTCTCCAATTAACAATTCTGAGCCATTATCCATTACCCCAGCAACAGATTCAAGCTTACAGCAACTGGTATTCCCAAGCAATCATCCATCTATGTACTGACTAGGCTCAATGTTGCTTTATTTCAGTGATTGTTGTTTCAACATGATATGGCCATAAGCCTTATTAAATTTCATAAAAAGTTAATAGGGGTTCAGTTTCATTGTAAATTGATCCCCCCCCCCCAACCATGGAAGCCAAAACAAATATGCTCATTTATGATTTCTTAAAATGTAACAAAATTAATTTTGGGGCGAAATTCGTAATATGGAGTACTTAATCTATAGTAATATAGTAACATAATGAAGAAAGGACTTGGAAAATCTGATACTCATAGGACAGATTGAAGGCAAGAGGGACAAAGGAAGACAATACATAACCTACTTACTGAACATGAGTAAACGGATGGTGGGGAAAGGTTTAGGAGGGATAACAAAAGAGAAAATTTATCAAGAGCTACAAAGAACAGGAAATTGTGGAAAGCCATGATTGCCAACGTCCTGAAGAGACATGGTACATGAAAAAGTTATTAGTGTAAGAGCAGATACCAAATTCAAAAGAAGGGAATAGCAACAGTCATTTCCTGTTTGAAATGACAAAGTTTGACCAGGCACCGGATACAAAAAGGTATTTACTTAGCATTTCTACTAAGGCAGGATGAGATAAGGTCTTTTTTAACAAGTGGGTCATACACATGTGCATACAAGCCAAGGACAAAAATTGCAACCACTGTCACACTGGCATTAATATTATACCGACCTCACTTCTCTTATTGCAATGAGGAAAGTGCTGCCACAGAGCTATAATCCCTATGACCTGGAATCTTCTCCCACCTAAAATAAGAAGAGAACAAATAACATACAATGATCTCAGCCAAAAGACCCAGAAGTGATGCACCTGATACAAAAACTGACAAAGGAGTAATTGGGAGAGCTTAAATACAACTCCAGAATTGAACCACTTTCAACCAGCAGGTGTGCAAAGCCTCTTGCTGTGGATTTAAATACAATTAGCTTCAATGTCGATCTCATAATTAGGATAAAAACAATTGACAAAATGTGATATAAAAAAATGACTTATAGACTATAAGAGTTTATTAATATAGATACTTTAATTATTTATAATTTCAGGCTTACCTTCTCTTATTCCTTTTGGAACATTTACAATATCAAGCCCTTCAGTATAAAATTCTTTGCAGGATTCCAATAAACCAAGTTCTTCAGGTAGTTTTTTGATTCCAGAATTTCTATGAAAAAAATTAAATTAAAGGGAATATCAGCAAATTTAAATCAAAGAAACAATTGAAAAAATCCAATCAAAAATTCTTATAATTCTTCAATTTCCACATTTGAATTTTATGATTTTCTCCTGACAGAATAACCAAACAATTGCTTTCATATGTACTAGTTGAAAACCTGATCTACAGGAATGATTTTAAGCTTGTTCTTGTGTAATGGAGACTTTGACCATAAATGTAATATTAGCTGTTTCCTTACAAGGAAACATTTGATATTTATTGACCAAACAACTAGTACTATTTTTGATCGAAATTTATAAAACCTTTCTCTTAAAATGCTTTTTAGGAAAATGATTTTTTCAAGTCCAGTAGCTTTTATCAATCTTTCCAGTATTGATGGGGGTTTCCTTTGGAACCTTTTATTTGAAGTGGTGTAGAATGTTAACATCTTGATTATGTCCTTATTTTCTCTTCAATTTATATGTGCTATCCATTTTAGTTGTTGCTGCTGTTGGTAGTTTCCAAGTGATGTTTTTCTGTTATTTGGTACAGTTCTTTGATGCCAGTCCATAATGTTCAAAAAAGGATGATTGTTATCAAGACACTCAAGCTTTATTTGTTGAAAGTCTTTTTTCACCACTGATCTTTGGAAGTGATTGTACACATGCATAACTTCCATATGAAAGTCTCAATCTGACAAGGCAATTTTACAACAGGACTCAAGTTTGTAGCAATTTGCAGTGTTGGGCAAAACAAGCTCTGGCACAGCCTATTCTATGTTCAATTTCTTTTTCTTCTATACTTAAAGAGAATGAATACTACTACAACCAGAAATGCCAGGTAGTACAAAATTGGAATCTGGAGAAACAGGACAGCAGATCAAGAACAATCTACACACAAAGATGAAATGTTCAGTTCCTAATTCTCTGAAGATTACTTGGATAAACAGAAGTACAGAGAACATTGTGATTAACAATAAAGATGATGACATTAACATGACTGTAAATAACAACTCATCTAAAATATTCAAACTCATATTTTTGCAAGGAATTTTTTAACATATTATAAAATTATTTTGTATCTATTTTATTTCATTTTTAAAAATTTACACGGGACAATAACCTAATCTATGAAAGCAATGGTTCATGAATTTGGTGATATAGTAATGGGGAGTTCAATCCTTGAACTGGGTAGTACACAGACTCTGTGAAAACAGGGTAAACAATAACAGCAGTACTAAATAAAAGCAAGAGATATCCCTAAGCATGGATAGTGGAATGAGAACAATCTATTCCCATCAATTAAATAAAAGGTTCAGCTTAAAATTCCCTGAAATTTACCCAGATTGACAGAAAGCTTAAAGGCACAACAGCCAAATGTTGTGATAATAACAAAAGTTCAAATGTAAATTAAAAAAAAATGAAATTTATCTTCCAAATGTTTACTAAGATGTAATAGTCTTAAGTTGTTTGAATTTCTTAAATGAAGCATTGTCAATTATTATTCATTTTTGATTTTTATTTCTTTCATCTTCTCTTGCTTATTTACACCAAATAGTAATAAGATGTAATAGACAAAAGTTGACTGAATTTCTTAGAAGAAACACTGGCAATTATTATTAAGTTTTGACTTGTATTTCTTTTATCTTATATGCTATCATCTCTAAATAAAATCCCCAAAAGGCTTGAAGATTTGACGGTATCCCTGTAATTGTCCTAAGAACATGTGCTCTTGAACAGTTACTGTTCTCTCCAAACTTTACAACTGCTTTGCTACTTCTTGCCTTCCAGTTTGTTGGGAATCTACTTCTGTAGTTCCTGTCTTTAAAAATTCTGGTGAACCTTCTGATCCCTTAAATTAATTGTCTCATTAGTCTTTTACCTCTTTTTGGTAACATACTAGAGGCTCTAATCAATTTCAAATTGGCTAAGCATCTCGTATCACATGGTCTTTTCAGGTAAACATGATTTTTCCAGGTCAACCATTAATGTGCTAACAGTTATTACTGAATTTGTCTATCAAGCTTTAGAGAAGAACAGTAAGGCTCAGGCTGTGGCTTTAGATATCTCAAAGGCATTTGATAGTGTTATGGGACCTACCTTTATGGACTAAATGGACTTGTCCTATTACTATATATACAGGGAGATTATGCCTCTCAAGAGAGCTGTCTACAGTTGATGAGTTGACTACTGTACTTTGCCGTCAGTCGGACGTGCAACACTTTTGTATTCGTTCTTTTTGTTTAATAATATGTTTTCACTAAATTGCTGAGCTTGAGTTTTCCTTCGGACCTATTCTGGGTCCACAACAGACCGGAACATACCTATTCTATTGTTAATAGACTCTCCCACATATAAGTAGTAGTAGTAGCAGTCGCCAGTGAGCTCAGTGAGTTGGTCAGTCAGTTGATGTCGGACATTAAAGCATCAACAACCACAACTAGATTGTTGCATCATTAACTATTATATTAAGTTCCTAACATTTTGTATGTTGAACCTTTTTAGGACCAACTTAGTGAAATACAAGCCTCCACTGTGAAACAACTCTACAACAACTTGGCGACAAGGGATTCGTTCTCATACGGAGAAAGAAAAACTTTTCGTACTCTGTAACACCTTCTTCACAAGCTCAAGGGCTATGGTGTCTTTGGTCAAATATTTGATATCCAATCATTCTTAACAAATCATGTAATGAAGGTCATGTTGAATGGCCATGTTTAATTTCTTCAACAACCTTCCTCATGTCATCAGAACCCAACTAGGTATTTATACTGATGGCACAAATTTTTACTTTTGTCATAATAATAAGTTTGATAAATCCAACAAAATAAAAATGGCAACTGCTCTTGAAAATAACCTTGTCAATTGGGTCAAGAAATGACTTGTAAATTTTAACACACCCAAAATGAGTCTGCTATCTATTAATCATCCTAGAAAATTGTATTTGCCTTCCATCAGCATGGCTGATGTTAACCTCCAAGTGAGTAACTCATTGCACCTTCATGGATTCATGTTTTCCTTTGACATGAAATGGAGTGATATATTAAATAAACTGCAAGGTCTCCTGCTAGGAAAGTTTGTTCACTGTGTTGTACTAGATTACTTTTTTCATAAGAATCCATCTTATACATTTATAAATCTACTATTTGTTCATGTATTTAATATTGCTGCCATATATGATCTGGAGTTTCTGCTATATATCTTAAAAATATTGATAAAATTCAAAGAAAGGCCTGTCATGTTATTGGTCCTGACCTGGCATCTCGACTTCAGTGGCTTTCCCCACCACTATAACATGGCTTCACTATCTTTTCTATAAATATTTTCATGGCAGTTGCACTAATGAACTCTCCTCCTTGGTACCTCAGCTGCATGAATTTAAGCATAGTACTAGATTGGCAACTAGGTCTCATTGATTTACTGTTGAAATAGCAAGATGTAACTAAGTTCTATTCTAATAATTCCTTTTTTCACACTTCTTGCCTGTGGAACTCTCTTCCAATTTCTTGTTCTCCTGCTACTTACAATCTTCAAAAGATTTTTTTTTAAAATACAAGAAAAAAACAGCATTTCTTTGGTCTCAATTTCAATTGGTTTTATCACAACTTTACAATCCATCATTCTGTTGCTCTCAGCAAGCAAAGTTGACTGGAAATAAAAAAAAAAAAATAAACCTCCAGTGAAACTGAACCTCACATATAATCATAAGATTCTAGAAAGCAACATAACCAAATTGCTACCTTCAGTTTGAACAAGGGGTTAATATTATTGCTCCAGGTAACAGGTAAGCACACTGAGCAAATATAAAAACAAGAAAATGGGACAATTTATAAGCAATTTTTTTTTTAACCCCAAGCAAGGCAATAATGCCACTAGGATGCAAGGGGCTACTGGAAATGAAAGAGAAGAAAAAGACTTTAGAAGGAACTGCAAACACAATCCTAAACCGGAAACAAGGGATAAATCCCTACTCCTGTTCAAAAGACCAGGAAGGAGTGTGACGTAGGCAATAGATGACCCTATATGGAATCAGAATGAAAGAAGAAGTTAGAGAGCCCAACCAATTTAATAAATATATAGTACGCATCTCAATGATGCATGATATAAAATGAAGATATTTTAAAGAAAATGAAAAAAAATTACCCGCTCAAATTGAGAAAGGTCAAGGATTTCATTTTTGCTATGGAAGGTGGCACCATAGTCAGTTTATTAGATTCCAAATTAAAATCACGAAGGCTTTGCAGTACCGAATCTGGAATCTCTAAATCAAATGTTTCTATTTTGTCTGCAGGTTTCAGCCTGAAAATATTTAATCTGCTGTAAGAATAAGAAAAAAAAGCTTTTTAAAAAAAGAATTAATCAAACAACAATTTTCTGCAAAAATACATAATCTGCATAATACAAAATCATGAATATTAATAAATATACAGTTTTCACATTAGCAAATTAATCTTGAGATTAAAATGGTTAAAATAATAAACAACAGAGAGAAATAGTGACAAATAAGGCTGAAGAAATTATATATACTGTATACTATGCTCAGACATCTCAATTAATAGTATTTAATAGCATGCTGATTCCTTTAATCAGGCAACAAAAAACAATGAATTTGGGATCCCACATACATGGTGGCATGAAGGAAGCTTGAAATAACTTTATTTAGAAAAACTTCCTATACCAACTCTATCCCCATTCGCTGCATCAAATTTGCAACATTAAGATGATTGTTATCCTGCAACAAAATCATCAATCTTTTCTTTCCTAATACTGGATTCAAAAAAGCCAATTCCTCACTAGAAGAGCATGTTGTAACAGTTTATCCAACTTCCAACAATTCATAATAAAAAATTCCTTACAAATCCTACCAAACACAAGAGAAGAATTCACCCACCACCACCACCACCAGTTGATTCTGTTTAAATTGAGAAGTTGGAACCTGTCCTGAATATTCTTCCTTTTGGATTCTTGTAATAAAGTCATCATTTTTCACTGCTATTTCCACTTTTGTATAAATTGGCTTTTTTCAAGCAAGAAGGGATATAGAAAAGATAAAATGCAAACCATTTTATCCTAAATTAGGAATTTTTACTCAAGGTTGTAAATAATGTTTTTTTTGTTTTTTAATCATTTCATCCAAAACAAGGTGATAATGCCACTAAGACGCAAGAGGTTACTGGTAGTGGAAAAGAATGAGGAGATTTTAGTGAGGAGAATAGGCAATAATGAACAAGATTCAGGATACCTCTAATCAAAATTATAGGTCTAAATGTATTTTTATAATCAAAAATTATAGGTCTAAATGTATTTTTATAATCAAAATTATAGGTCTAAATGTATTTTTATAATCAAAATTATAGGTCTAAATGTATTTTTATAGTAACATGTTATAGTAACATTATTCTTCCCAAAATTATAGACAATAAACAGTTTAGTAAATGAATGAAAAAATTAGTGGTGAATGTAAATGTGTTGGAAATACATAAAGACTTAATTTTTGTAATATTCTAAAAACTGTCATCTTTATAAAATTTCTCAAAAACATAAATATAGGATAAAAATATAAATATTCAAATAAAAAAAAATATGAAATAAAAATGAAAAAACAAATATCCAGACAGGCATTTATAAAGAAATAGCATTATTATATGCAGATTTTAATACTGATTAAAAATCTAAAAATTTGACCTTTTTTTTTTTTTAATTTATTTTTTGTTTTAATAATTTCACCCCAAGCAAGGTGATAATGCCACTAGGATGCAAGAGGTTACTGGGAGTGAAAGAGAGAGAGAAGAGTTTATTGAGGAGAAAGGACAAGAAAAGAACAGGATTTAGGATGATGGAACATGGCAATTGACGCTGCATTTAAATTTTTGAAGATTGTATGTGGCAGGGAAGCATGAAACTGCAAGAGAGTTGCAGAGCTGAAAAGTGCAGCGACAATTAAGTCATTGCACAAAGAATAACAATCTGAGCAAACATCAAGTTCATTTCTAAGATATCCCTAACATTGTGCAAAATATGAAGCTGGGAACTTTTGCATTAAACTTATACACAAAGGATGTGTGTTATCAACATGGAAAGTGGGTTTGGCATGTCTAATTCAAATTTCTGCCAAGACTATTGCATTCACTTTCACACAATTACCCTGCTTGGAAAGGTATGAACCCATCTCTTGCCCCCGTCAACAAGAGTTTAATAGCACAGTAGACTGGCCTCTCTAGCATTGGTTGGCAACCAGTCTAAGAAAAAAATTAACTGAATTCAAAACCAGCTGAGTGTGGTATTAGCAACTCCACCTACAGAAACCAGAGCAACAACACTTGGTGTGGTGAAGCTGTGGCCCCCATCATCCACTAGGTAGTTTACAGAATTAGTATACATACAATACTTATATAAAAAATGATGTGTTCTTGATAAATATCAAGAAATTTGAAATTTGTATTCATACTCTCCTTTGAAGTCTTGCAGATGAAAGAAACCGTTCAGCATCCAAGTTTAACGAGTAGAGTAATTGATCCCACTTGGTCACATGTGAACAAATGATAACAAACCCTCCAGTCACAGGGTTTGGTTGCACCTCTGCCATTAACAGATTAGTGGCTGAAGCATGCCAAAAATGCAAATACTGAGAAGATTATAAATTTGTATTGCTATCCGCATGTACACACATGGGTTTTTCATTAAACCCAACTATTTGTTAAATTTGTTTTCATGAGGAGGTGAATAATTATCATGAACTTACTCATATAAATATATGAATATATTTGGCAGTTTGAACAAGTAGTTAAAATATTTGTGTCCTAATCATGAGACCCAGGAAGTCAAACTCGGCTCTCTTGAGAAATTAGAGAGCCAAGTTGGAATTCCAGTTGGATCCATTATATTCACTTACATGCTAATACCCTTGGGAAAGGTATGAATCCTCTTCTTCTACCTCCAGCTATGTGTATATAGCAGGACAGACTGAGTTCTATAGCCTTGGGTGGCAACCAGTCTAGGAGAAGGAAAAACTGAATTCAAAACCAGCCTGGAGAGGGTTCGGCTCCTTCAGGCTATCTTGCCCAAGACACACCACTTCTACCGCAGTTGCAGTACATGTGGTGGATCTATAACCCTACAGGTCACGGGATTAAAAAAAATAGTCAATTTACCGGGAAGATTACTTATCTGCCCAGAGAAACAATCTGAGCATATATCCTTATTGAAAATGCCTGAAAACCAAACCACAGGTTGACTGAAGCCTTATTGGAAAAGTCATCAATGTTGTGCTAGCATGAAGTCATAAGTCATTGTGACCAAGAGTGTAAGTAAACTTGCTTTGTTTAACTGTTGATCACAGAGATTATACACTATTTCCCAGAAACTGTAACTCAGGCTTGATCAACATAATAGCCAGCTACTAGTTTCTGGTCCCTCCCAGCAGCTAGAGCAACTGGCCAATACCTAGTCATGCACATTTGTTTTTGTTCAACACCCACAAAGTTCACTTGTGGTTTATACTGCAATTATACTAAGCAAACCTTAGTTACAGTTTTTGGAAGAGAGCATATAATCTGGTATGATCAACAGCTTGAATAAAGTCAGTATACTCAGGCCCTCAGTCACAATGACTTATTACTTCATGCTAGCACAATCATCAATGTTAGAATTACACACTCCCACCTCAGACTGATAACAAAGAAGTCACCTTCCTGACAAATCAACTCTGGTGAGATTTGAACCAAGGTCTCATGGTTAGAAAGTGAACATTCAGTCACAAGCTGCATCTGATCAGTATAGTTGCAGTATAACCACATGTTGTTTCTGTGGGTTTTAAAGAAATAGAAATATGCTTGAGTGAGTGTGTGCAATGGGGTTAGTCACTCTAGCAAACAAGTGTAATCAGAGAAAACAATCAGCTAGTGCATGCACTGATTTAGGCATGTGTGTATTCACAGAGAAAGAAATATTTCTTTTTTTATTCAATAAATAGTTCTTACCGTTTACCTTCAGTGTCCTGGCCAAGACAATTGTATCCAACATCTAAAACCTTCAAATTAACACAGCCCCAAACATTGCAGTCTGGCAAAATCTTGATTTTGTTATTTGAAATCTTCAGCTCACTCAAGGAATCTAAGAAAATAAAAATTTATTTAAAATTAATTTCATTTTGGTATCTATGATGAAAGTTAAATCAAACACACCTATAAATTAGTTTTTGAGAATAAATTGTCAATTTGACTGAAAAAAAAGGTGTGGTAATAAAATAACCACATCCTATCTCTCCCCTCGCTTGTAACCATCCACTATAATAAAATAAATGTTTTCAGCACTAAAACTGAATTAGTCAAATAAAGCTTCATGTACTTCGACTTAAATTTATTGCTATATTACAAAAGGTTTTTTTTTTAATTTATCAAAAAGCATTTAACAAATGGTTTTGTATGTCTTCAAATAAGGAGTAAGCACTTTTTATTAAATATTATTAAATAATGTCGGTTTTTGACGTTAAAAGATACGTCAAAAACCGACATTATTTTTGCACCAACGTAATATAAAAAATAATTCACTCATGTCACAAAAAATATGACAATATATTGAAGTAATTTTATAACTGCATTTGATTTACATCAAAAAATTAATGTTGCTCTGCATTTTATTATCTATGCTTAATACTTCCTGATTATTAGAGTAAAAGTTAAATTAAGATAATTGATCCTCTGCTTTGTGCCTATGGAATACATTAAAACATTTATAATAAATTAAACTAATTTTTAATATGTACATATATTAAAACATATTAATATTTTATTTATGGAGTCAATTGTAACTTAAGAATTACTTTAACACAATTACTAGTATAAATATGGTGTAACTTTCCTACTCATTGCATAGAAAAGTGATATTGTTAGTAAATGGTTTTATGTACATTCAAATAAGGAATAAGCATTTTCATTAAATATAGAAAATATTCAGGTCATAAAAAAATGACAAGATTTTTCAAAATATACATGGATTCCTCAAAGACCAGTTTTCAAATCTGATGAAAAAGTAGCTATAAACTCCAGACCTGTAACATATCGGAGTATGTCTGACACTGAACTATTACCATTAACACACCAATGCCTTTTTACATCCTCATGTTGATTGAAAAATTTCTGTGGAAAATGATTCTAGTGGATCTCCTGAAATTGAACCTACTGCCAGGACTTGGTTATTAGATGCTCAGAGAAATGGAGAAATTATTAATAACCAACTTCAAAGCATCATGGAATGAGGAATATTTTTGAATCTAAGAGAAAATTGCAAAGATTTACATGACATGGATTTTAGTAATAGAATACAAGTAAATGGTATAGTATAAATTAAAAATCCTGAAAAAACTCAGACCCCTTTGGGAACTTGGTAGAACGAGTGAACTTTTCTTTGGAAATGATGGAAATGTACATTCCATAAATCTTATAAGAATCATAACATACGACTTGACATAAGAATCATAACATAAGAACCATAACATATGACATAACATAAGAATCATAACATACGACATGACATAAGAATCATAACATATGACATGACATAAGAATCATAACATATGACATGACATAAGAATCATAACATACAACATCTGTTTACAATAGAACTTTCCTTGACACATTACGAACAAGTTAATCCTGAGTAAGACTTTAAACATCCATTTATGTTTCAATCTAATCCTTGGTAAGACTTTAAACTGCTTTCATTACTTAATGGTCATCTCTAAATTGCATCTATTTCTTGGTCACTTTCTAAGCACTAATTAGCCATCCCAATACTGGCCAACTTGGTACTAAGTATGACTAAATTACAACCAGATCCTGGCCAATCTTATCTGAGCCAATTTTATCTATGATCAAAACATTAAACTGTATCCATTGTAGTGACAATGATAATTAAGTATGGGTACAACATTTAAAAACAATTATTAACATGCACATAAGAATACAACTTGAATGGGTACAAAATTTAAAACAAGTACTAACATTCACGTAAGAAAACAATTTACTTCAGAAGACTAGTGTTAAATTTCACAAAATGCAAAGGATCACTTAAAATAATGCAAGATTTACTGTTCATAGTGGAAAAACTCAATTGTCAGTGACAGTTTTTCCTGTTCATCAGTACTATCAACAATCCTATCTGGAATTAATCTACAAAGTCCTTGCCAATCCCGTCCTGGGTAAGACATTAAACTGCATCTATTCATACACCAATCCAGTCCTAGTTAAGACTTTAAACTAAATCTGGTGATGAGGACCTGTTCGTGGGACTTGGGGAATGTGGAGTCACCCCTTGGTTGTCATCACTCCCAGGTCCACCCGTTTATATGCAATCCATTGGAAAATCCAACATAGTATAATTTATTCACTGAATTGTATTTATCATAACAGCTGAAGTTTACCAAAATACTTTAAAGAAATGATCCAGCCAGATGTATAACATCAACAGGGCTTAGCCTAAATAATACTTACACATGAAGAAAACATTTCTCAAAAGAAGTGCCAACCAAAGTGCACTTTAAACTACCCATGTCAAAAGAAGTACTAACCAAAGTGTACCTCGAACTACCCTTGAAAATTTGATCCACCTCAGGATGACAAGCTTTTATGGAAAAATTATATGGTTCAACTGAAGTAACCACAAAGGTATCCTTTTTTAATCATGCACACAATTATAAAAACACTAATGGGAACTAACACAATTATGAGTAAATAATAAAACAGTCATAAAAATAAATACTAATCACAAAAGAATAAGTAATGTCATTTTTAATTGGTATAACTAATACTTGCAGTACCTTAACAAGGGTAGAAAATAATTTTATTAAACAAATAATGTGATAGTCTACATATAACACATAATCTATACCTAGCCAATAAAATGGGCATAATTTGAATTGCATTAATAAATTTACAAGTGTCTAAAAAAAGGGGGGGAGGCGACTCATCCATACATTCATAAATAATCAGCCATATTAATGCTGAAGAACATATCAATAATAATATATCAAGGATTATCATATTTCACACCCAGTGAAGTTATTTTTAATGAATAGTTTTAAAAGGTTAATTGTTAAGTAAACACTAACTGTTGTGTTTACAACATATTGAGGGTGATGATTTCTCTTTATTTATCTAGTTTGATCTGTTGAATTGATGAAAATGCCTATTATTAATAAAGAATTGATCTATGTTTGCATAACAAATATTGTATTAATGAAGAAAATGCTTATTAAAACAACTAGTGTATAATAAAGAAGAACAGTATTATAATCATATGAACTGTATTACTGGCAACATGCAATGGAACTCTGAATTGCATGTTTTCCCATGTGTTGGAAGAGAATATAAAATATAGGTTAACTCTGGAGGATAGCATCAGCATGCTGATGGAAAGCAGCAAGAAGTCTCTCCAATGATTAATAGAGAGAAGTTTAATTTTGGAGGTGTTAAAATTAACAAGCCATCTTTTGCCCCAGTTAACAATGGACTTGAGGCTGTTTGGGACATCAGCTGCCATGTTGGACTGATCAGCCTTACTATTTAAACTGGAGCAAATGGTTATGTCATCAGCATAGATATTAAGTTGAGAATAAATTAAACTAAAATTAATTAAATTAAAATCTCGTTTCCTGTTTTTGATTGGGTTTCCAGTTCCTCATAAAGTCTACTTCAACTCTAAACTCCTAATATACCTGCCTAAACCGTGAAATTTTATTTACTATTTATTTATTTTTCCTCAATAGGGGTAGATAGGTTTGCCTATCATCCAGTTCACACTCCTCCTTGGTCTTTTGAAAAGGAGGAGAGATTTATCCCTTGTTTCTTGTTTAGGATTGAGTTTCCAGTTTCATATAAAGATTTTTATTAACTCCCAGTAGCTCCTTGCATCTTAGTGGCATTGTCCCCTTGATTGGGGTGATGTGTGCTCTTGAAGGGTTGATTATATAAACAGTGACTGCTGCTAATGCAATGCTCTACTACTCGAATCAAGATATCCTAGCTACTGACGTCTTTCACATAGTAAAAATGTTAAAATTTCCCTTCCGCTCTGCTGTGGGATGATAACTTGGAGGAAGAATCTCTGACTGATGACAAATCAGTCAGGTTTCGATCCTGGATTGAAGCAATCGGATGTCTAACCACACTGATCAGCTGTGATACAACGAAACATTTTAAAGAAAAACAGACCACTTTAAGGTACCATTATAATAATTTATTTCGGCAGAGCCCTTTTAAAGGACAACAGATCATCAGATAGCACTTCCAAAAATGAAATGAAAAATGAAAAAAAAAAATATATATATATATATATATATATATATATATATATATATGATAGTAATAAAGATTATCCACAAATGCTTCTTATATCTAGATAGAGTAGACTAATGAAAGAAATTAAAAAAAATAAAAAGATAAAAAAAATAAAATAAATGATAAAAATCATGCCTCTATTTGGTCTAAATACCTACTAATATACAATAAATATTATTATTGTTGGTTTGACTTAGCAGATTTATAAATATATTTTGGAGAAAAAACTGTGATAAAGTGGAAAAAGTTTTAATGTAAAGAATTTTGTTCTTTTGGACTAAAGTGATGCTTAGATTGCTGCAACTACACATGGGCACAAAGGGGGAGGGGATGCTGAGAATTTTGATTTTAATTTTTTTTAAATATGTTTTGGGCATATAGTTAAGAGTTGAGTAATTGTCAATAAGTTTTTATTATTTAGAACTCTAATTCTTCTCTTCCAATTTTGATATCTATAGATTTGTGCTTTGCAGCTCTTAACATTTCAATGGAATTTGTAATAATAGAAGTTTTGAATTAGCTTTCTCTGCATTGCTGTCAGCTTACTTGAGCAAATCTTGCATGCAACTTTCAAGCTTGTGTTTTTTTGTCTTCTGTTCTTTAATTTCCATAAGCATGGATTTCCATTTTTGTCTAAATGCTTCTTCCTGGCTTTTTTTCTTCTCAACCTCAAGGTATTGGTTGTATGTTGTTTTGGCATTGGAAGCATTGCAGAGAAAAGCTTTAGTCATGGGAAATTTCTCAGCACCTCTAACTTTGGCCAAATAGTGATATTGTGCTGTGCGACCAGAGTCTGCTGTTTCTTATTGTTAGTGGAAATTTTCTTACTGAGAAACCACTGAGGCCTATCCATGAGAGAGTACCAGCAATGTGTGAACAGCTTTCCACATTTTTTGATATTCTTTGTTGCTAGACAAAGAAGACTGTTGACACATTTCTTTTTGGATAAATTTTGCGTAGCCCTATCCACCAGAAATCCACACTCAGTCTTTGCAGAATTTTTATGCATGTTTGGGTACATTTTCTAGTAATCTCTGGCAGAAATACAAGAATAAAGGGACAGGGTTGTCAGATTGAACTTTTAATATAAAGCCAAGCAATAAAAGCCAAATAAGTTAATATATTTCATCATTTTTTTCACACTTCCAACAAAAGTTAGAGATACAGGTCATTATTAGCTTACAAACTTTAAAATTAACATTCTTCTTATTTTCTTCAAAGACATATTTTCTCTTCTATCCTAAGACACATCAAAGGCACATTTTCTATTCATCATCTTTCCTGTCTACATATTCTTTGAGTCAAATTTGATTCTCAAACTTGTTAATTTAGGCAACAATTTAAACATAGTTTACACATAGATACACATTGACATGAGATGCATAAAGTATCTATTTTTTTCAGTATGAACTCACCCATTGCTGATTAGAGATCAAAAGGATTCTTTACTTTTGAAATTGATATGTGAATAAAATTTCTTCAATTGTTCAGATTTTTTTTAAAAAATGGTAACTTTTTAGAGATTCTACTAAAATGTATTTTATTACTGTAAAATAATTTATTTTCCTTTCAGCTACAAATTTAATGAGTGTGAATTAATTTATTTTTGACAAAGATGTTTACTTGTCTCTGATACCTTTTATCTTTGCTTTTCCTCTTTTCTTGTTGAGAGAGAGGGTAGCAGCTAGGAGAAGACATGCCTTCATATTCTTTCTCCCTTTCTTTCTTCTTGTCTAGATGAGAAAATACAGAACTACAATGTCATAAACTCGTTCTAATCAATGAAACAAACCACTGTTTGCAATAATTGTCAAATATTACTGATGATTAAAAAAATCAAAAAGCCAGATTTCTGAAGTTTGGCATTCTTACTTTCATAAATTGGGAAAAAGGATGTGTGGGCAACCCAATTTAGAAAATTACAGGACTTTTCAATGAGCTTTTGGGCTCTTGCTGTTTTTCCAGGACTTTTCAACCCTTGGAAAAGGTTCTGTCAATTTTCCAGCACCCGTATGAACACAGCCCAGGCAATCATGAGCAACAAAAACCATATCAGGTTACATCTATTAACAGGTCCTCAAGGTCAATGCCATTGCTTACAGAGAGGTGCTAGACATGGTGATGGAGACTTAGATTGGACAGGTAGCCAAATCATGTTCCAGCAAGACTCTACACCTTTCTATGTGACCCAGAAATGGCTGGCTAAGAATTTTCCTGATAATGTCACCACCAACATGTGGCTTCCTAGCCATTTTGATTTAAATCTGCTAGACTACTATGCCTGGGATACTGCCTAGAGGGAGACCAACTAGCAGTCTCCACAATACCAAAAATTAACTGAAGATCTGTATTGTGGACATGATGGCCAGTGTGAATAAGAAACACCTGATCTGGGTATGCAATCACTTCTGAGGTTGCATTAGTGCCTACCTCAAGGCTTACAGCAGTTTTATTAAATAAACTTTTTTTTTTTTAAATTGAACATGTGTACAAATATTTTTTTAAAATATAAGGATTACTTTTTCTATTTAATAGCTTTGTTTTCTTTATGTTATAATTTGTTCTCATTTACCTGACTTACTCTGTACACCTACACATTATATATACATACATAAAATATGTGGCACCTCAATATAAGACAGGTGTTAACAAGGTTAGACTGGTTGACCATTACTACTGTTACATCTATAAACAGCCAAAACCCCTAACCACACACAATTTACACTTAGGGAACCACCTTTCTTGCCACCTCTTTATAATATAGTACATTTACTCACCCTCTGTCTTTCAATCTGTCATGATAGTCACTAACTACAAGAACAATTATGTCAGACAGGCTGATAACCTTAGTAACAGATCCAACTGAGATCTAAAAATAGCTTCTCATGCACATGCAGAATCATGTGATAAGTACTAAACACTGAGTGGAAAAATAATGAAAGGAATCAGTTGGAACACAAATCTTAAGTGAGTAACATCTCTTTTTACTTGTTACCATCAAGCAAAGGGAATCACACAATGAAGACAAGTTCCAATTCAACTCAACACACTATGCTACATATATCAAATGCATGAGTGAATTACTAAGCGTGATAATCACCTAAGAAAGGAATATATGACCTACTCAGTTGGACACAGGCTATGACTTATACAGTACTGAATCTTCCTACTTGAATGATGAATTCTATTGTCGGAGTTAACTTCTCCTTTAGTACGTTAACCCTTTCACCAGGGGTCTCGTCGGAGTTAACTCCTCCTTTAGTTCTTTAACCCTTTTACCAGGGGTCGCTCTTCACAGCTATAAATAGTCACTGACCCTTCACCTCTTTCTCTTTTTTCCCTCAGGCTTTTGTGCCGACACCTGGAGGTAAATCTCTCTTTTTCCTCAGGCTTTCAGCCTTATTACCTCGAAGATGTGAACGCTCGCCAGGGATAGCGTTTCCCAAAATGCTGGGAACACGCTAAGCACAATACACACACACACACACACACACACACACACACAGAATATTCACACACACACTTTGTCCTTTGTAACTGTTCCATGTAACTTATTATTAATATATATATTTGTATACATATATTATCGGTCTTGTGTTTTGTTCGTTTCTCTTTGCCTTCTTTGGACTTAATTAAAGTCCAACCTTTTCATGTAGTTGGGCCGGCGAGCAGGAAAATCTGAACACACTTTGTCCTTTGTAACTGTTCCATGTAACTTATTATTAATATATATATTTGTATACATATATTATCGGTCTTGTGTTTTGTTCGTTTCTCTTTGCCTTCTTTGGACTTAATTAAAGTCCAACCTTTTCATGTAGTTGGGCCGGCGAGCAGGAAAATCTGAACACGCACATGTTTCTTTTACGTCAACTCAACAACATTACAGCCACGGTCCACTACACTACATTGCTGAATATGTGAAGAAGAGAGTAAATGATCAACTTTTGGGGTCAAAACTCATAGCAATGAAGAAAGAATATTATAAAAAAAGATATCGCTGTATGGATAAAACAAAGTGAACTGAAATTAAAAAGAACAAAAGAGAAATATAAAACAAAAGAAAGAGAGAGGAAAAGGAAAAGAGAAAATTCTATTCTATTTCAAGCAAATGACTAAAGATAAGTTTGCTTTGACTTTTCATATCAGATATATAACATATACATCTTTCCACACAGAAATCCACTACCTTGTATTAATATTTTCATGTATTGTCTTGTTATAATTAAATCTTATTAAATTATATATTGGCATTTGTTGTTCATTACTGTTGGTTGTTTCTCCACATTCATGTATTTGACCCTATTAGAGAGAATCCAACTACAGTGTGGTAAAACTTGGTCATTCATTTCTTTCTTTTCTTTTTAAACCTAGATCACTAACCATGGCTATATAGTACCCAGCGCAAATTTTCCTATTTTTAATTACAATTTTCAGGACCTGATTTTCTTACCTAAATATGTTTTTCAGTTCCTATTAATGTTAACTCAAAGTACAAAGTTTGAAGTGCCTGCATGTAAAATATTTCAAATAAAGATTTATATTTAATATTTTTTTTTATATTTTCAAAATCAGGTATGTTATACCCATGGTTAGTAGTGGTGTAACTTTAATTAATGGTTAGTGTTCTAGGGTTAAATTTTGTGTTGTGGCAATTGGTCCATAACACTACTAATATAAAATTTGAGTCAACAAATACTGACATTTCATAAAATCAACTAACCCAACCTAACCACAAAATATACAGGCAAATACAAAAGTTTTTTTTGCAATGCAAGGGTATTGTAAAAATTCTTTAATTACAGACATTAAAGACAAAAACTCTTGGCATTTTATAGAAAAAGAGATCCTGTTCTTGATGTAGATCTTAGCAACATCATACTATTTTATTTTTCTTCATTAAATTTAAAACTTTCATCTTTCCACTTACAAAAAATCTTCATGGTTTGTCTTTAACATCCAAATTACCATTATCACAACATTCCAAATTACCATTATCACAACATTCCAAATTACTATTATCACAACTCTTGCACTTATGTACCAATATTAAGTAAAACTGATGAATATCTAAGTTGAAGAAAAGTGACTGACACAAAATATGAAAAAGCTTTGAAACTTACGAAGGCGCACAATACTTTCACTAATTTCAGTGAGGCTATTGTAGCTGAGGTCAACATATTGCAGAGTGGATGTCCAAAAGTTTTCTAAGCTACTTGAAATTTCAGTTAAGAAGTTGTGAGACAAATCCAAAGTGTCCTGCAAAAAATAAAATAAAGGACTATTAAGAAATTAATACATTGAAAACTTCCCCTCCACATTTGTTCCATTTATAAAAACAGTAAAGTCAGTATTATATTAGATTGTTGCATATATTTGTTAGATTTTTCTGATGTTCTTTGAATGATCTAAAAGAATAATCTTAGACTGCATTTTTTGCCTCTAACTCTGGTCATTCTGCAAAACTGTTGTCTAACATTATTGAAATTTTATTTCAGATTAGATACTCCTTTGAGACAGAATGTCAAGTAAACCAAAAATGAACAAATTCAACATTTCTTTGCTTTTAATCAAGGTCACAAAGCTGGTTGAGACATTTGTGGTGTGTATGTAGATGACTTCATTACTGGCAGAAAGGAACAGAAATGGTCTTCCTGTTTCAAGGAGGAGAAGTTTGAACACACATATTCGCCACATTCTGACTTACGTCTTCAGTTTGAGTAGAACCAATTACATGTGCTGATTAAAGAACTGCACCAGACCACTAGGGAATTGGCTCAGAAGATGGCAACCCCTCATGTTACTGTCACTAATCACGTTCACTCAATGGGTAAAGTCCAAAATGACCAAACAGTCAATGCTAAGCAATGTATCAAACAAATCAACAGGCTCAAAAAGGCAATTCAGCTGAAAAGACCTGACTTGCTAGTCAGGTCTTTTCAGCTGAATTGACTCTTTGAGCCTGTTCATTATGATTATTCAACAAAACAATACTCAGCCTCACATAGCTAACATGACCAAACAGGCTATTAAAGAGCTTGATTGGAAAATTCTGCTACATCCAGCATATTCTCAGACTAACATTTTTTTTTGCTCACGTTCTAACAATTTGAGCAACGTTTTATCCAACAACAATGTGAAGCTTAAAATGTGCTTGCTGAATTTTTCAAGTCAAAACCTAATGATTTCTATTGTTAAAACATTGAACAGTTAGTGAGTCATCAGCAGGAGGTTGTAAACAATGGAAGGGAATACATTGAATGATTCATCAAAAATATTAATAAATCAATATTAAAATAAATTATAAAAAACAAATTTATGTAACCACCTAATAGCATTTAGAAAATTTATCTATTTGGGTTTTACTAATAAAAGCTTTGAATCTAAAATTGATCTTTCAAAACATGACAGACCTTATTTAACTTTTTTTTTTTTAAATCAATTTTGGTTTGGTTTTGTTTTATGGCATATCAACACCTCGATGGGTTATTTAATGCTGACAAGATTTTACAATAGATTCATATGAATAGAATATGTAATTCTTTGTAAGAAATCACTTTGTAGATCAGGTTTCATTGATGCATTTTTGTAAAGACGGTTTTTGTCAAGAGTCTGATTTCATTGATATATTCTTTTCAGATATAGTTTGTAGAGAAATTGATTTTATTGACATTCTTATTTGGTTTATATGTTTTGGTAGAGAGCCACTGTTTTAAGAAATGATTATATCATTCACTTTTGCTTTCTCAAAGAGCTCAGACATTTTGTTTATATTATAGCATTTTTGTCTTCAGAGAACAATGTTTGAACACTCACTTAATATATGCTTAATAGTGTATTCCATTTCACACACTTGACATACTGGTTGTTTAGTAAGTGGGTTATTCTTGTATGGCCAATGTATAAATGGCCAGTATTACTTCTTCCTTTCAAGATTTTATGAAAGTCGACTTCCATTCTTCTAGGTTGGGCTGAAATGCAAAGAGTTTATTGTGTGAATTATCCTCCCAGCACTATTGTCATTCTTTTTTAATGTATTTGTTAATGATCTCCTTAAAGTCAGTGTATGGGATTTTGGTCATTGAATCTACATCCATATCTAAAGCTGATTTGGTTGCTAGGTCTGCTTTATTTTTACCTTTAACTACAATGTGTTGTAACTACAAGGTGTTGTAATTTTATCTCATCCTCATTACCAAAATGTTGTAACCTAGGGAAGGTTAATGAATAGAATAATCACACAAAGGTTGGTAATGAACGATAATACTTAGGACAAGAACAACACATATAAGATTTGCCATTGTGCATAGAACAAGTAGTTAACTGCTAGAAGTGAGTCAAGTGAATTCCATAATGAATCTCAAACTGCAGACCAACATACAGTATTTACTATTGTATTTATGTGAATGGGGACATACCCATTATCTTCCATAGATATGATAGAAGACTAGGAATTCAACATAGTTTGATGTCTTTATGTTTGCAAGTAGTGTTTATTTTGTATAATATTTGATAATGATTGAGTTGTTAGATGTTTTTCCTTCCAAACCATTAGGATGGATAGAAAGTCAAAATAAAAAAAAAAAATTAGAAAATATTTTGTTTGCTCTCTGTGATGATGTTGAGAGCTAGCTCTATTGTATGGGCCTCTAAAGTGAAAATAGAACTTCCCTTTGGGAGGTGCCCTTTTTGTAATATTTTGGCTCACTGCTGCACATCCTGTCTTGTCCTCACACTTTGACTTGTCTGTATAGATTGGTGTATGATTAGAATAGTTTTCCAATATGACCTGAAACTTGTCCTGGAATGTGGGTGGGTGCATTTTTTGTTTGGGGAGTTTATTTAATTCTAGAAAGACTTTGGGTTGCTTGCTTGTCCATGGTGGAATACTGGCTGCAGTCGTTTCTTGTAAGCTTCAGAGTGTGGTCCCTAACTCTATAGCAATGGATTTCGTCCTGAGCCCATAGAGTTGTATGGTAGTTTAAAGGTACTGCTGTAAGCTGGGTGAGTTGGGCATGATTTTATTTTGACATAGTACCGTAGTGCCAGTTAAGTGTGCCTGAGACCAATCTCTCAAACTCAAACAAAAGTGATTACAGTTTGTCAGTCACTGCTACCAAGTGGATGGGGAGATTGTCTCATCCTTACTTACCTATGGCACCTTTCTGTAGATGCCTTCTTACAAAAGTTGACTTTCCCAGACACCATAGCTTGGGACTCAAAGTTAGACATTGGGCATCTGGAGACAGCAATGCAGGACCGAGCAATGTAGAAAGGGATTATTAATGGAGTTCCAACCAACCACGGGGAGATCGAAGGATGATGATGATGATGATGATTTAATTAATGTTAGTCAATCTGCTCCCCATTCATTATGAGCCACTATATGCAGAAATTAGAGGACTCTGCTACATTTTATTTTAAAATATTTTAGATGGGGAATGAATGTTGATATTTTTATCAAAGATGATGCTTAGGAACTTGTGTTGTTTCACTTCTGGGATTTCTGCTCTGTTCAATTTTAAAAAGGGACTGTTGTGCAATTTTCTAAATTTGCACAAATGTAGGCATTTGGTTTTCATTTTGGAAAAAGTAAAAAACATTTTCAGTGGCCCATTTGTGTATTTTATTGAGGCATTGTTGAAGTTCTCTTTCCATGGTATTCATATGTCGAGATCTGTACATTATTTGGAAGTTGTCAACATATAGGGAACATCTCACTCCTGGGCTTAGGAATTTAACTATGGAATTAATTTTTGCACAAAATAGGGCAACAGAAAGAATGTTTGCTTATGGAGCCCCTTCTTGATGTTGCAGTTCTGATAGACTTGAAATCTTCAGTCTTCCAGGAAATTCGCTATGAATTGAGTCAGACTTCCTTTTAAGCCCAGTTCATGCAGTCCTTCAAGATACCAAATTTCCATGTTGTGTTATACATCTTTTGTAATTCAAAAAAGAATTCTGTGAGATGTTCCTTCTTAATGAAGGCTTCCATTACAAAGGTTTCTAGGTGTATTAAGTGATCTCTAGTGCTTCTTTTTTTTCATAAAAGCACATTGAAAGTCACTGATCAAGCATTTAGTTTCCAGGTAGCAAGTCAACCTGTTGTTGACCATTCTCTCCATAGTTTTATATAGGCAACTGGTTGCTATCAGTCTGTAGTTTTCAGTGTCTGTGTCATCCTTTCCAGGTTTTGGGATAGGGATGATGAATGACTGTCTCAACATTTCTGGGGGGTTGCCATTTGTCCAGGTTATACATTTTTAATAACAGTTGTAATGATTTGTTGGGTAACTGTTGGGTAATTTGTAGTAGATATCATCTGGGCCCACAGCTGTATTGTGGGCTTCCTTTAAAGATTCATTTAGTTCCTCTAGAGTGAAAGGTTGGTTATATCACTCAGCATTATTTGATTTAATGTTTAGTTTTTGTTTTTCTGCTTTTTGTTTGAGCTTTAGAAATTGTTGGTAATCATTCTTGGCAGATTAATTTTTAGAGATTGTTTTGGCTAGTTGGTCAGCGATATCATTTTTGCTGATTATTTCAGAGTTATTTATCAAGAGGTATTTTATAGTGTTTGTTTAGTATTTGCTTGATATTTTATTTATCATATTCTAGACAGATTTTATTTTTATAGCAGAACTGAGTCTGTTGACGTAGTTTTTCCAGCATTCTTTTTTGGCTTCTTTAATCATTTTCCGTGCTTTTGCTCGGAGTTGCTTAAATTGCAGCAAATTCGAGATTGTAAGTTGTTTGTTGAATTCTCTTAGAGCTGCTCTTCTTAGTCTGATGGCTTCTTTACATTTATCATTAAACAAATGTCTGTTGCATTTTCTTGGTGCTGAATTTTTTGGAATGCATTTTTTTTTTGCTATAGAGATGAGAATTTTGGTGAAATGTTTTCATTATGATTTTTCCTTCAAATGGTTTTTCAGAACATTGGATTTTAAATTCATCCCAGTTTGCTGCGCTTAATTTTCAACTGAAAGGATTTTTGTTATTATATTCTGAGTTTTGTAGGATGATTGGCAAGTGATCACTACAGCAGGTGCCTGCCAGTCCCTTCCAAGAGAAATCCATATAAATTGATGGATCACAAAGGGATAAATCTATTACTGAGTAGTTGCCAGTAAATGGATTTATGTAAGTTTGTGTTTTATCATTATAAATGTATAAATCATTATTAATTATTGTTTCTAAGGTCCTTACAACAGTTCCATTGGATTATTTGATACACGACTGTGAAATGTTTTCAGGCTTTAGCTTAGAATGTAATGTGGGATGTTGTGATTTAATTTTCCAATGTTTTGAGTTTGGAGGTTTTGGCTGTTTGTGGATTCCGGCTTTTCACTTCCATTTCTTCTAGTTTGTCAAATCGATTTTGTGTAAATATTTGGTTACTGTGAGTTTCCAAGTTTGGTTTGACTGGTTCTGTTCTTTAAGGAGCTAAGTTCTTAAGTATCTCTTTAATGTCTTTTGGTGGATGGATAGGAGATTGTTGTGACCTTTGCTTTGTAGAGAGTTTGTAACTTTTGGAGGAATGGTTTGTGTTTGAGCGGTAGATTTTGTATTTGTTTTTTCTTTATTATTTCAATCATTTCATTGGATTTATTTAGTGGTTCAATTTGTATTATTTCCTTGGAGTATATGTCTTTTAGGTAGTTTTGAAATTTGGGCCCATTATTCAGTCCGAAGTGTACAAGCTTCTCAATGTCAGGTTGACTGGTATTTATTGTGGTCATTTTTTTTTGCATTACTTTGGCATAGAAAGGGCCTTTCATGTATCTTTCTACTAATTTACTTTACTTCTGAGAAGGAAATATTTCATTTATGTTTCAACTTGACTATCTCCTTTTTCCAGAAGTTGCATGATTGCGAGTATGCTGGATGGTTTTTCCTGTTTTAGCACATCTTACTTGATAGTGGCATGCTTCTTCAGTGTGGTCTGAATCACTTTGTCCACATTTTCTGTATGTTGGGTGACTCCTGCAGCTATCCCTATGATGTCGAAAACTTTGGTACAGTGTAACCCGGATACAAGAGAAACCCGGATATAAGAGAGATTTTATCTGACCCCAAATTAGAGCCATACTTACCTAAACAAAATAGACCAAACCCGGATATAAGAGAAACCCGGGTATAAGAGACTTCCCCTGCCACGGCAACTCTCTTATATCCGGGTTACACTGTACTTGAAGCACCTTAGTGGAGCAAAAATATATTGTTCCACTGGCTCAATATTGTAGCTGACTTTTATTTTTTTTTTTTTTAGAGATTTGAGGTATGACAAAAGTAAGGATATACGTGTCTGTTAGCATGGTCTCTCCTTTTCTTTTTATTGTGATTCTATAGTAATTGCTGACCCACTAGCTTCTTAAGGTAGATATGATTTCTTTAGGCGTGGCAAGAGACAACTTTCTGCTTCTAATAACTCCTTTAGAAGTGTTCAGTCTTTTATGGGGAAAGGCTTTTGAAGCTATGAAAAGTCTTCATCTTGATTATACTTTTAGCATGATTGCTATTTTCTACTTCTACTAGCAAATTGCTGTTTCCCAATTTCCTAACTGTTTTGAGGTTAATCCTACTGAGTTAATCCTCTTTCAATTAAGAAAGGGAAAAAGTTTTGCTAGAGAACTTTCTAGGAAGGCAAGCACAAGAAATCTTGAAAAGCCAATACTAATTTATTTTTCAAAATCAGATTTCGAAAGATATTTGTTTTTTTGTTTTTTTTGATTATTGATAATTTTGATGTGGTAAAATTCACTGCCTGTGCTCCCCACCCACATTGAAGCCCAATATTGGGATATGTCAAGAGTGAAATCCAGTCACCCTGACAGGTCAGGGCTACACAAACCAGTATACTCATATTAGGGAGAGACTCTGAGTACCCATTAAATCATTTGTTGCACTTTCCAAATCTTAAGTGTACAAACTGGAATGTTTACAGCTACATCTAAGTCTAGATCTCTTCAAAACAGCTGATCCTCAGTCATTGCCTTCTAATGCCAATAAATTGGATAGAGATGACGTTTTAACCCAGTGTAATTTGGGGTATTATATTTTGTTATAAAGTACTCCATAAAGTAATACAGTTATAGGCACTAGGGCTTGCCATGATCAGCTGACTGATCAGATTGGGCCTCTCCAACCACCCGTTTAGTTCAAGTAAGAGCCAAAGTGGTGTATTGGGAATCAGAAGTTTCTAACTCTGATTTCTGAAGCCCTCAACCACCAGGATCATGTTCCCAGACATTATGGGTCACCACCCACGGCAAACAAGTGGCCTAATTAGTGGAGTTTTACCCCTTTGCAGATGTGCAGTCAGTGTGTTCTGAAGCCCTGGCCAACTGGGCATTAATCAATTTTGGTAACTTTCCTTTCTTTGAGACAAAACAAGTTCAATTATGATGATTCCCAAAGAACAACTATTGCTGACATATCAAATACTTTTTGTAAACTATTGTTATCAACACCTGCCTACTTTGTGTTTTATTATCTATTGTGTTAACAGAGTTTATTTGCAATCTTGCAGTTTCAAATAAGAGGGTTTTAAACTGAGTAAAATATTCTGAAAATGTTTGTGTATAATATGACCCTCTTTTTCTGCCTTTAATTTTTGTTCATAATTTCTTGTATTACATACAAGAAAATATGGTAGGTATGGAGACAAAAGTTGGTCAGTTTTTTTTTATGTGTGTAACCACTCACATCCCTATAAGGATTTAAGCTTATTAAGACTATCTCTTCCTTATATTAAAACTTCTCTCTTCCTAGGCTGGCATGTCACCTGTAATTACACATGGCACTCACCCAAGCTTTCCACAGACTGGTCAATGATTACCTCATGTTGTATTTCAACTCTCAGTCTCATTGGTGTGTACCAAAAGCTGGGAAAAGACCCACAGCTGCTCACAAGCTAATAAGACAAACACCACACTGAGAATACAAACCCTGTTTCTCATATTATAAAATAGTAGTTTTATTCTGGATGTCACTTGCTTGTCTGGGTGGGTATGTTGGTGATACTTGGGACAACTTCTGTTATGTTGGTCTAACAGCTCAGCTCTTTCCCCAGACCAACTCCTCATTCCAACATGGTGGATGGCAATATGAATGAATGGCACAGGAACCACACAACTGACATGCCTGTTTCCTTGCCAAAGGCAGACCAGAACTTTCCCCAGTCCCAAGTATGATTGTTAATATAGACCAGCACCTGGATATACCCTATTTCTGGTTTTGTTGCCACTTGATCCCCCAAAATCCCACATCAACTCCTTTACTTCCAATTCCTCTTTGGTCAAAGTGGATGTTGCTGGTCCATGAAACAGAAACACTTGAGATCAAGATAAAACCACCTATTCCTTTTCTCCATAGTATGACACTATCAAAATATAGATATGGTACCCTTTTGTATCTTTCCCTTCAGTTTTGATTACCTATGGGATCAGATACCAGTGTCACTACATGAAAAGACAGTTTGCAGTGTTATCTTGAAACATTCCAAAGATAATTTCAGTTTTGTTCTCTTGCAATATTATTCAGAAAGAAACACTTATAAGTTTCTACTTACCAAAGGACAAGGCCAAGGATCTAAAATGTGACCCAGCTGGTTGCAGCTGGCATAGAATTTGGTAAGATTTTGGCAATGTGGCAAAACATTTGGAAATTTCTGCAGTGTGTTGTAGGACAAGTTAAGGATTGAAAGATTTGAACAATTTCTTGGGACATCAGTATTGAAAACTACAAAGAGAGGAGGAGAAAGAATAATGAACAGATATTGAACAGAACTTGTCACAAATAGAAAGCAAGTAATGAGACCAATATAAAATAGAACCTTTTTTCATTCCTTGACAAGGGTCAATAATAATAGTAACTAATTTTAACCCATGAAATTTTTATGGTTTTCCTATTTTAATATTTTGAAGAAACTTAAATCTTAAGTTAATGATGAATACATCATTATCAATAACAACAAAATACCCCTGACTGGCTGACTAACTGAATGAATACTGGGGGCATAATACTTAATGTCATGGATAATGAAATTGGTGAAATCAGTTCAAACTCCAAATGCAGCAACAAAATCCATCCAATAAGCTTATGGGTTGATGCATTGAGTGAAAGAAGTTGCAGAAAGAGGTTTTCTTGTTTAAAAACTGGGAATATTTGTTTAGCGGACAAATCAAAGAAAAATCGTTGAATAGGATTCAATTCAGAGACTTTGGAAGCTGCTGTTATAACAAATCATGCCGCCATGGATAAACTAGATATTTAATGTCCATCATGACAGTCTTATGCAAACTGAAAAGGATTGGAAAAGTTTCCTCAGTTGGGAAATGGGTCCTTCATAAACTGTCTCCAGAAAATCACCAATAACATTTCGACTGTTGCAAGTCATTGCTTACACAACAACTTCAAGTGTCTTTTTTTAGATGGGCTTGTCACTAGTGATTAGAAATGAATTCTATACCATAATGTTAAGTGTAGTCAAAGAAATACACCTGTTCAGTAACTGAGAGAAGAACTTCATCCAAAGAACATCTTGTTGAGTGTCTATTATGAACTGATAGACAATAATCATTGTTGATCTCTACTGCTAAAAATTTGATTATTTGAGAACAGGCTGGGCCATGTCCATCTTTAGTCAACAGAAACAGAATAATAATCCATTAAGATAATGCCTGCCCTCATGCTGAACAATTGACTAAAGATCTCTTAGAGGAACTTGATTGAAAAAAATTTGCTTTATCCTTCATATTCTTCTGAATTTGCTCTTTCTTATTATCACTTAAGTGTTGCAGAATCATTTGGATGGACTGAGGTTGACATCAAGAGAAGTGGTTGAACCTGACTTGGTTTCGTATCTTACATCAAAACTTTACATGGCACCTGCAAACTTGTTGACAGATGGAATGAAGTTCAAGAAAGTAATGGAGGTTATATTGTTGATTAAATATTTCTATAAGCATTAATATCTTCATTTTTTAATAAATGCAATAAAATTGGACAGACCTTGATATTAATACCATTGGGAAAGTCATAAAATTACTTTTCCCTCTCGCTAAATAGTAGGGCAGTTGAAGCCCTTTTTATTTTTTTAGGGCAGTTGATGCCCTTTTTATTTTGTAAAACAGTCCCTGTTGGGCATCAGGGTAGCAACCGAGTTCCATTCACTTACTACTGAAGCCATAGCAGCATTGATTAGAGCAGTTTCACTCCAATGCTCCACAAGGATTCTTCAGGAATAAAGAAAAAAAACGTGTTAAATATCATTCTAAAACTTTCATGCTAAATTCAGACTTTCTTTGATTTATTATAGTATTTAAATAATTATTTGTATTTTGACATTTTCCCCATCAGGCTTCATGAAAAGAAAATTGTAGAAACACCAGAAAGTCCTATGGAACTGGTTACCATTTGTTTACATGTTCACTTGTCCATTCTTGTTTCCACTGAACATCATGTTAAGATATCAGCACAGGGAGTAGTGGATTCATGTCTTTCCAAGAGGACTTAGTCTGAAGTGAACATTAAACAACTTCAGTTGAAATTCACTGGTTTTCTACACTGTTAAACCATCCCAAACATCCTCCAGCAACTATGCTGCTGCTGCTTTTATGTGCTATGTCCTTTCAAGATGTGAGTGATCACGGCTCTCCACAATTTCCTGTCCTTTGTAGCTCTTAAGAAAAAAATTAAAATGATCACAATTTATATTAGGTAGGGAAAATTAAAGCATAATATAGTTTCACTTACAATAGTTTAATTCACTATGTTTCTGAGAGGCAATATGGAACTTGTCAAAGTTGATATAGGAGGTAACAAGTTTTTGTTGCTATTGTTTGGGCTGGTAAAGCAGTTTTATCAGAGTAGTTTACTCAACTGTTTATGCTCTTATTCATCAGTTGATATTTGGTCACAATACTGGCAATGAGATAGAGCCTTAGGGGAAATGTTTTCATACCTTTCACAAGGGCATTAGTGCAAAGTGAACATAAAAAAAACATTGGCTAAAATTCAAACTTGGTTCATCAATTCTGTTTTTCTTTTTTATACTGGTAATCATTATGCCAACCCATACCATAATGGAAATAATTTGTAAGGTATATAATGAGAATGTATATAATCATATACAATACAATTTGTTGCTTTTTATTGCAATGCTCTAATTGTTTGATTATTTATATTCTTTGACTTCAGCAAGCAGCATGTATTGGAAGTAAAAAAATAAGGTTCCAACAAGATTTGAACTCACATCCTCTATCCTTGAGAGCCTGACAAGGATAATGCCTAACTGATTAAGTTATGACAAACAATTAGAAGACATAATTCAAATTTAGTCATAGCATTACATTCTTGATTATCTCATTAAAATGCTAATAAAAAATAATAATTGGAAATGCTTCATCTAAGAAATGCAAACAACTTAAGACTATTTCATTTTATTACTACCTGGTGTAAATAAGCAATAGAAATAAGATGAAAGAAATGCTAGTCGAAAATTAAAAATAATTGATAATGTTTCATCTTAGAAATTCAGACAACTTAAGACCATTACATCTTATTACTACTTAGTGTAAATAAGCAAGTGAAATAAGATGAAAGAATTACAAGTCAAAAATTAATAATAATTGACAATGCTTAATAAGAAATTTAGACAAGACAATTTTAAACAGTACTTATTTTGTCTACCAGCCTACACACTCAAGAAAACTTAAGAAAATGGATCCCCTTTTGTAGGAGAACCAGGTTTGATCTGGTATGCTTTGAGAGATCAGCTATGAAGAGCTTCACAAACAATCAAATTTCTGTTTTCCCTTTAAAGCATATATATTTGTTCAGATTTTTCTCAAAACACACATCTGCTCAGTTTTGTATACAAAACATAAACAATGAAATTTCCAAAGAATTAATGGATTTTATCTTTCCAACATATTTTTACTTCTTCAAATGCTATTTTTAGTGAATACTCATATTTGAGTAGATGCTTAATTTATTTTAAACAGGATTTATTTCTTCTACCGGCCTGCATACTTCTGGAAACTTAATAAAGGAAATGTTCCCTTCACAGGCTGGGCAGACAAATATAAATTAAAGGAGATAGCTCAATTCACAGAATTGATCTGGCGAGGCATCGATTTACAAAAACAATCTCTTGATTATTTAAAAGAGATAACCAAGTTACAGAACTGATCTAATGGAGGGTTTTAAAAGAGAGAATTCAATTTGAAAACATTTGTCTGGTTGAGGTGTTAAGTAGAAGCAAAGAGTAAAAAAGTTGCTTATTACATCTTCCCATTGCATGGAAAGGTTCCTCATCTTCAGTGAGAAATACAAGTTGGTTGTTAGTGACATAAATCTCTTTCAGGGAAGGAATTTGGAAAACTTCAGAGCATAACATTTTCAGTTTGTTGTGAGACAAGATTAAGATTTGCAAGCTGAAAAAAAAAAAAAAAAAAAAAAAAAAATCAAAAACATGAAAGAGATATTCCAAAAAGAAAGAAGAAAGAATCCATCAGACATACATATAACCAGATCTGGACACCAAACTATAACACGGTAACTTGTTTGTTAAGGAAGTGTATTTTATATTTCTGGTTTTTGGTGGTAGCAAATAGAACAGAAAAATTTATAAGTTTGAATCTTTTGGTGAAGTCAAATTTTCCCAGGAAATTTGATTGTGAAAACATCTATAGTTCAAAGGACTGCAGATTTTGACAGGTGACATTTGTTTTGTCTATGTTGACCTAAAGGCTTATCAGATGAATATGTAAGGTTATTATTTTCAATGCAAATGACCTTGAAGGTTGGTGATATCTAAAATCTGGATAAGTTAAAAACAAATCAGAGGAAATTACCCTTTTTGACCCCTCTTGTGATCAAAGGATGTTGAGAAAACGCATGGGTAGATGGGTCCTTATATACAGCGTTTTGGTAAATGGCAAAGAGGCAGGCAAGGGACAGCCAAGAGACAGCCAGGAGAATCAAGCAGGGACACATCAGAAATTGGCTGATCAACACATGCAATTAACACCTACCTGAAATTAACTTGATGTTCAATTCTCAGTTTGAGAATACACCCTTTGGTTTCAAGTCGTTACCCCATCCAGAGGTGTTAATCTATATCAAACTATCTTTATTTATGTTGTAACCTAAAAAGGGTTACTGAATGAGGAATAACCAAAACAGAGGTTGGAAATGAAATGGTAATCTTTATAACATCAACAAAATATAATGCCCGCCAGCAGTGTGAAGTAGGTAAACTACTGCTAGTGGTGGACTAGTTAGACAGCAATTTTACCCATAGTGTCCAACGTATTTATGAGGATTGGGACATACCCATTAGTGTTCAAAGGTATAGTATATAACAATTTACTATTATTAAAACTATCATTTTCAACCCAGTTTAGGCCTTCTTCTTCTTCTGACAAGAGCACGCCTTTCTTTTCTTCAGCCCAGTCATCAAGAAAATACCACAGCTTACCAAGTCAAAAGGAAGGGTAACCTCCACTTTTCTTGTCAGTAAAAAAATTTTTTACCAGCAACTCTAGACAAATGACAACCTAACTGACACCAACACCTTGGCCAGTTTAAAACTGTATGTAACCAACCCCACAGCCATTTCAAGGTGAATATATCTACGAGAGATAGGGTCCGAATTGTATGGCTGCACATCTTTGGGGAAAAGAGGGGGTTGCATTATAAAACCATTAATCTGTTAATCATTGATTAACAAAGTTGTCATTTTTGTTGTTGATTTGACTTTTAAGTAGACTTTGACAATCATCACAGGTGATCATTGTTAATCAAAAACTTAAATTCGTTAACCGTCAATTCATTAACCAAAAAATTAACTGTTGATCAGTTAGTGCTTTAAAAATATAACAAATTATCGATAAACCATTAATGTTAAATTCTTACCCTGTTCCTGCTGAGATTTAGTGGCACAAGCAGTTTTAACTTTGACAGCGTTAACAGATTCAAGTTCTTGAGATGCCATGATGACGTTCAAAGTTGGCTTGGGGGTTGAATCGTTGGTGAAAATGTTAACTTTGGTAATTAAAGCAATTAACAGATTAACTGTTTGGTGCCCAGATCTGCATATAACAATGTTCTGATAAATTTGATGTATATATTTTTGCTTAACGAGTCACTCTAATGTTCTTTACTAATTATTAATGTAAATATAAAAGAACATAAAAGATATTGTTATATACCGTACCTAAAGGGTAATTCCCAATCCTCATAAATACGTTGGACACTATTGTAAGTGGGGGTAATATGCTGTCTAAGTAGTCCACAACTAGCAGTGGTTTACCTACTTCATGCCGCTGGCGAGTATTATATTTTGTTGATGTTATAAAAGATTACTATTTAATTTCCAACCTCCGTTTTGGTTATTCCTCATTCAGTAACTCTTTCTAGGTTACAACAGATAAAAGAATAACTGATTCTCAGTTTGTTCAGAAGTGGGCTGAAAAGTTCATAGGCTGACTATGAAGGAGTGATGCTAGAGCTGCGAAATCTTGCATACATATACATTTCCTATTTGTTCTTTATCATCCATATTTGATCAGCATTTGATGTTTAACTCATATATAAGTATGTAGACACTGTGATTGTGGTTTACATGTGCTTGTACCATTTAATGGACACACATGCACACACAATTTCACTAAGTTTGACATTCTTATTACTAAATAAGACACTAGAATAATACATTGCTCTACCATTCAGCCTGGACAACACCTACCCTGGTCTGAGCAATAAAAATAAAGTGTGAAACTAAAAATATTAGGTAATTATAAGAAATTATTCAACAGAAATTATTTAGTCATAAAAAGAATTATCTTCTTAATTTCTTTAAAATTTTGCAGAAATATTCTTGGTCTTTCATTTATTATGTTGGTGCAAAAATAATGTCGTTTTCTCGCATATGTTACTATGTGAGAAAACGACATTATTTTTGCACCAACTTAATAGTTAAAATATACATGTACACATTCAAAATTACATATACAATTTGAATTTGAAATGGAAATCTGTATCATGAAGGCTAATTTATCTGTTTGGCAACAATGCCTGGATAACAGGAAAATAATATGAACCAAAATGTGCTGTTTTTGAAGTCATTTTTATCACTCTTGTATTTAAACTGAATATATTTTCTAATAAATGCACTTTTTTTTTTAATGGACAAGAAAGAAGGCTTAAAAGAAACTTATAAAATGAAGGGGCAAATGTGCTGATCTACTAGGAGAGTAGGTGAATGTGTAGAATGACCATGTACATTTCATAGTTCATTTTTCTTGGTAGGCTGAAAACTTTTCAGCACATCTGATGTGCAAGATATATGCAAAAATTTCCAGTGTTTTTGTTAAAAACTGTTTTCTATTTTATTACTTCAAATGTTTTTTTGTTTTTTTTTTGCGCATTTGAGAAATAAATACTTTTTCTTAAAAACACAACATTCTACTCAAATACAGGCATCCACTAAAAAAATAACACTTGAAGTAATAAAAATATGCCAGATTAAGAATAAAAATTCATGAATTCTTTAGGAATTGCTCTGTTTATGTTTCAGATACAAAACTGAGTAGATATGGCTTTCAAGAAAAATCTGCACAAGGAGACATTACTTTAAGGCAAATAGAAGCTTGCTATTCACAGCCAAGCAAGCAAGTAAGCAAATGTTGTAGCAAATCTCAGTGGAAAGTTGTGAGAGCTACAATTGAAGTGAAAAAGCAAATAGCAAATTATGAAAGTGGAATGCATGTCTTTGATTTGGCATTGAATTTTTTAATGCTGAAATCAACCATATGCCCATTACTGAAGAATAAAGGTGCCATCAAAGCAGTGGATTGTTTTTTTTCAGTTTTTGAATGACTTCTTGGAATGAATTAAGATGAAGAATCAAGTTTTTACTATATACACCCACATATATAATTAATAATAAATATACATTTTTTTTTCTCGCCAGTAGCACAGCATGATTCAACTGTTAGTTGCTGATTGAAAACTGAAAGTTGCATAATCTAAATATTGATATTTATATCATACTGTAATGATAGTGGATCAGTCCATTTGTTTACGAGGGAGGGCAATAATAAAATAAAATAATAATCATATATATATATATATATATATGATGATGATCTAACGTATCTTCACAGATGATGACCGCCTAATTATGTTCGCTCCTCCCCACCTCACACACCCCCCTCTCATGCATGACACTGAAGTTGACTAGCCAGGCCAGCTGCAGACTTCCATGACTTGTTATACAAGTGACAGACAAACAAACAATGTGCTTGCCTGTGCCTGATTCCTGTGCATCACCATGTGCCTTTTCAGTCCAGAGCTGGTTTTGCATATCTTGTCAGACAGTGTGCGGGCTGTGACAGTCTGTGTCTGGGAAATACCAAGGGTGACTTTATGTGTCTTCACATAATTTACCCAGCCAGCCTTTTAAAGAAGTATGCACTGACAGAAATCACATGTCCAGCCCTTGATACCCTCGTTGAATCCATGGTTATGACCCATTCAAAGTCGCTGATTCAGCTGTGTTCCAGATGATATTCTTCGAAGAGTTGACACCCATCTCTTATTTGACCTTTCTGTCTAGGACCATCTCTTCCCAATTGTTGAAGTCAAATACCAACCTAAAAATTTGGCATTTGTCCTCAGCACAAACCTAGGAAAAGATACAAGGACTGGTTTTCCTAGGTTTGTGCTGAGGACACTTTCCGATACTCACACACCATAAAACACTTATTTTGGGAGTCTACTATCCTTCATTTGAATTATGTGTACTGTCGATTGCATTTGGGAAGATATTACAAGAATCTCTATGCTTAGGCAATTGGCTCTGACTAGAACATCAGTATCAGGAGTCCTGCTTTCCCATTTGACATTCAATATGTGTCTCAGGCATTTCTGCTGGAAACACTCAAGTATTTTTATATTTTTTCTGAGTAGTGTCCAGGTTTTGGAGGCACCAGAAGAGCTGTCAGAACACAAGCTCTATCCATACATACCTTGGTACGGTTGGTAATGTCACAAGCTGGCCATACTCTCCTTTCCAAAGACTGCAAAGGCTTTCTGGATGTGTAGATATATTTCAACATCCAATGAGACATCTTTTGTAATTGTGCTCCCAAGGCAAATAAACTTTCCTTAATCTTGTTCCATGAATATATATATATATATATATATATATATATATATATATATATATATATATATATACACACACACAGACATACCTCCAAATACAAACAAATGTAATTTAAATTCATATATACACATCTAATATGTAGTTTCAAATATAATACATATGTACAAATAAATATCAATTACATATCAACATACATAATATAATAATAATAATAATATAATACAAAGTCTTGAGTCCTTGCTTACATATTAGGAAATTCCTCTTAAGCACATGTGGCTGGATATAAAATATATATATTTCAATTAACCCCCTCTCCCACCGATACATTTATAATACCCCTGCTTTTATTCTCTTCACCTTCTTCTTCTCCTTTCTTCTTCACATCCTCCTCCTCCTCGTCCCTTTCTATTACACCCAACATCATGCATTTGTTTATTTATTTTTGAAGATAATAATGTAGCATTCATTAATTTAAAAAAAAAAAAATAAAGCATTAAGAGGTCATTTGATAAAAATCACCTGAGGATATCCTAAGGTTGAAACCAAGGTAGCGGATTCAACTGGCCTTCTGATTTTTAAAGTTAAAATCTCTACATGTTATTTTTATTTTATTTTTTTCACACGTGTATTGAGCACTTTTTAATACTACAGTTTCCTAGTCTGATTCAACTCCGACCATTAACCTTTTATGTATTATATAAATATAATATATACAGCCACATAGCTATACAAAGGTACATACAAATATATATTTATAATATCTATGTACATATTAGCATGTTGACTATTGTATTCATACAAAAATTTAAATACATACATAGATAAACACACATTTGTTATGTGTTGGAAATTGTAACAAAGAAAAAAAAATTATTTACCAAAACACAGAGCTAAATCACAAACAAATATTTAATTTACTAAAACACAACATAAAATATATACAAGATATACAATTGTGGCTTACAAAAAACAGAAAGCACAGAATTTACAGGCGAAGTGTTACGAGGGAGAAAGAAAGACAAGTCTTATTACCACTTTAGGGCTAGCAAAGTAATCTAAGTGCTAATAACTGGAAATCTATAAATGTGAGTATATATTGAATAATTAATTGGTAGTTTGGTCAATGAAAATAGTCAAAACTCTATTTACCAGATTTGTTCCAGAAGGGGTTCTCTTTTGGGGTTTTTGTTGGTCGGCAACTTTTCATAGATTCTTTCGGCTGGATATAATAATCCTTGAATCAAAAAAGCCGAAGTTGATACTGGCAGAAATTTCCTTTCACCAACTGACAACCCTTTTCCAAAAACCTATTTTTATAGGGGCTAGCACCTAATTAGCATATTTCTAGATGTTTCTCGAATCATCTAGATTTTTCTTGAATATAGTAGAATGATCTAGAATCTTCCAAAATTTCTCTATTTTACAACTACTTCATGAATGAAAACTTTTTTGTATTAACAAGTAGGACTCGGTAGAATCCCTTACTATAGAAATGCATCCTCGTAACACATTGCAATTATTAATATAAATTTTAGCTCTGAAGGGAACATATTTATTGAGAATAACAAGATCCAACTGAAATTTGGGGATGAATTCATCCCATGGAATAAACTAGTAAAAGCTGGTCAAAGTTCACAGAAAGATTACTCAATAAATAAAATAAAAATCAATTGCTTACCTTTCACATAAAATATCACTTGTAGGGCCTGAGAATTTCGATAGGCAGTTATTTGATACATTTAATGTGATCAAGTTTGGCATTTCCCATGGTAGACACTGAGGGAGGTCACTGAGTTTATTGTAGGAAATGTTTAACACTGTAATATTTGTTTTAATTTGTTGCATCCAGTTATTTAAAAGTAGAGGCAAATGAAAATGGAGCCAATTAATTTCCAGCTAGAGAGAGAAAAAAATGAAATAGACTTCAGAATTTTAATAATCCAAATGTTTTTCAATCAAACAGATTTAGATATAGACTCAAAATTCAAACTTCAAAAATGAAAGGTGAGCAAGCTAGTTAGATTAAAAATACGCTTTTACAGGTGTAATTTGGGAAAAACAAAAAAGTACCTCTATCAGGAACCGAGAGGCAAGGCAAATGGATAAGGAAACAGACAAGGTTTTGGGAGGGGAATGAAAAACCTAGCAGTAATGGTGGCAGCTAGTAAGCAGAAATTGCAAACGGAAGGAACCCACCTTGCTGGTTTTGAGATTATGTGATATAAACGCAATGAGAGATGGAGGAGGGTGTAAATTGAGGTAAGAAAAAAATCTTACCTATCAGCAAGTCAAATTGACAAGGAAACTGAGAAGGGGAAGGATATAGAGAGAGGGATTAAATATCTATTAGGTTGGTGCAAAAATAATGAGGTAATAATGTCGTTTTTTGACGTATTTTTTAACGTCAAAAAACGACATTATTACCTCATTATTTTTGCACCAACCTAATAGAAATAGCAAACATTGTCCTGGAGGGTGTGTGGGAAGATTAAATAAAATCAATAAACAAAATAATAAAGAACAAAAAAAAAGAAAAAAAGAAAAAAGAAATATATTTTCCCATGATGGAACTGAAAATGGTTTTTAGTCATCGACGCAGTTTCATAACGTCACTTCCAGAAAGGACAGAATCTTTCTCTTATCACTTTCCAAAGCAGAACCTTTGGATGTGTTTTGCAGTTCCACTCCTGAAGTGAGTAATTTGGTTGTTTCATCTCAGTGCAAGACTGACTTGAGCTCGACCACTTTAACTATTCTTATCCTTATTTACCTTAACGTATGTCTGGACCAGAAGAAGAAAACACACATACCCAAGAGACATTGAGAATTTTGTTTTTCTACTGCTTCCATGATAAAAAAAAAAGTTTGTGGTAGAAACCCAAGTTTTGTTGCTTCTACATTAATTGTTTATATGTCAACATGCACACACGTACAATATACCAATGCACAACCTTTAAATTCCATAAGGGCAATCAGGGATTGCGGGTAGGGTGGTGATTATAAAAGAAGAATCAAGACAGGGAGGGAGGTTTTTTTGAGCTCATAATATTTTTTTTAATTTGTTGATGTGTATTCATCCTCAAGGAAGGAAGTGGAAGAAACTCAGAGCATAAAGCAGTAGATGACATACATGTGGGTGCCAACAGACAATAAGATGTAAATTTCTTTTTGCTTTCACTAAGAATTACGTTAAAAGAAACTTAGATGAGTCAAAGATTTACTTTTCTGCCCTTGAAGAACAAACTATTTCAGCAGACAAATATGAACAATATGAAAAAAAAAAAAAAAAAAAAAAAACTACAGCTGAACAATTATATGGTCAACCAATTTACTGGCATAGGTGATATAATTATACAGATGAAAAAAATAAGGCAAGTCACCAAGTTTAAAAAATATCACTAATGTGACCAACTTCATCCTACTGTCTTTTAATGGGATGCATTGGCACTCTACTGCAAGATGTGTGCCAAAGAACAACTAGATGCTGATATGATTGAAATCAGGCTCAAGCAAGAGTTCCCTGAAGGTGCAGCCACTGCCTACATGAAACTAGTGGGTATTAGGTGGACCAGAGAGTCCAGATACATGTATGACAATAGGAACAGACAGCTGACAGGTTTGGCAAGTTTCATGGAGAGGGACTCAAAAAATTGTGGGAGCTGGACTCAAGAAAGACAAAAGGTGCAGAATACTTCACAAATTGGGATCTGTCAAGAAATCTCCTAGGCAAACTGTCCTCAGTAAAGTAAATATTTTAAACCATCAAAATTGGGCCAAGAAATACATGAAAATTGATTTTTCTAAAGTAACTTGCACAGATGACACTTGATGAATCTGATAGATGGGCCAAAGATTGGATTTTATCTGGTGTAGATGTGCCTGTGGACAAAAGACAGCAATGAAATGGCAGTGTGAGGATATAGGCTGGAATTGTCAACCAAACCATTTTTAGACCATTCAAAGTCAAAGTAGTTAAACTGAACAGTGCTGCTAACTATTGCAATGTCATGGACATGACTTTCTTTAAATGGTACAAGTCCCAGCCTCACAGTTTCAAAGTGAAGTGTGTATTTATACCAAACAATTCTCCTGCTCATGTATCTAAGGATACCTGTGAATTTTTTGAGCATAAAAGTTTTAAAAGAAGAGAAGACAATAGAATGGCCCTCATAAAATTTCAATTTGAATCCAATCAAAAATCTATGGTCAATTATGAAGAAGGAATTATATAAATGTGGCAAGCAATATAACAATAAAGCAGACCTATGGGAAGCAATTAAAACTGACATGTCGGAAATTGAACCTGCTGAAGTAAAAATATTAACAAAACAATGAATAATAGATTACTTGCTGTTATTGAGAAGTGTCACTATATTAAGAAATAAATGCTTCAAAGACCTATCATGAGTTTGTTATTTATTCTATTATAGATGTTGATCAATTGCTGATGATTTTATTATGCTGTTATTTCATTAAAAAAGTAATTTTCTAATTTTATATAACTTGAGACTGTAGCTTTTTATAATAAATCTAATAACTAATAAAACATGCTCAAACTACCTATAAATTTAACTGAAGTTTATTTCTTGCATCTAAATTAATCATTTAAAATTTGATAAAAACTGTTTCAAAGCAAATTTGAGTTACTGAGGTTTATGTGATTTGCATAATAACTTTAGACAGACTGTAGAAGATTGTTACAGTTTCAAATCTTACCAAAGGCAATTTCTATGAAAATATGAATATTACTTTTTTATTTTTTTTTATTTATTTTCCATTTAAGTAAATCATTAAAATAAAAAGAATATTTATAAATGGAAATTTAAAATTCTATTAATGAGGAATAAAAAAAAAATGAACTGTTGTTATTTGGGTTATTATAATTGCTAATGATAGCAATTATGTCATAATTTATCTATATATAAAATTCTGTGACTTCTGTTAGTTCATCTATCACACCCACTAAAATAGCAATACATTGACCAATCAAAACCAATGTACCGTGTTTAGAACAGGATGGGTAGTATTAATCCCAAGAATAAAGTTTATTCCTAAACCATCCAAATATCATTTTGAATGGACAAGAATAGTTTCCAGTTCACCTTGTGTAAACAAATCACAAGACCAAATGCTTCAAAATGTTGGAATTTGACTCCAGAAAAAAATATTTATGCATGGCCAGTTGCATAATGCATGCTCAAGAGAAAGAAATCTTGACTTTATCCTTCGCTGTTAAAAATGAAAAGAAAAAATTTTCTTAAATATTGTTTACCATGGAGTCCTATAAAATTAAAGAAATTATTAAAGCATGAAGTAGGGTTTTTGTCATATTATTTTTCCAAACAAATCAGCTTATTCAAATTTCATTGATTGCTTTGCAAAATGAAATGAAACAGTTTGTAAATCTTGACAAAAAAAATGTTAACTTCAACAATACTAAATACTGTGAGAATTTCTAATCAATAAAATTTAACTTACCATATTTTTCCAAACAAGATGTATCAGTGTATAAGACACATTCTTATTTTTGAAGACAAAGTTTTAGAAAATAAACTACAGTCTTATCTTTAAAATTTAATTTGATACTTTAAAAAATGAGTAGATATTTTTCTAAACTCAAAAGATCAAAATAAGAAAATACCATAAAAATGAAGTTTTACTGTTCTTTTGTTTAGTTCAAAACTTACAAATTCTTATTGCTTCCAATATTACTTGTAAAGAAATCAAACATTCATAATCAGATCCATTCATTATGATAAAAAAGAATCTGTCTATATTTCTGAGATGAGGTATTATGTACATTATTTACATTATTCGGACTATTGTCCTCATCTTTTTCGCCATATTTATCACAACATTTCGGCCATTGTATGCTTCGGCCTTATTCAGGTGGTTGGAATTTCGAACTGAACCATTTGGGGTAGACTGTTCTAGTTCCACATGCCATGTTTGATGGCACATGGAACGCCTTTATCCACTGTGCCATGTGTCCTTGAGGACAGTGACAGATCCAGTGACATGACCCAAAGAGTGTGAGTTCAATACCTGCTTAAGGCAGTGGAGAACTTTCAGAGGGAAATTAGCAGGAGATAACTGATAACCGACATCCATCAAACATGGCATGTGGAACTAGAACAGTCTACCCCAAAGGGTTCAGTTCGAAATTCCAACCACCTGAAGAAGGCCGGAGCGTACAACGGCCGAAACGTTGTGATAAGTATGGCGAAAAAGATGAGGACAATAGTCCGAATAATGTAAATATTAATAATGTGAATAATATAAAAAAGAATGTTATTCTTGGTCTCATCCATTATATTACCGATAGCACATTTTTGAAATGACTGAATCACTACATCACTTATCTTTCCCCATGAATTCTTCACCGATATGCACACCTGAGCAAGCATCAGTAATTTCCTTTATCCAGTTTTCAATCTTATAATTCAGCCTTCATGTTTTATGAACAAATAACACCATGATGGATGACCAGCAAAATCTTTTGAACTATTATCTCAGGAAATCCTCTTTGATTTAAAAATTATATGTAAAAGAAGATAGTCCTTTCCTCAGCTTATCCACAATGATAAGAAAATGTCGTATACACCGAAAAACACAGTAATTTTTAATAAAATCTTTCTTCCAGGAAATGCTATATTACTTTCTGAATAACCTGATATAAAGAAATTATTCCTACCATTTACAAATAGATAAGTAAATAAAAACTCAGATATAAGTAGTTAGTGGTTTTAATGATGTTATTGGTGTTGATAGCATACCTGTGGATCACTGGTATCATAGTCCATCAGTAAAAATCTTTGTACAACATCTGAAAATTTTCTGCAGATTTGTTCAGTCAAGGGAAAGCCTTCATCAATCAAATATTTAATTACATCCATGTGTTTTGCTGTAAATAAAATCATAGGGATAAAAATTATTAAATCTGGCTCAATTGTCTTGCAAGGTTGGGACCACCCCCCAAACACTACTTTTATCTTCAATGCTCATTACCATCAGCTACAATTTTTTTTTCCTCAAACAGTCACTTCTATCTTGCCAATCTCCATAATATGATTTGATCAAATGACTTTATTTTTATTGGGTGTGCTGTGAAGAAAATGAAGACTTACCTTGTCAAAACAAGTGACAGCATGTTCTCTATATAAAGCAAGAGGTCATGCAAACTTCTTTTTTTTTTGCCAGTTGATAATGATTGGCAAAAAAGTAAAGGTTTGCATGACCTCTTCCTTTATACTGAGAACATCATGCAAATTTTCTGTTCCAACTCAAATAATCATTGACTTTCCAACTTACATATAAGCCTTGTGCCCCAAACGATGGGGAGGTTGTTTTTTTTCTTGTTCACTGCAATGCGTGAAGGACAGTTGTCTAACTTACAGATTTGTGGCTTTTGACCAACAGACTTTTCCAGAATTCTTCAACTACAGAGTGAAAGAGCAGCACACCAATGAAATGATGCTGGGGTACTTGCTTTGCTTTGTATTACATTGATTTGTCTCATTATTTTGCCATGTTCTTCTTCTTCTTATTATTATTGAAAATTTTGTCTATTATGCTTAATCATGCCTATTTCTTCAACAGACACAAGATCTCTGACTTTACAAGAAAATAAGGAAAAAATTTTGGAAATACTGCCTCTTACTGAAGCTTCTGGATGTGCTTACCATTAAAGGCAACATATAATGGATTGAATTGATGTTCTTCCTGAACTGGTTTCTCACCAATACACGGGTCATTGGATGGAAGCACCTGAAACCCAAACCAGAACTTCACAGCATCCAAATGGCCACCCATGCAGGCTACCAACAAGAGTGTTTTACGAACACTCTTTCTGATTAAATCTGTCAAATAACAAAGTCATATAGATAAACATATATTCAAATACAACATATTTTTAAAGAGAGGTGATTCATAACATTTTTTTTTTTTAAAAACATGGATAAACACATTTATTTTTAATCCAAAATTTTTATTACTTCAAAACATTATTATAGTGGATATTCTGTATTTAAAATAGATACCTCATTTTTATTTATTAAACTGTGTATTATATTTATCGACCTGCACATATGAGAAATCTCTGAATAGAAAAAAAAAATGGCACTCCACAGGCAGGGATTGAACCTGCATCTCTCTTTGTAAGGAGGGGAACACAGTTTAATCCAGTGTGCTTTACTGCTAGGTCACAGAGAACAATACAGCCAGTAAGATTCTATTTTTTCCCTTTTTAAGGAAACACATCCTCTTCACCCAGATTATTTTCTTGCAAGCTTCATATCTGCATAGTTTCTGTGGCAAATGTACATCATTACAAACACAAAAGAGGCCACAGATCACATGCAGACATATCTATCAACACCAGCTACATCTGGGTTTTCCCCCATTAGCAGCAGTACAGCTTGGTATGTTCAGATACAGGCCTCTCTGTAACTTGTCTAGATCCAGACCTCCTGTCAATAAAAGCAAGGGAAAACCAGCAGTGAGCAATGAGCAAGACACTGTTTTGTGAAGTCAGTTCCTAAAGTTGCTGTGCTTTATCATTTCCTTTTTCTGTCTTTTACACACTCCCCACTGTAGCAGCTGGAAGAGCTTTCATTTAGGTGTTTCCTATGACTTGAATACACCCTTTCAACAAAATAATTTCTAGAGAATTAATGGGTACATTTTTGATACAACATTTTTATTACTTCAAATGTTATTATAGTGGATACTTTGTATTTGAAATAGACGCACTGTTTTTATTTGTCAGTGGTTTTTCCTACAAAGGATTGCTGGGTGTAAGGGGGGGGGCATATTTTTCTTTACTAAAATAAAAATAATAGTCACTGTTTAATAAATAAAAATGAGACATCTATTTCAAATACAAGTATCAACTATAATAACATTTGAAGTAACAAAGACCTGATTATTAATCATGCTCCCTTAATCATGGCTCTCTACAGCTTCCTGTCTTTTTTCATGACTCTTAGTAATCTTTGGGTTTTTTTTTTCTTTTCTTTTTTACTCTCCTTCAACTCTATTCTTCCATTCATTTATACAAGCTCGTTAGGTAGGTCCTGTGAGTGTCAGATTTTCCAAACCTTTTCTCATTATGCATTCCAGAAATTTCAGTAGTATCTCGGGATTCTAAAATGCTGGAAAATTGACATTGTAGAGATTGCTAGTTGCTTGTCCACTCAACATGTGTCTACATCATTATCCTCATCTGAATCAGTCAGTTTGTCACTATTAATATCAGAAATTTCAATGTCCGATATCTTCTAGTTTTTCCATTTTCTCCTTGGATTCTAGAATAACCTGGGCCTGTACATCCAGCCTTCAAAGATTTGATCACCAGCCAAGAGATACCTCTCAAGCGACCATCAAAACATGCTAAATAGAGGAAAAATCTTCAACAGAATGTTCTCATAGTCATAAGAAAATCGAATCACATGTACACAACAAACGTTCACCCCGAGGCATTGAAGGTCACAAGAGAGCCTCGCCCTGCGAGACTAACCTCAGGTCTCAGGCATTCACGCTAGCTAACCAGAGAGACATTATCTGACCAATTAGGATTGCTTTTCTGCATTGAACATGGCCAGGGTGAGAACACCAATGGCCTGTCTCATTGATCCAGTGGTCATTTCAATCTTGATGGCATCATCATGAGACAGGCTGCCAATGTCACCAGGATATGTTAACTTTAGAGCTCTATACAGGGATGGGTAAACAAAAATGGGGAGCCTCCCTGCACAATGTTTCTTCATCTCTGACATGTGTGCATCAAGCATATAGGCCGCTGGAGTCACCAATTTCAAAGATGAGTTGGCCTCCTCAATCATGCCCCAAATCTCCTGCATACTCTGGCCGGATTGCACAACAGTAAGTAGCCTTTTTGCCAATTTGAAATTCTCAGGCACTTCAATATCTTTCCCACTAATGTGCCAAAAGTCCCTTTTTTTAATGGTTTCAGGTTTATCATCTGCCCAAAAACCCTCTCCACTTGTTTCCAGGATACACAGCAGACGTCTTCCCCTGGGAGATATGGCAGTTCAATCTTTTTCTTTCTTTTTTCCAATATGACTTGTGCTTCCAGACTTCTGTTTCTCTTTTTTTGTGGTGATCATGAAGGAGTAGGCGTAGGTGTGTTTTTTGGTGTGTACATGGGTGCATGGCCAGAAGTGATTTTAAAAGGGGAAAGGTGAGATAATGAACTGTCACTTACAGTTATTTGCTTGGATGGTGTGTTTGTCAGTGATTTGGGTGGAAGTGGTTCAACAAAGGATTTTTTTTTGTTGAAGGGGAAGACAGAGCAGAGGATGAGGGGCACAGTGCTCCCAGCAAATTTTGTTTTTAAGCCCACTTTTCATTCAACTCTTTAACTTTCTTAAGTTCAGTATCTTCTGCCAACTTGGCTCGTTCAATTTCTGTATATCAGATGCTGTTTTTTCATACGAACCCGGGGTATCACCCTTAGAGATGGTAGAGGGAATTGGACTATAAATGCTGTTATCCCTGGGGTCATGCTGGGACTGAGGCCCCACTGTTCAGTTCATCCCTCTGCTCCTACCAACGACACGCCATTTTCCTTCTTCCTTCTCCACACTTGCAGAAGACATTGGTTTTTGTGGCAATGTGGGCAAGGACCCAACCAAGGGATTGTCCTCATCGGTCCGTGTCATACAGGCACCGCAGGTTTAACAGTATCGGCCAGAGGGGGATTTTGGTCACCAGCAGCCAGAACTCCAGAGGCCTTCTTCCCTGGGCAGGAGGAGGAGAGGTGACCAGTCTCTCCACACCTCCAACAAGTAGGTTTTCAGCCAGTCACAATGACCAGCATTTTCCGGCTGCAAAAATTCAAACAGCTGGGAATGGAGACAAAGGCCAAACGATCGAGCATAATATCAAAGCTCCATCCCCATTCAGGTTGTCGGAAAGTGCATAAAGCTGCATAAGAATACAGACAGGTGCTCTCCCATCACCAGAGGAGGGATCTCAAACACGGCCACCCTGGTCCTTCACTGAACCTCATATTCCATTCTTAGAATGAGGTCCTTGGTAATTAATTCTTTTTTTTCCATCTCTAGGCAATCTTCAGCAGTGGGCAGCAGTACATCCCACATGAAGAAACCTGTTCCTTTGATTACTCTTTGGGGTTTAATCCCCAGGGACATGTGATTTTATCACAGTGTCTTTCATGAAGCGACATATTTTGCGTAAATGCTTGTCCACCATGAAGACTAACACCATTCTCTTTTCAAACACCTTCAATTCTTGGATGTCTTCTAAGAGCCCATCTTCTTTTACAAGATATATGTAGCTCTTAGCCTTTTCCAAGAGTTCTACGATGTTCACAATGCAACTCGGAAGGGACTTCCAGCAAGAGGGTGATTACCCAGCTGTCATCTTGTGCCTCTTTTGGCACATTCTCATCATTAGATTTACTTGCAACCAGCATGTTCTCTTTATTTCCAATGCAAGCACATTTAGCTTTTCTACTGAATTTTTAAGGGTTACATTTCCCCATTTATTAGATTTCATTTTATCCAAAGAGTCTACCTTAGTGGCAACCCCAAAAGGTCCTTTTTACAGGCCGACAAATTTTGTTGGCCATTTTCAAAAAACCATCTCACTAAGCGGGTCTAAATTTTATCAATTTCTTGCAAAGAGCAAAATGGAGTAGGGCTAAGGAAAAAAAATAAAAAATAAAAACATGCAAAAATAAAAATTAGATTCTTCTACAAAAATATAAGAAATTAAACAAATATTACAAACAGGAGAGTGGGAAAATAAAGAATGAATAGAATAAAAGAAAGTCTGGTTAAACCAATAAAAAACAAAATAAAAAAATAAACTACTAATAAGAACTAATTGAAAAGAAGGAATGAAACCAAAAACAATGAATATAAAGAGAGATAAAAAAAAAAAACTGAAAGCAATAAAGTTTTTTAAAAATAAAGGCTGGTAAATAAGACTCGGAAAATTAAATGTTAACCAAAGTAAAAATAAGTTGTCCGAAAGTGAGGAAGCAAAAGAAATCATAAAACTAAAAATAAACAAAAACTGATAAAGTATAAATAAAGAACAAAAATAGGATTTAGATTAAAGTAAACTAGCTGAAATAAGTAGTTAATGAATAAAAGAAAGAAAATATAATAAGTAATCTGATAAGACTTTAAAATGAAATAGAATTGAAAATGGCATCCAAAAGCTGCAGAGAAAACTAAAAACAAGTTCAACAAGAAAGAAAAATTAAAATGTTCAAAATTCAAAAATTCAAAAAAAGAACTTCCCTTTTTTTCACATGTCAAAAATAAAATAAACTATAAATTAAAATGCAAAAGAAAAAGAGAAATACAGAAGTCTGGTTTCAAATTAGTCAAACTAATTAAAAAAAAAAAAAAAAAAGGTTTGTGACCGAAGATGCTAGCAAATACATAAAATCAAATAGGAAATCATAAAGAATGAAGAAATAAATAAATCAACTTGTTAAAAAACTAAAACTTACAGAAATTAGGTGTAAAAGTGAAAATAAAATGGGGAGGGTATAAACTAAAAAGGAAAAATTCAAAAAATTCTTTTTTTTTCTCTTTTCTTTTCTTGAACTTTACTTATTTTTTGAAAATGATAAAAAGAAAACGTTAACTATAAATGAAAAAACAAATGAAATAAATAAAACAGAAAAAAAAAAACAGTAGTCCAGTAAGACTTTGTCAAACCAGACTAAAAATAAAGATGTCAGCCAAAGCCAATGAAAAAAAAGGTCCGACAAGAAAAAACAAGAAACAATAATTCAAATAGAAGAAATGAATAAATGAAAGAAAAGAAAAATAAATTAAATAAACTTAACAAATTGGATGAAGAAAGTTCATAATTCAAAAGCACAATCGGTGAAAAGTAAGTCATCACCAGCCAAAAGACGAGACAGCAAAAGACTACAGAAAGCTAAGCATGGAACTGATCTTTCTTGTCAAAATTTGTCTCAATTACTAAGCATAAGAACTATTTACATACACATGCACAGTCTGCACAATGATACCTACACTGATAGCTATTCTGCATTGAATGTATGAAAACGGCATCTATAATGGCCACCTGCAACATGAATGAATCCAAATTTTCACTGTTGATAAAACCAAAATGGTAGATTTTATCAAATTTATCAAGCCAGATTTTAATATAGCATGTATAATTACACAAATGTAAGTATTCTTGAAATTCTTAATGCGAACTAAGTGCAGGTGCTAAACTGTAAATTAACCAAAATTTCAAGCAATGAAGTTCAGATTTAGTCAAAGCATGATAAATACATTGTTATTAAATATATTCAGGTGTGTGCAACAATTCATAATGCTACAGACAGACAAAAACTATAAGATTTACATAATTTATAAAAGCAAATGGTGATTAAAACTCTCACTGTTGTGGACATACTTATACATTTTTACCAACCTTACATTACCTGCTGTTGAGATATATATATATATATATATATTAGTGGTCAATATATATATATATATATATATTTATATAAATAAATTCCCAAGTGGATAGGATCCAGGTAGTACTCAATGTCCAGGACAGAGTAAGAATATAATATAAAAGGCTTAAACACTAATATTCCATGGTTATAATTTATTACAGTGGAATCGTAATCATGATCCAATTCATCAGACCTACAAATTCCAAAAGCAATTGGAAAAAGATATTTTCCAATTGCTTTTTCAATAAATTATAACCATGGAATATTAGTGTTTGAGCCCTTATATATATATATATATATGTACATGCAATTTTTTATATATATTATTATATATTATATATACATGGTACTTATTGGAAAGCACTCAATATCAGTGATAGAGCTAACATATTTTGTCTGATGATCGCAAATAGCATGAAACCCAGTGTCACAACCTCAAATCAATCCAACTAAATAAATATATATATTTTCAAACATTTTTGGTTGAATAATATTGACAAGTTCTGTCTATGGAATTATTAACTTTTCAAAGTTCCAAATTATCTAATCAGTAAAAAAAAAAATTAAAATGCACATAAAAATCTAGATTGACCATTTAAATGACATCAACTCAAGTGACTTGAAATTGGTTCCAGCAAACATGGGAATATGAGAATTAAGCAAAAACAGTTCCATAAACATACACAAAACACAATCCATGAAAACGGATGTATCAACATTTGAAAGTACTGGGGGGGTGGATAAAATAAAATATAAACTATATATGAACTTGTCTGATCTTCTCTGGCAAGCCACTTACAATTTGCTTCCTTCAAATGATCTCAAGCAAAATAGTTTACAAAAATAACAGTTAAAGGAAATTTATTGTATCCCAATCAAGATGTGAACACTTACAAGGGTTCGAATCCACCATCAGTTGAAGAATGTCGACGTATCCATAGTAAGATGCAAGATAAAAAGGAGAATCTGGTGTACAAATTGGCTGTTTTGACATCTCCACTTTATTAAGTAGCAGAAGTTTAACAACCTGTGTGTAGCCTTTTTTGCAGGCTTCACTCAACACATCACACTGAAATTAAGACAAAAGAAAATCTCATCACTGATTTCTGTATTGTGGCAAGTTGAAGGATTTGAATGATGCCATCACAAGTTATAATCTATAATATATACATATATACAAATATATTTTATACACACGCACACACAATAGGGTGTGATGGATAAATTATCTTCTAAATTACGTAAAAATGAAAATAACACTGATACCACATTTTAACAGATACATTTACCAAAATTACACAAAAATATCTTGAAATACGAAAGAGATACATTTATTCAATAAAATTGCCATTGGCTTCAACCATGGCCTTCAGACAACTTCAGAATCTCCTTGTTTAAGTTGGTGAATGATGCCATAATCCTTGCCTTCAGGTCATCTTTGGTATTACAGGGAATTTAGTTGGTCTCTTGCTCAAATGTGTCTCACAGATTGTAATTATTGTAATGAGGGTTGCAGTCTGGTGAGTTAGGTGGCCAGATGTAAAGGGTCACGTGGTCACAGAAATTGTCTGACAGCCATGATTGGGTTCAGAGCCCTGGTGCCAGACATAGGGTCTTCCAGTAGCCACCCTCTACACCCAGGGTAGCACTACCTCCTCAAGGCACTTGATGTAGGCCTTCATGTTGAATCTAATACCCTCACCAACAAATCCAAAATGTTTTTTTTTTTCGGAATGATCAGAGCGAGTTTTTGAAGCTGTCATACCTTCGTAATCAGCATTAGACTCATTCAACACTTTCTGAATCGCCTGCATTGTCCCCAGATTGACATCCAAACACTCTTAAATGTTTGTATTGGAGCTTCTGGTAAGAATTACAAGCAGTACAGCATGCAGTTTCCAAATTTCTAGCAGAGTGAATTGCATCATGGTGCTATCTTTGTCACAGATAGAACCCAAATGAGCCTACTATATTGTGCAGTCAACGAAATAAAAAAACAACATGCAAAATTAAAAATATAAAATGGCAAAAATTTACCCATCGTACCCTGTATATTTATATATATATATATATATATATATATTACACACAGACACATAAATATATAGATACGCACATATATGTATATATACACACACATGTTTATATACAGTGTAACCCGGATATAAGAGAGATTTTCTCTGGTCCCAAATTAGAGCCTGTGTTAATGTATATAAAATAGAGAAACCCGGATATAAGAGACTTTTTCTCAAGTCCCGACAACTCTCTTATATCCGGGTTACACTGTAGTTACACACACACACACACACTATATATATATATATATATATATATATATATATATATATATATATATACACACACACACACACAGACACACACACATATATATATATATATATACACACACACACAGACACACACATATATATATATATATATACGCGCGCGCACACACACACACGCATATATACAGACACACACACACACATATATATATATATATATATATATATATATATATATATATATATATATATATATACGCGCACACATATATACGCGCACACACACATATATATATATATATATATATATATTTGTGCATTTAGGCAGCAATCCTTCTTTCATGCACATTTCATTGAATACGACAGACAAGGTTCTTTTATTTAGTTTTTTATACAATTTCTCATGCAATCTAATAAATTTTTTTCTTTTCAGAGGATAAATTATATAAAAACTGGACTTTTGTTTTTAATCCACTATTACTGTATACTCCTTCATATTGATCCCAAACATCTCATGTCTATCGAACTTGCATATTTATGTGATAATGTGTCCAACCTCCACCCCTGTATTCTGGGGTGAAATGAATGGTGCTTCTCACATTCCTAACTGTAGCAAGAATGGTGGTATGGATGTAGTGAATAGAGGGAATCATGTGATACAAATGCTATTCTCATCAAGATCTGGTCAGATTCTTTAGGCATCAGCTCAAGAACTAATAGAAAGCATTTGTTGTCAACAGATTTCAGTGGAAGTTGGGTGAAAATGGTGAGCTTGGTTCAAGTGAATTGTGCCAGCCTTGAATTTCTTTTTTAAATCCCCTTTGAGACAATTGGCCAGTTTCTTGACGGAACCCTTGACCTGATTAAGATAGACTCTCTTTGTTTATTGAGTTAATGTGAGTAAGTGTTGTTCCTGGTCTGTTCCTGACATTTTATGATCCATGTTGAGATTCCCAACCTCCCCAGTTTGTTTTTGTTCCCTTTGTTTTTCATCTTGACTGGGTTTGTCTTTGATTTTCCCACTCCATATATTTTTTCTCTTCTCTCTCCATTAATAAGTGAGCTTCTTGATTCTGCCTATAGGCAAAATACAGTGGCCACTCTTATTTTTGTAGGGTGGATGGGTCCTACTAACATCTGTTATTTTTACTTTGAATGTTTTGTTATATTTTAGTTTCATTTTACAAGTTCATCCCCTCCCACCTCATTTCATGATCATATATTTTTAAGTATTTTTATAAGAAAAAAGAAGAAAGGAATAAAAAAAAGCGACATTTGAACTTTTGTACATAATGAAATGTTTATGTCATGGGGCTTTTTGTCGTTTCCCTGTGAAAATGTGATATTATGGTATATGTAGGATTGAATAGTGATGGATCAGTTCTTGTGAATGAGCAGATAGGCTGAATGGGTTGTGAATCTGATTAGTTAGGTCTAGGATAGTTAAAGTTGACCAGCCTTCCCCCCACTTCCCATTCGGCCTTGTACCACATTTGTTGCATTAACAACAATACACATTCTTATCAATCGACATATTATTTAAACAAATTAGCTATAAATAATCAACAGTGCCTTTTTATAGCCATCTTGTCACTTATATTATTGTCAACTAAGACTGTTTTTAGATTTATATAAGTAATGAAGTAATTGTTTTAAGTAATGTAGTTAATTGAAATAAGTGCTGAATAATTTGCTGTGTTTTAATAACAACAAAATTGTTACAAGCTATTTAGTAGTTAGACTGTTTATTTATAAGATTAATTTTATATTTACAAGATTATAAAAATATGTAAACCAACTAGATAAAGAAATAAATGACAAATCTTTTTATTCAAAACTTCATAAAATGTGACAAGAGCAAATGAAAGAAATGCCCAGAAAATGCATTTTTTCAAAATGAATACTTAGTTACTCATTATGTGTTTATTTAAATTTTCTTGTTCACTGACATTTTCATTAATTTATGAATAAAAAAAATTATTTTCATAATCATCTTAAATCTATAATTCTCAAAATGTGTGTGTGTGTGTGTGTGTGTGTGTGATTAGATGTTGTTTATGCATTTCCAGTTTTCATCCAATTTTGATGAATTTTTTTTTTTGATAGATAATTTTTCAGTGCTGGTTTCGAGTCTAAATTGTTGGTGACAATGGCTCTCCACTACTTCCTGTTCATTATAACTCTCAGCATCATTTTACTATTTACTATCTGTTCTTGGGTATATATTTTTCATAAAAACTTTAATAAAAATAAATAGTTTAAATTATTACAATAATATTATTTATTATTATACAGTTCCCTTTTCAGGGACACCCCCCTCATTCAAATTGTTAACACCCCATTTGGGGATGTGCCTCAGTTGCAACCAAATGTTACTAATATTGATTTTCAGGTGGGCTGACTTTAAACTTAAACTGCTTCAACTGAACGGCAAATATTCCCAGTAATGAAAGACCCGGTCAAAGACGGGTTATCCTGCTAGTTTCTTTATAAGATGATAAATAATAAACATTGCATTTTAGTTGGTTCACATATGCTAATGAAGCTGTTACTTTTATTTACAATATGGGTGAGCAGTAAAAAGTCATAACTACCAAATTTAGTAAACTAAACTTTTTAGTTATTTTACCTGTAAATAACAAGAAAAATAATCATTTTTTAAAAGTATATTTCAAATGGGCATAACATGCCCACAATTCTTAATAATATGGTTCTCTGGTCATCTGTTCTTCAGTCACTTTGTTTGCTGCAACCAAATTTCTCTGGAATTAACTAATTGGTATTCTCAGACTTTTGCATGATGTTAAAGGGTTCTAAATGATGGAACCTGATTGAAGAAAATTCTAGGTTGCCTTAATTTAGGTCTAAGAACTGAAAGTGCCATCATTAATTTTGACTGCCTGGAAATGTTTTAAAATGATAATAACTGAACACAGAAATACCCCAGTATATATGGGGAAAAACCTCGACTGGAAATGATGTGAAATAATGAGGTCTAAGTTGTGGAAAAAAAAACAGTCACAAGAAAATTTCCTCATATTGTTTCTTACAGTTCATTCTTCAGATTTACTTCCTTTTCTGTACTAAATATACAAAGAAGTCTCTGAGTTCAAACCTTGAAAAATCTACCCACTATAATTGAGTCTATTATTATTACATTTGAAAGTTATAAAAAAGGGAGTTCTTAAACTGAGTACTTGCACAAGATGAGCTCTTAAAGTACAATGCAAACTGAGTTTTGGCAGGACAATGATTTTGTCTTTGATAGCAGTGACAAGCCAGATAAGCTCCTTCAAAAGTATGACAAGTAGCTTTATAAACTGTCAAAGACTGGTTACACTGCTAGTTTCTTTATAAGATGATAAATAATAAACATTGCATTTCACAACAAGCCTGGTCCAGCACAGGTCAAACTCTGTAGACAATCCCCTGCTCATCTGTACAGCTCACCTTTTATTCTAGTTTTTGATTACGCATGAAAATCAGCGATAGGTTTCAAAAGAGCTAAAACCATGCATGCATTTTACGTAAATTGCAAATAGCAGCTCTGACCAGGCAGGCAAGATATCGTGGCTTCTTAGCCAGAGATAAGTTAAAATTCCTAGGTCCTATTTCACAACATAAACTGTATCAAAAGTATAACATGGTGATAAGCTTGGTTCAACAGTTTAATTAGGTACCTCTACTAATTTACAAATAATTTGCAATACCTAAGGTTTAAAATGAATTTAAAAAATTAAAAAACTTTCTCAAAGCTTTCATTTTAGCTTTAATTGAAAGCTAAAAGGATTAAATTTACTATTTCCAATAAGCAAAATACTCTGTAATGTATTTCAAACAGAAATTATATTGATTGAAATCTGGTTCACTTTTTGGGGGCTAAAAATAGCTGATTAGTGCCCTTTTCTACAAATATTATTTACTTTACGTTGAAAATATCAGGGAAATGGATTTTTAAAACAAACAGTAGCAGCGATTTACATGCTTTTCATCGCTCGTCAATCACTTAACAAACACTGACAAGGTATTGAGAGTTTTATTGTTGTTCTACAGAGACTTTTTAAAGATAATGACAAGATGAACACTTTTTTTATATAATTTTTAAGTACTTAGTAATCTGAATAATGTTGGAAATATTCTCTGTAATATAATTTTTAGGAATGTTGACTTTAAATTTACTGTAGTCATTGATCTTATTTTCTGATAATGCTGTGTATGGTCACCCATACTTTCAAAATGGGCATGTTCATACACATAAAAAAAAATAAAAATTATTTTAAAAATCCTAGTGCATGAGGATTTGTATTATGCTTTCCAATTTTCACTTAGTAAATATAGTCTTCATTTAATAACTTAACATAACGAGGTCAAAGTTTTGAAGATTTTTTAAAGATTTTTAAAACTTTATAAATTATTATAAAAAAAAAAAAAAAAAAAAAATGAAAATTCTTGTAAAAATTATTTATCAAAAAAAAATTTTCTTCAGACTATAATGTCCTTAATACATATTATTTATTAAAGCAATTAAAAGCTTATCTAATTAAATAGTTTTATTGTAGTTTTTATTTTACAAGTTAGAGCAGATTTTGGGAAAGCAATAACTATTTGAAAAAAAAAAAAAAAAAAAAAAAAATGGAGGATTTACATTCTCCAAGGAGTCCTGTGCTTAACTAATAAAAAAAAATTAGACGACAGAATTTAATTTCTAGAAACTTCATGAAATTAAGTAAGTGGTGGCTAACAGATGTAAAAAGAAAATATTTTTACCAAGATTTTCTAAAAATAATAATTTCCAAAATAAATTCATTCATATGTGAATAAGTCCTGAAAGTTTCATTAAATTCTGACAATTATTTGATTTTTGCAAAAACTTCCAAATCAATGTATTTTACCAGAAAAAAAGGTGCTAAAATTTCCATAGTTAGCTCTGTTACACCACTGAGACATTAAAAAAAAAAAAACAAGATTTTAACCAAAATTTCGAACGTGTTAGAAAGGAGTAAAAAATTTTAAATAATTAAAAAATACTTTGGTTTTTCCTCTTAATAATAAACATTTTGACAATAAAATTTTGTTTTTATTAAGTTTGGGGCCTTTTTTTATCATACTTAATTTTAATGCATGAGGGATATGACAGGGTGGTAACCCTGGTTCAATGTCTAACAGCATGACATTGCCTACTGACAATTTGAAACAGGAAATAATTAAGATCAAAAAGTGAAAGAATTCAGAGAAATTAATTTAGTGTCGGGTAGAATAAGGAAAGAAAGAACCAATTAAAAATATTAATTAGAAGCTAGAAATTGAATTTGGAGAAGACTCTAGGAAGATTTGAACCTGAAATAAACCAAGTAGACATCATTAAGATTTAGTAAGACTAGATCTTACCCCAACCTATCCAGTTTCCTCAGAAGCAGTATGACAAGATTTATGGTCTTCTAAAAATTCCCAAATTCCAAAGAATAATTCTTGCTATGTTTATTTAAAATACTATCAAACCCTACAAATGTTTATATCATTACCAAATTCAATATTAGTGGGTTGAACTGACTGCATTCCATACAAAGAAAGGCCAAGAATAACATGTAATAAATCAATGATAGAAGTGCTCAAACTTTATTTAAAAGCAAGGACAGTCAGGGAGAGAGAGAGAGAGGGAGCATTTGGCATTGGTGTCATTGTTTGTGAGTAGCTCATGAGGTGGTCCCCTCTCTCCAGCTGAAATATGATACTCAATGAATCTTGGCAGTGTAATGACATCAAGTAAGTCACATGATATTTAACAAGAGCATTGTTCTCTTTATTATTTTCTTTAACTTTACAAATACATTCTTCTTTTGTACTAACAAGTTCATAAAAGTCTTCACCAGTGTTTGGTGAGAGTTGCATCTGCTGTTTGAAAATTTCTTGGTCAAAATAATAATCTCTGGTGCCTGGAGCTTATGGCCATATCACCTTGAAACATTGGTTCCTATACAATCACCGACTTTAAGGAATGTTGAATCTGGTCAGTACCTAGATGGGTAATTGCTTGGGAATACCAGGTACTGTAAGCTTGGATGTGCTGGTGGCATAATAAATTATGGCTTGGAGTTGTTAATCAGAAAGCTGAGTCCCAATTTCAGTTGAGTTTGTTATATTCACTTACATGCAAATACCCTTGGGATAGATATGAATCCACTTCTTCTCCCTCATCTACGGGTTAATTAGTGAGAATTGTATCATTAAATTATTATTATCACCCCCTCCAAAAAATCTTACAATCTAAAAAGTATTTTCTGACTTCAGATAATCTGCAATGGGTTGAAAAGATGTAGAACGTGTATCAAACAGTCAATCAATCTGGTGCCTGGACCTTCTCTATATTTACTCCTTTTCTTGAATAATCTGATAATATTGATAATCTGGTACCTGGAACTAATCTGTATTTACTCCTTTTCTTGAATAGTCTGATAATATTGGTAATCTAGTGCTTGGGACTCATCTGTATTTACTTGTTTTCTTTTTCCTATAGTATGTCCAACATCACATGGTTTTCTTCATGGGTTATTTAGACCTGTATATCATCTAGTCCTGCACGGTATATTCTCTTTTCATTCTGTCAATCTGTCGTTCCTGTCCCAGAGCTACCGAAAAAATGGAATAATGGAGTGGTGTCAGAAGTGTCAAGAGGATTGCATTCAGGACAGAGTGCAATGCTGAAGAGGTCACCTACTGGTACAATATCACTCCCAAAGATGACACTTAACTACTGACAGCACCGACAAATCAAGTCTACAGATTCAAGGTCTGACTTAAAGAGATTGATTCAGTAGCTCCAATGATGTCTGAGGTGGATCACAAAGTGTACAAGATGGGAGACCCTGTGTGGGTAAAGGCCCCACACAACCGGTGTACAACAACTTTTGGAAAGGGACGAATTACTGGACTTGTTAGTTTGCAATTAATCTTGGTGAAGAGAATGCCACAGCACGTCATGGACCATCATCCTTTCCTGAGTTCACTATTTCCAACAAGTAGTGAAGATGCCCAAAAATGAGGAGGAAATCCTTGTGAGTGCAGATATAATAGATGATCTCACAGAGGACGAATCACATGGGGATGAGGTGTAGGAACACAAAACAACCCCACTTCAGAGAAGCACTTGATGGAAGAGACCCACTCCAAGTTGTCATATCAGATCAGGGAGGAATGTGGCAAATGCACATCATTACAGACACAAAAGAGGCTCTGAGTCATGTGTGGGCATAACTGTCTGTTATGTCTTCATTGCTTTGAATGAAGATAACACAATCAAGACATAGAATGTCGCTTGGAGTTGACATAGTCTTGCTGAAATAAGTAGTAAGCAGATAAGCTAGGTCTCTAACTATCTACTTGTTTACTCCTACTACTGATGATTCTCGGCATCCGTATTTATATATTTGGACAAGTCCAAGTCCTCTTCTTGAGAGATGTGTTCATCTCCACAACATTGTCAAAACTAGTTACATCCAGGTTTTTTTCTGTTAGCGGTGTTCTGCTAATCTTGGCATGTCTAGATATGGGTCCCATTGCAACTTGTCCAGACCTGGGGCTTGTCAGCTCTCTCATGCCAATAAAAGTGAAAACCAGCAGTCAGTAGTTGACAAGACTCAGTGTCTTGTGAAGTCAATCCCATGGGCAGTGTTATTTTGTTTCCTCCTGACTCTTCTCCTTCTCTGTCTGTTACCCTGTTATACTTGAGTGAGTAATTGGTTAGGTGTTTCCACCAACCTCTACACACTCTTGCCATATTTTACATGTATGTAAATGAGTTGTTGACAAAATATAAAAATCATTCATGGCCATTTATATCAGATAAGCTTCATGCTTGTTTTTTGGGGTTTTTTTTAAAGCATATCACCCCAAGCAAGGAGCTAAAACCACTAAGATGCAACGGCTTAATTAGAGTAAAAGAAAATGAGAAAATATTATTAAGAAAAAAAGGACAAGAACATAATTGACACAGTATTTAAATTTTTGAAGATCTTATAATCAAGAGTAGGCTAGAAATTGTTTAGTCTGATCAGAACTTTGGGGCTCTGTTTCATTTATTGATGATTCATTAGTCTGACCAGAATTATCAAGTCAGTTTTGTCAATTTTCATTCCAACTATCAGATCTGCTTCAATTGGGCATTTTTAGAAATAATTCTTGATTTTCATTTACAAGAATTCTGAGAATATGTTTCAGATCATTGTCCTCAAATTTTGCAATAGAAAATTTCTATTGAATCAATTGCCATATTTGGTGCTAGGAAAGTTTGTTTACTGTTTTGTGCTAGACATTTTTTCCCACTTGAATCCATTTTGCACATTTTTAAGTCTTTTTTATTTAACTATTTAACATTTTTGGCTCACTATCGCAAAAATGTGATGTTAGGCACTAACGTGTTACAGGTAGAAACCTACAATATTGGGGCTTTTTTGCTTTCTTTATAAACTTATAATGCAAGATTTTTTTAATACAGGATTTTTATTTCTATAATTAATGCCCAATTTTTATTTTCAGTTCTTTAAAACAAGAGTTTTATTTCTATAATTGATACAGGATTTTCAATTTGACAATTGATATAGGATTTTGGTTTCTATAATTGATGCAGGATTTTGAATTTTATAATTAAGGCCATAGTTTTTTTGTAATTGATACTGGATTTTTATTTTTATAATTCATACAGTTTTTTTGTTTTTTTTGATAATTAAATGCACAATTTTTATAATTTCTATCCAATTTTTATTTTTCCAGTGCGGAATTTTGTGATAGGCATTAATGGTTTAAAAGGGAAATATACAAAAGAAGATATTGTATGTAATCATAACGAACATCACATCAATGGAAAAATTAGGGTAAAAGAAAAAAAGAAAATGTAAATGTTACTCCATTAAGAAATTCAAAAAGAAGAACAGAAATTGGTCAGCAACTGTAATGTGGCAAAGATAACAAAAATGAAGAAAATGATTCAAATAATCAATGTATTATCATATCAATTTAGAAAGAAAGTTGGAATGTACAACAGTTCAAATGCTGTCATGAAGAGAATGATAAAAATAGACTAATGTGTAATAGGAATTAACAGCTTTGGAATGTCCATTACCTGATCTGCAAGTTCGTGTGGATCGTAGAGTGCATTCTTAAGCAGGTATTCCTGGCAAAGTGGGAAATGCAATCGTGAAGACATTTTGAGTAATGAGACCCCATCAGATGTAAACAAGCACTGAAGTAACACAGCATCTTTTCTGTTTAATAAAATCAGATTCAGCAGTTTTTCGTCAGCTGTGTTTTCATCGTACTCCTTTTTTTCAATCTGTTGCAGAAAATCTAGCAGGTCTGAAAAATAAAAACAAAAATAAAGTGTCCAGAATTTATAGTTTAAAAAAAAAAAATAAAAAAATAAAAAAATAAGGAAAAGATAGCTTCTCAATGTTCATAATATTCTCCAGATATTATTTCAGTTAAGATCAAGCGGTGAGTGTACAAATATGGCTCATCTTCAACAAAAAAGTACCCCATTCAACTAGATAGACTATTTAAAATAATAATTATAATAATTTATATGAACCCCCAGATTGAGGTTGCCAGAATGTGAGACATTCAGGCCACTAGTGTCTCAGCATGGTACCCCAAAGCTCCAGTATCACTGAGGGCATTGGGGTACCACTGAACTACATTAAGAAAATCAGAATAAAGCCTAGTATCCCATCACTTCAGAAGTCTGTGTTGACACTGCAAATGTTCTGCAAAAGGTGTTATCTTGATAAAGAACACCCATAATACAAGATCTCAGGTTGGAAACAAAAACCTTACAGAAAAAGAGAATAAATTAACAATAATAATCAATCAAGGTCAAGATAGACAAAAGGTGGAATAAGCAACAGTTAGGGTCCCAACTATTGGTAAATAGTTGTGAGGAACAAGAAGACTTACCTCCCACAAAGTGAGTTTGCTTGGCGTGTCAGGGGTCCTGTTGAAAGATCGCGACCGGCAGTAAAAGAGAAATGGATTATTCCAAAACTCCCATATCGTAGGCAGACGTACAAAGGAAAAAAAATAAAAAAGACCAAGTACATACTAATGAGACTGAGAGAATAAAAGGTCACTAGCAACAGCTCAGTTGGTGGGCCGGAGGACTGGACAAAAGGAAACACTTTAATCCATTTCAGTCATCGCAAACGATGGGTGAACTGAATTACCCACAATAGTTAACCCCCAAACTGGGGTCAAAACACTATGAAATTATAAAAATAGATTTTTATAATAAAATTACCAGCAATACATTTTTTTTTAAATTGCCAACAAATCTTGTTGGCATTAAATAACCTGTTGAGGATGATATGCTGTAAAAAAAAAAAAAAAAAAAAAAAAATCGAAACAAGTAAACCAAGATAGACAAATCACAAGAAAAAAAGCAAATGCAGGATGTGTGGACAAGCTGATCAAGCAGTTAACCATATACTTGGTGGAGATTCCAAGTTGGTACAGAAGGAGTATGTGATAACATGATTGGATTAGGAAGAGAATCTATTAGGAAGCATGTTTTCAATATGAATGAAAAATGGTATGAATATCAGCCATAGGTAGTGGTATAAAATGACAATCACAAGATATTATGAGATTTCTCTGTCCAGATAGATTATGCCATTGAAGTACAGTGATGCAACCTTATTGTTATAGATAAGGAAAACTACAAGTGTCAAATTATTGATTTTGCTGTTCAATACGATACAAGAAACTTAAAAGATAGAAAAATACCAAGATCTGTTGAGGAGGTTGAGAAAGTTATGGAACATGATTGTTGAAGTAATTCCTGTAATAATTGGAACACCTAGAAACTTGAAAGAGTGCTTAGGGAGAATTGGAATTAAGATTGTAAAGCTCCAGGAAACAGCCATTATTTACTCTACAAAGATCAAATTTTTGAAGATCAGAGTTGGCTAGAAAACAAGAAGCCAGAAAAAAATTCCACAGGCAAGAAGTGCATAGAAAGAAACTGTTGGTAACATTTTAGAATATACATTGTGTGATGCAATTGTCTTTTCAGAAATAATCTCCTTGATATTTTAAAAGCTTTGTTTTGTACAGCACAAGACCATATTTTCAAATGTAAATGTTTGTACCTTACTTTTCAAACATCTTTTGCATTTATTCCAGCTGGTACAGAGACACCAAAATGAGTCAATCATGAGATTATGTTAAGAAAATCAGTGTTTGTGAAGCTTTTGGGAAGAGGAACCTAAAATAGTTGTTAGTGGAGTCTTGCTGTCAAGATAAATCTGATGAGCTCAGATCCCGATTATGGAGTTTGCTATGGAAATAGAAACGAAAGATTGCCTTTAACATGTGAATATTATAACAAAAGCCATTATCAGTTTCAAAATCCAAAGCCTTCTATCTGAAGGGAAAACAAAACAGAACATCTGTTAATTTAATAAGGGTTTCCAGGAAGTGATGAAAAGATATTTTACTGAAGTTTCCTGCTAGAAACAAACTCTTAAAAATGTCACAATTTACTTTTTCATAAAATCTATTAAATTTCTACTCACCGATACCACATATATTTCAGTATTAGGATTTTTTTATGCATTTTCTTTATCCTAGTCTGTATAGTCTCATTAGGTCACAAAATAATATAAAAGTGATACATATTTAATGTATGAATACTACATGGAGATATATTAACAGTTTAAAAGTCAAAAAAGTGCATGTATTCTTTTAATAAGGGTGTGCAGGAAGTGATGAAATATTAAGAATTGTTACTGAGATTTTGCAGTGGGAATATAAAATATGGGAAATACTGCATTTTCCTTTGCCATAAAAGTTATAAATTTCTTCTTACTGGTTCCACATTTTATGACATTTTTATTTTCCTCATCCTAGCTACAAAGAGTCCTGTATAGTCTCATTATGTTACAAAATAATATAAAACTGATATATATTTAATATGTGAATGCTATATGGAGAGACATTAATACTTTAAAAGTCAAAAGCATGTCTCTGAAAAAAAAAGTGCATATATTAATTTAATAATGGTTTCCAGGTAGTAATGAAATATTAAGTTATTATATTGAAGATTCCTGCTAGGAATATCTTATACTTGTGTTTGTTCCTTACTTAGTTACTTAGTTCATCTGTCCATTACACACTGATCTGAGTACTGATCTGTATTCAGTGTTTCACTGGCAGCAATTTTCAAAGAAACAGCCTCATCTACTCTATCTCACTCTTGCCATCAACAAATGTCAGCGATTTTCAAAGAAATACCCTCACTCTCATCAAAGCAGTTAGAGGAGCAGCAATGGAGGATGCCTATAACAGTCCATTTTTATCAATTTTTTCTTTGGGTTTCGTTATACACACACACATTATATATATTATCTTTTATTTCTTTTGTGTATGTACCTCCACTTTTTCGCCAAAAAACAGCATAGCATAATGAAACAGGCCCCAAACTTAATAAAATCCAATTTTTATCGTCATAATGTTTGTCATTATTAAGAAGAAAGGCCAAAGAAATTTTTTGATTATTTCATTAAATTTTTAATCCTTTCTAGCACATTTGAAATTTGGCTAAAATCTTTTTTTTTTAAGTCGGCAACCTAGGTCATATTTACGTTAGAGTTTTTGTGTCTATTTTTCAGGTGAAAAATACATTGATTTGGAAATTCATGCAAAATCAAATAATTGTGAGATTTTAATGAAAATTTCAGGACTTATTCAGAAATGAAAAATTATTTTTATCTTCTTTGTTTTTCAGAAAATTGTAGGAAACAATTTTTTTTACATATGTTACAACCCATTTACTATTTTTAGTTTCACTTAACTAATTAGAACCTAATTCTAGAAAAAATATTTTTTACTTTAACTTATCTTTCTTATTAAATTTCTCTTTGAAATTTATATTTTTTTAATTTGCATGTCATTTTGCAATTTCAAACTATTTTTATATTTAACTCCCATTTCATAAAAAGTTGTTTAGTTTTTATTTTACTTTTTAAATATTTTTTGTTAGAGTGGGGTGTTTTCAGAAATTCTGGAGATGCTTGATTACATTAGGTATGTCATTGGTTTACATACATACATACATACATACATACATACATACATACATACATATTATATTAATATCTTTCAAAAGAGGAAACTATATGTGGCATGTATTATATAGTTTTGTACATATATAGGTTTATTGTTTTCTCTATTCTTATCAGAGGAAACTGGCATGGCTCTCTGTTGGGAGTGGGGAATATCACAGACTGATTGACATCGGCAATCTTTACACACATTGTGGACACTCCCAAGTATCTCTATGTGCTATTTATTTTCCCAGCCTATGAGTATAGTATGTTAAAAAAAGGATAGATTTAATAGCTAAATTTTATGTATTTGTAAATATACCTGTACAAATATATGCAATTTTACTATTTGCTGCCTAAGTATTAGGTTGGTGCAAAAATAATATCGTTTTTTGACGTTAAAAAATACGTCAAAAAACGATATTATTTTTGCACCAACATAATATGTATATAGAGATTTTAATTCCCACTTCTTCAATGTGTTATTTTTATGCATACATATATGTAGAAAAAGTTTGTTTACTCAACCTTCTATTCATTATTCCATGGAAATCCCACTAAAACTAATATTGTATATATGTGTTTCCCCAAGATACAGCTTAAATAACACATAATACCCCAACCAATTTAAGAGCATATTGTATTAGGTTGGTGCAAAAATAATGACGGTTTTTGACATCAAAAACCGTCATTATTTTTGCACCAACCTAATACCTTGAACAATGCTGATTACAATGCCAAATTTCATTATAATTAGACAAGGGCTCTTGAACAAGGACTGTTTTTCTGTTTCTATCAAATTTTTAATAGGAAATTCAATATTTGTTTTCAATACACATTCTTATATCAATCCATGTATATAAACAAACACTTGCATATTATATTCCAACTATTATATTGTTGTATAGGAATAAAGTGCTGTTGCCGACACTGGAGTCAGAACATAGATCACCAGTGAGCAAGCACAGGTAATTCCATTTCTAATAAGTAGACAGCAGTAAAGGAAAGGTATATATAGGAATTAGTGTGGTGTTTAAGTGATCAAGATTCTCTATACTCTTTCTCTATACTGATCACTCTTCAGGTTACTATTTGGCAGTTACTATTCAAACAAGTATTACTAGTGCAAGTATTATTCAAAGGAGTTGCTACTAGTATCTATGATTCCAAAGTCTCGACAACAGTGAGCATTACAAATGTGATAATGAACATTCGTTGTCATCACAAAAATGACAACACGAAGGGCTCTGACATCACAAAAAACATGTGTGAAAAATAATAAACATTCAAGTATTAAATAAATTTAAATATGCATAACACATGTATTTATACAATTCACTACACTACATTAGAACTTTATTTTATAAACTACATGAAAGGTGAAGAGGTTATATTTGTGATATGACTTGGTAGTAAATAAATAGATGCATGCTGATTTGCTGCCTTTATATATTTTGAAATAAAACATGAGGAAGAAACAAGTATGCATAATAAAAATATACTTATTATTTTGAAAAAGACTACATGTGTTTCACGCTATTACTCCAAATTTTCATACAATGTGTTAACTATGAAGCTCAGTGGAACAATAAACCTTCTTTTGCTCTCATTAAATACATATTAAAATATGTGTAAATAATAATAAAATTGATAATAATGTTATCTCATCATTTTTTATTATGAAAGGCTTTTAAAAGAAACCCAAATGGATGGCCTAGTAAACTCTTAAAAAATGACATTTTTCAACGACACAAAATCTGTAAAATTTCTACTCACCGGTTCCACATATATCTCAGAATTAAGACATTTTTTTTTTTTTTTTTTTTTACTTATTTTCCTTATCCTAGTATGTATAACTTCATAAGGCCACAAAATAATACAAAAGTGATAAATATTTAATGTGTTAATACTACATGGAAAGACATTAACAGCTTTAATGTTGAAAGCCTTCTGCCTGAAGAAAAAAAAAATTTAAAAAATTAACATGCATGTACAGGAAGTGTTGAAATATTTAGATATTTTACAGTAGATTTCAACTAGACACAAAGTCTGGAAAACATCATGTTTTTCCTTACCATAAAATCTATTAAGTCACACATATATCACACATTTTCTATTTACTTTCTTTACCCTAGTCCAGTGGTTCCAAAATTTTTTTTTTCTCTGGGCCACATTTTCAGAATGAAAATTTGCTCACACCCCTCCAAATTTTATGTGATAAAAAGTACATTTAAAGATAAAAAAAATGGGGAGAAAGTTAAAGGGAGATAATCGAAAATTCAAAGTCTGAATATTATCATTGACTAGCAGCATGGCCCAGCGTTGCCCGTGCTTGATTCAAAAATCGTACGACTCATACAGCAATCGCTATCACTTGACTTAAAATATTTTTGCTCTTCCTTGACTTTAAAGGAGTGCCCTTTGCCGTGCTGATGTTGCTACATGCCTTACTTCTTGCCTATCTCACACTGCAAATTTTTTCTAAGCTCTATACGAAACATTAAATCTGTTACGAAAAAAGAACTAAACAAAATGAACACAAAACGATCAGCTTTAAAAAAGGACTCGTAACTGGAATGAAAAAAGAATGTTAACAACAAATACTTTTCACACTCAACCCAGTTCTGCGGAATCAGAATCAACGTTGAGTTTAAGCAAGTGAATGAGCCAATTGGAGTAAAGTGCTATGCAGATTTCAAATTTTTCCCACTTTTTCTCACTTGTGACGAATGCAGTTATCGATTTTTTTTGCATGCTAGCATGCTAGTTAACATTCTTGTCAGTCAGCTGTTGGCTCTCACACTAGCCAATAGAATCTTCCTGCCTATTTGTGGCAGCCAGCTATAGGCTCTCACTCTGGCCAGTACAAAATGGCTTCAAACTACATGAAAACTGCCGTAGAAGCATGAAAAAAATCGATTATTTCCACTATCAATGTGGGTTGGGAAATGCAAAGTCGGTCTTGGCCTTGGAGCATGTGCATGTAAATTTTGGTGCAAATCTGTCGAAAATTGCGGCCATACATTCATTATACACACACACACATCCTGCCTTTTATAGATAGAGATAACTCTCTCCTCTAATTTGCAGACCCTAGTTACTATATTCTTAATACTTGATATAATGTGAAAATATCACAATGATAAAATCAATCAATAACTATTTATACTGTGATTCATGCATGCAATTACAAGTAATCCATAATAATATTGTAAATTTTAAAATCATATTTATTTTTGGCATATGAATTATTATCATACAATCATTCCGCCTCACCTGCTATCCTCTTCTGTCACACCCTAAGAGGTGTGCCATATCGTTTGAAACTACTACCCTAGTCCCTAAAAGTCTGCCCTAATCACAAAATAATATAAAAGTGATACATACTTAATGTGTGAATACCAAATGAAGAGATTCTAAGATATTTTACTGAAGGCTCCCACAGAGAATACAAAATTTGAGAAATTTTTCCTTGCTATAAAATCTATTAAATTTCTTCTTATCCCCATATATATTTCATTCAGCCTCTGAACGGTTATAGCATTGTTTAATTCAGTCTCAAAAAAAAAAAAAAAAAAAAAAAATATACATATTTATATTGTAATACACACTTGTTTCTACATTGTGGACATTTTCTTTTTTAAATTTAGGACTATGTATGGTCTATTAAGTGCTGAAAAGATAAGTATCAAGCAAGCGATATAGAGAAATGATGACCTTAAACATTAAAGTCGGTCACATAAAATTACTGGTCTTTACTTACTGTAATTATATGTAGAATGCAGGTCATAGGAAATCGCTTTTGAATACTAGTAGATACTAACCAAACCATGCAATAATATCTAGAGTAACAGCAACTAAAATTCATAGTAGTCAAAATTTAGCAAGATAAAAATGTGTTTATAATAATTTCTAACAGATATTTCCAAAACAAACTAGTCATTTTAGGCTCCTCATCAATGATGATCTTTATTGATTATGCACTGAACTTTTTCAAGGTTTTTTTTATTTTAACTTGTTGAAGCCCAATCAAACTTTGACATTTCACTATCTTGAAAATAACACTCATACATTTGTTTTACTACAATGCAAAATTAAGTTGATTGTTCAGTGGAGTTCACATTCATTTGCACCTGGTTTCTTAGGCAGTGTTATGAAAATAGATCTGCTTAAATTTTCCAGTATCTCCTCACTGTTGTAGATTTTATTATTTCTGTAATCTTGTCTGTGCCAGCATCTCTGTTACAATTTCCTCTGGCTCTGCCACCTTGTTTCTTTTCAATTTGGCCAGTGCAGCTTCTTTTTTGGTTTTTAGAATTTTCGGTAATTCTGTGTATTGACTGTTGTTCTCTACCATCATGAAGTGCTGAAGAATTTTTTTCCTTCTTTAATATGAGCATTCCATCCTTGGATTTTATGTAGCCTGTTGGTGAGCATGTCTTCTGTCCTTTTAGTTCTGTTATTTATGCATATCTCCTTTGTCTGGGACTATATTTCTCCACATTTCTTGTTTAGCCACTCTTCTTTAACCTGCTTGCATTTGGTCCTTATTTCATTGTGTAGTTTTCTGTATTCTGCTCCATATCTTGGCAAAGTTTTCTGCCTCCTTTGCATCATGTCGAGAATCTCATCAGTGATCCATTCGTTTTTACTTCTTCATCCATTCCTCCTTTGGGATGATATCATTTGCTCATGTCACTAAAGCTTCTTGCATCCTATTTTGTGTTTCCCTTTTCATTTTGTCCCTCGTATCCATATATTTTTCTTTCAGGTTCAGGTCACTCAGGAGTTTGTTGTATTGTTTATTTTGCACTGCATTAGGCTTCTTCAGTTTCCATAGTTTCACTCTTAGTTTACATATAACAGGGCAATGGTTACTTCCATAATCAGCACTTGGACAGGTTTTGCAGTGAACCATTGCATCCCTCACTCTTTTGTTGATAATTATATAGTCAATTTGGTTTTTAGTTTCTCCTCCTGGGCTTCTCCATGTCCATAATCATCTCAGACATGCTTGTAACCATGTGTTAACTACTACCTGGTCATTGGTCATGCACTATTGTACCCATTTTTCACCACATTTGTTGTGGGTTACTAGCCTGAATTTACCAGCTATCTACCCTGCTCTCTCCCTTCCTACTTTGACATTCAGATCTCCCATGATAATTATGACATTTTGTGATTTGCAATGAGCCTTGTCATTGTCTAGCGTAGACTAGAAAGATTCAATTTCTTCTTCCTTACTTTGTGCTGTTGGTGCATACATTATTATGATAGGCTTTCCTTTCAACTTGTTATGGGGACCCCAACCTTCATGGACAAAATAGACTCGTCTTATGACTATATTATGCCACACAAGAGGACTGTAGACAGAAGGCGAGTTGACTAATGTACTTAGCCGTCAGACGGATGTGCAACACTGTATTCGTTCTTTTTGTTAATAATACATTTTCCCTGAATTGCTGAGTTTGAGTTTTATTTCGGACCTCTTCCGGGTCCACAACACAGCTTGACTACCAGAATTCTTTTCTATAATTGGTAGTATCCCAGAACACATTTCCTGAATTTTTGATCTAGTATCAATCCTACTCCTTTATCATTTTTCTCTCCACCTGCATATATAATCCTGTGGCTGTCACTGACAAAATCTCTGTTTTTTGGCCACCTAGTTTCACATACACCTAAGATGTTGATTTTTAGGCTACTCATCTCCTGTTTTACATTTCAGAGTGTTATCCAACAAGTGCTCGCATCAAACAAAAAATAACTCTTAGGACACGAAATATTAGGATGTTGAACAACTGTGGCCAATCTAGTATAAAAGTTAAATTCATGAAGCATAGGTATCAAAGAAGAAAGCTGATCAGAACAATTGCCATTAAAATATTTTTAGAAGTGGCACAGGTAAGCTATGTTACAGCAGCAGGAAAGTGACTGAAGCTGATATGCCAGGTCAGGACTGATAATGTTTCAGATTTTTTTTTTTTAATTTTGTCAAGAATCTTGAGATAAATAGTGAGAACACCAGACCAGATATGGCAGCAATAGTTGATGCACAGACAAAATTGGTAAACTGGCACAAAACAATGAAGCAACCTTTCTAGCATCTGACCTGGTAATTGATTGAATATAATCATTCAACTTCATGTCAGTCAAAAACATAAAACCGAGAAGGTGCAAAGAATTGCTCTTATGGAAATTGACATCAGCAATCCTGATGAAGGGCAAAAAGGTTCTTGATGACATATATATATATATATATATATATATATATATATATGGTTATTATATTCTTTTTCTTATGTATACAAAAGTGGTCTATTTTAAAAAAAAAATTTTAATACATATAAAAATAACATTTTTTTATTATTTACCTATTAATAGTGTTTCACATAGTGCAATTTTCAAAATGATTCTTTCCCTTAGACACTCCTAAACTCTAAATTCCTTTTATTAACATTTTTTTTAAAAAGAATGTGTCATATATATGTACAGGGTGCAATAGGTAAATTGTTGCCATTTTATTTTTTTAATTTCATGCATACACATTGTTTGATTTTGTCAACTGCACAATATAGAAGAGACATTTGGGCAATGCCTGTGAGAAAAAGAGCAGCAAGATGCAATTCAGTTCACCAGAGATTTGGAAATGACATGCTGTACTGCTTGGCATTCATGCTGGATGGTCCAATACAACCATTTCAGAGTGTTTGGGTGTCAATCGGACGACAGTGTAGAGGATTCAGAAATGGTTGGATGAGTTTAATGGTGATTACAAAGGTGTTTGGCATAATCACTAGTGATGGCGATGTTATGCCTCTATTCATCTTCCCATAGGACCTCAGACTCAACACAGAGGCCTACATTAAGTGCCTTGAAGAGGTAGTGCTTCCCTGGCTCAAGAGGGTGTATACTGGCAACAGGACTCTGCACCATGTGACACAAGCAAGAGAACCCAGTCATGTCTGTAAAATACTGTGACTGTGTCACCTCTTACATCTTACCACCTAACTCCCCAGCCTGCAACCTCCTTAATTATGTGTGGGGCACAGTTGAGCAAGGGACCAATAAAACTCCTTGTAACACCAAAGATGAAACGAAGACAAAGATTATGACAGCATTCACCAACTTAAAAAAGGAGACCATCCAGAAGAGTTGCAGGAGATTCTGAAGTTGTCAGGAGGCTGTGATTGAAGCCAATGGCAATTTTATAAAATAAATTTATTCTTTAGTATTTCAAGATATTTTTGTCTAATTTTGGTAAATATATCTGTCAAAATGAAATATCAGTGTTATTTTCATTTTTGTGTAATGTGTGCAAAAAAAAAAAAAAAAAAAAATACAAAAAATAAGTCACCTAGTCTATTTTTGGAGGATAATGCTTTTCAGGCAAGACATCTTTGTAAATAAAGTGCTCAATATCAAAAGACAGAGCATTAACAACAATAAATATAATTCAATGTTCTACTTAACTTTCTCAATTCAAAGTTTCATACAGAACAGTACTTACAAAATTCAGAGTTTGATAATCAATATTTCAACTGCTTTCACCATTTGAAGAGATTTGGGTTTGTTTCCAAACTCAATACATGGGTGGTATATTCTCTGATGGAATAAAACAAACTAGTGTTTCTGTGGTAATTTCTTTGCTGTTACACCATGAGAAGGAGCCATTCTCGGACAGAATTGTCACAGGCAATGAAAAATGGATCAGTTATGTAATGTTCAATGCAAATGAAGCTAGAAACAAATTTGTGAATGTGCAGAATCCATGACTAAAGTGAGCTTGTATAAGAATAAATCACTTTAAGCTTCTTCCAACTGATGAAACAATAACTGCAAAGAAGTATTGCAACCAACTCACCAATCTCAATGTAGCTACTCAAGAAAAACGTCCAGTTTTGACAAAATGAAATGGCGACATTTTTCACTGAAAATGCAAGACTGCATGTTGCCAAACAGACATTGCAGAAGCTTAGAGAGTTAAAATGGAGAAACCCTTGAGCACCCACTGTATTCTCCTAATTTGCCTCCTTTGAATTATCATTTACTCTGGTCTCTACAGAACAATTTAAATGACAAGAAATTTGACTGTACAGTCAGTTGAAAACTACCTCAATACCCTTCCAACAAAAAACACAAAGTTTCTACAAAAAAAAAAAAAAAAAAAAAAAAACAGTACAGTACCAAATTGGCAACGCGGTCTCATTATTTTATAGATGAATTGGTTAGAAGTAACCATAATTCTGTGCTAACAGTTTCTTTTCTCACACTTCTTTCCTGTGGAACTATCTTCCAGCTTCTTGTTTTCCAGCCAACATTGATTCTCAAAAATTTAAATGCAATGTCAATCATTAGCTACTGTTTTCTTGGTTCCTTTTCTTTTATTGGTATCGCATCTTAATAATGTTTTCTTTTTCGTATTCTTTCACACTCAGTAACCCCCTTGTGTCTTAGCGGCTTTATTACCTTGTTTGGGGTATAAGTAAAATAATAAATGTAATATTTTAAATGGACAATTTAGATTTGAAATTTGATCAATTTATTGTCAGCAACAGCTAATGAACTAAACAATGTATAATTTTGAATTCTGTAAAATTTTTACAATTCTTAATTTTTATTTTTAACGTTTAATCTTCCTCCTAATGATCAGCATATACTGTCATTTAGCTATTTATTTTTCTTCCGAACTTACAATTAAGATTCTGAGTAACATTCAAATGAAAATGTATTTATTTACTAAACTTAATTTTACCAGACGCAAGTTCACAGCAGTTGATCCTATCAGAATCAACTAACTGTAGGTATATGGGTGCATCTCCAAAAATCTAGCTGACCAGAGGCTGGCAGCTGATCCCTCTTCTGACCTAGCTTTAACAGCTCAGTGGGGAAAAAACTGTCTGGTCACATTCAATGCTTCACAAACCAAACTGATAACATTCCATCACCATTGAGCGGACATTGAATTTTCACCTATTACAATGAAATGTGCCTTGAGAACCTATTGAGACAAACCTCAAGTGGAACTCATACATACATTTCATTGCTAAAGATACTGGAAAAATGGTTGGTTCCCACTACTGCTCCTGCTATCCTCTACTTTTGCAAGAGCTAGATCAAATCTAAAATGGAGTACTGCTGCTATATATGGGCAGGAACTGCCCAGTTTCCACTTTCCAGTCTCACTAGAGTCCAAAAGTGTTTCTACGTCTTTGTGGGTGATGAATTATTTCCTACCCTACAACCTGTTTCCCACAGACAAAATGTTGCAAGCTTTTCGTTATTCTATCTTTATTTCCACAGAAAGTGTACCAAAGAACTACATTCCTTAGCTTCGCCCCATTCTAATCTTCATGACAAAAACCATGCAATTTGTAGTGAACACCCCTCTCATTCCTTTTATATTCCATTATTAAGATCTAAATTCCAACAGCTTCTTCCTATGAACTGCTATTTTTAGAACCAACTCCCAAGAGGATGATAATTACAGTCATAACCTTTTCCAGTCTAGAGTTAACCGTTATCTTCCACACATATCAATATAAACTGTGCTCTTTATTCTATAACCCTCTACCTCGAGTGGACCTTGGGCCTTGTACAGGATGACCATTGTTGAAAAGAAGTCACAAAAAATTGGAAATCCTGTGTTCTCTACAAAATGTTTCCAAGATAAATCTTTCAAAAACAGGAACTACGATCTGGAATTGGAATGAAACCAGTGATGGCACCTACTTTGAATCCATCATAAAAATTCAGGTTGTGGAATTAGTAAATACTAAACATTTCAAATAATTTGACGTATAGATTAGATATAAAAAAAATTAATATAGGAAATAAGGAAATTCAATATAGAATAAGCTGTGCAAAGAGTAGTTTTGATCAATGCCACAAATTGCTACAAAACCAAAGCATTTAACCCAAGAACTTGTGCCATATTCTGAAAGACCTGTCAGATCGAGACTATCATATGGATGTCATGTGTGGTACCAAATTCATTTAGAAATATCTAAACTGTCAACTGTATACAGACACTTTCTCAGATCAATGGTTTAGAGCAAATTAAGCCTGTAGGTTTTGGCAAGGACCATTTTTATTCAAACCTTGTGGATCAGCACTACAGAATCAAAAACAAAGAACTGTACAAGATAATAGAAGCCACATCAGTTGAATACTTCCAACAATAGGAACAACTAAAATGGATGGCCCATTTAACTGAAAGAGACAGTAAGGACAGTCAAGATATCGACATTCCATACTACGTCAAACAAAAGGTTAGGAAGAAAGCCCTCATCAATACTGGAAAGAATGATAAAAGTTAGAAGACTTGAGAAACTATTTTAAGCAAAAGATTCTATAAATTTCAACCTAATGTAACACAGGCTGCTTGGTCAATGAATGCCGAATCGGAAAATTCAGTAAAATCCAGTACAACTGAAATTCCTTGCCTAGACCCACAAACCTGAGGAAGTCATGGTGAAATGATTAATGTGTTTGCCAAAATTCTACAAAACCCCAATGGAATTGGGAAATGTTATTTTAGAATCCTACGTAGTAAGATTCATGTAGAAAGCTTACCAAAATGTTTGATTTTGAGTATTTTAGAAGCATGGGCCACATGAAATGCTAATAGGAAATTGTTCTTTGATTAACGAAGAGGGTCTTTATGTGGGTGCCTAATTAATCAAAGACCCCATTTGGACAGTTATCCTTGTAAGTGCACAAACACACCACTTTACTCAGTTCATGCTGGGAAGCTGGGAGCACACTGCTATCTGGTTTTAACAAAATTCTATCAGCGTCAAAGTTGGCAGCACACCTGCATTTCAACCATTAGAATGGTTTGGTTTAGTTAAAGGCATATGAATACCTTATGAGTCATTTAATGCCGAAATTTAATTTTTGGAAGAGATTTGGTACTTTTTTTCAAAAATGTATTGCTAGTAATTTTTCTCTTCCTTTTCCAATAATGTATTACTGATTTTTTTTGTTTTTACTATGAAAATGTATTGCTGGTATTCTTACTACAAAAATGTATTTTTATACCAGTTTGGGGGTTGAGTATTTGCCCATAGTTGTTACCCTAACAGGTGCTACCACTCCCAGCAACCATTAGATATTTCAATAAGAAGAAAAGAATTTACTGAAGTCAAACCGCACAAGTGTCATGGTTGCAGCTTTTATATTTTCTCATCCTTAATAAATTGTTGATAGCTTTATCAACAGTTTATTCTTTGTGCTATAAATTTACCACCTTTCAGAGTGGTCACCCAAATTAAGGAAGTCTTTAGGATTGAGACATCACCTGGGCCACAAACAAAAACCTATAGCCTGTTGGAGTGAATAAAAAGACACGCCACATAATTCATCCCAACAGGTATGTAACGAAAAGAAAGATTTCCGCTAGACAACACAGGTCTGGTGAGGAAGAAGGACAAAGAAAATAGCTACACAATATTTACACATCCTTCACCAAACTGTAATACCAAAAAATTGTGATTACTGGCTAAAGCTTACATTAAGCATATGGTGACCAGAATTGCTGATTATATCCTTTTGCTCCTGTGATGACAGAAAAAAAAGAGACGTGTAACCCGGATATAAGAGAAACCCGGATATAAGAAAGATTCTCTCTGGTCCCAAATTAGAGCCTGTGTTAATGTATATGAATTAGACCAAACCCAGATATAAGAGAAACCCGGATATAAGAGACTTCTCCGGCCCCGACAACTCTCTTATATCCAGGTTACACTGTATTACATTTGTATTGACCCCACTATGCTTTGTATATAAGCCCACATTAATAATGACAGATATGTGTTTATTAATTACAGCAGGACTTAGCCAAAAGATAATTTGATCCTATATTGATCAAGAGTAACTTCCTAATCTTGTATTACTTGTATTGAAAAAGATGTATTAATGACTTAAATTTTGGAAATTTAATTTATGAATTTGCCATAGCAAGGAAAATTAAAATCATCTATAGTACTTAATGTAGCCATGAATACCATTTTAGTACAGAGCCACAGATTAACAATTCCAAGGGAATTTCAGAACTGTGAACACAAAATATAGTATAAATATTTTTTACAAGTAATGCAAAATATTTGATTCATTTTTTATAGCTTATCATCCATTTGCAAGTTTTTTAAAACCACAAGATATTTTAGATTGTAAGAATATTTTTTGGTGGTCAAAATCATAATGGTTTAGTGATACAAGTCTTACTAATTAACCCATAGCTTGGAGGAATAAGACGTGGATTCATATCTTTCCCCAAGGGCATTTACATGTAAGTGAATATAATGAACCCAACAGGAATTGAACACAGCTCTCCAAGTAACAATTGTGAGTGATCATCCATTACACCACCCACACATCCAAGCTTACAGTACCTGGTATTCCCAAGCAGTCACCCATCTAGGTACTGACCAGACTCAACAATGCTTAACTTCAGTGATCATACAGGGAACAGTGATTCAACATGATGTAGCCATAAACCATATTTAAAAGGTGAACATAAAATAATAAAAAATAATACAATAAACTAAGTTTGTTTATTGCACTTTCTCTTGACAAGCAAATATAAAACTGTAATTTGAATGATTAATAAAAAGGTGAAGATAAAAAAAATATAATAGATCATGTTTGTTTATTATCCTTGCTTTTGAGAGAAATGTTTATTGCTTGATTATTTTTTACAGCTTATCAACCTGTTTCAGGTTCAACGAGTGTTTAAAACAATTAAGCTAAATGGTTAGTAAAAAATTAACTAATAAACATTAGTTTTTTAAACTTGCTAAAAATAGAAAGACTCAAAAAGAACACACTGAAAATAAACCAGTTAAAAGGCAGGCAGTTTAAGATTTAACTTTCAAATTTCAAAGAGAAATACATTTTCAAGTTTTTTGAGCAATAGATGAGGATGACTTTCTACTTAATTTTAAATTTGAGATTTATCTGGAGCCTATTGGAGGCCTATATAAGAAGTCAAGTTGGACAGAAAATTTCAGAAGGTTAAAAAAAAAAAAAAAAAAGCATAGAAGGATTGACAAGGGCACAAGCTAAAGAAGGTTTTTCAGATGGACAAGGATTTTTGGCTGTCGCCAATGGATGAAAGGCCAGTAGTTCCCGATTTTTTTTTTCTTCGGGACATATTTTCAGAATAAAAATTTGCTCACACGAAACCAAATTTAATGTTATAAAAAGTACATTTAAAGATAAAAAAAAAAACAAAGATTAAAGGGAGATAACTTCAGATTCAAAGTCAGAACATTATAATTGATAACTCTCTCCTCCAATTTGCAGACCCTAGTTACTATATTCTTCATACTTGATATAAATGCAAAAATATCAAAATGATAAAATCAGTCAATAATTTTTTTATAACTATTTATACTGGGACTCATGCATGAAATTCCAAGTAATTCATAATAATATTTTAAATTTTGAAATCATATTTATTTTTAGCATATGAATTTTTTCAAAACTGTTTCTAAATCTTTGATTGTCTTTCAATTATTCTGCTTCACCTGCTATCCTCTTCTGCCACACCTATGAGACACGTCACACCCTTTGGAAACCATTGAACTAGACAGTTTCTTATAAGTAAAAAGCAAAGAAAAAACAGAAAAAGATGTAGAAACTAAAAGAAACAAAAATAATGAAAAAAATTCTTAAATTAATAATTAAATAATAATTAATAATTGAACTGTTTTAAAAAAAATTTTTTTTTTAAAAGTTCCAGTGATTGATGAACCTGCCAAAACCTTCTCAAATTTGACTTTCAAATAAGTGTATTTTTTTTAAAGAATGTGTAGTTTGAACCTTTTTTTAAAAAGGAATTGTATTGTACATTCAAGCTTTTACTTCAATTGTTTAAAGTTTTGTTAAAAAAATTATATCTGCTTTCATGAACCATAGGCAATTAATCTTGCTTCAATAATAATAAGTTTGACAAAAGGAAAATTTTGTGTAAACTTAATGTAAATTGTTGTAATCTAGAAAAGGTTACTGAATAAGAATAACCAAAACGAAGGTAATCTTTATAACATCAACAACATACAAGATTCCCCAGCGGCATATAGTAAGTAATCCGCTGCTAGTGGTGAACTAGTGGTGTATCTCCCAGACAGTATATTCTATTATATTTATGAGTATTGGGACATACACATAGTCCATACATACGGTATAACATAAACCTTATTTTGTTCTATCATTTTTAATGTAAATGTAATAAAGGTTTATTTCAAATTTCACATAGGAGTTTTGAATCTTGTTTGTTTTCATATGCACTTTAAACTATTTTCGGGACAACAGAGGTGGTGCCCTGTCTTCTCCCATTAACTAACCTACAAAAATTTCTTTTAATAGCAGTGATTCACTCTAGATGTTACATTGAAAAGCAGATGACATGAATTTCAAAATAATTTACAAATTACCTCAGTCTACTTGATATATAGGTCTAATTCAATTAGTTCAAGATTTGCTTTTATGATATTGGGACTATTTTTAGACTTGGTAAAATGATAACTGATTCTTTGTTATTGAAATTGTGAGAGTAATAAGTCACAAATTATATAGTAAAACATTTCAGGGGTAACTTAGGTAGGCGGGCATCAAAACGGTATTTGCCCCTAGGCACGGAGAACCCCGGCTACACTACTGAACAACAGTAAAATTTCACCCCAAGAAAGTTAATAAAACCACTAAGACACAAGGGGTTACTGAGTGAGAGAACAATAAAAAAAGAACAGGAATTCATTCATTCATTTTCTACACCTTATCAACACTTTGCAGGTTATTCAAAGCCAGAAAATATTTTTAGATTGTAAGAATTTTTTCTGAGATAATAATAATTTAGTGGAGAAGAATTACTAATTAACCCATAGTTGGGGGGAAGGATTCATACTTTTCCCAAGAGTATTTGCACATAAGTAAATATAACAAATCCAACTGGAATTGGAACTCAGCTCTCCGATTTACAATTTCAAGCCATTATCAATTATACCACCCACACATTCAAGTTTACAGTGCCTGCTATTCCCAAGTGGTCACCCATCAAGGTCCTGACTAGGCTTAATCATTGATATTGCATTTAAACTTTTGAAGAACAAAGTTGGAAAGGAAGAAGTGAGAAGTGCATGAAAAAAAACTGTTAGCATTGAACATATGTTTACATCTAGCCATTTCAACTTTAAAATGATGAGACCAAGCTGCCAATCTAGTACTGCACTTAAATTCATCAAGTCTATTTCAGCACACCTGCTATGGTGGTAGAATGAAGCATATTTCTATCAAATATCATTTTCTCTTTTTTTTTTTTACTTGTCACAGGCATTTGCAAATTGACTTGTACGGACATTATTATAAATAAAAATAAAATATTAAATAATAATAATAATGAATATTATAAATAAAATAAAAAGATAATGTTTAAACTTTTTTAAAAAATAAAAATAATAAAACTGTCCCAGCATTCAACAAAAAAATGTTGCTGCCATAAATATGGACATCCTGCCAAAAGATGTTAAATTCAATCTCTTCACCAGAAACCCTCAGACAGGCAACATGTGTACAACTTCTTGTGATATGGCATGTAATAATACAAAGTGATTTCTCCCTTTTATCATATATACCATAAAGACAATTGTAACCTAAAAAATACACACACCAATAGACACAAGAAAAATGTATATAAATTGGATGAAATCAACATACAATTTAGCATGCTTTTCCTGTTATTTCTGTACACTTCATTTCCTGCCAAGTAAGTTTATATCTCCATGAACACAAGGCTAATTTCTGCTGCTTTAATATTATTACCCTAACCAAAAACAACCTATTCACCCAGAGACTACAACAGTATTAAGGAGATTTACATATTCTATCTCGTCAATTCCGCCCTTTGTTTAGTTCCAATGAGTAACTACTTTTAACAGTCAGAGATTGTTAGCAGACGAGGTCATTGTCATAGTGAAAAATAAATAAGAAAATAATTCTGCACAGGCCTGGTGCCAGAGTGTTTTTTGTGGGGATGAGAGGACAGTCAGTGAGGAGCCACAAGAATTTGCTTACTAAATTAATTCACATTTTCATTTTCAGTGGAGAGATGGACCTGATTCTGCAACAAGTGGTCGATCCCAGAAAACAAATATTTAAAAATTCTATTTTTTTTTTTAAAGAGAAAAAATCCTCCCACATGGAAGATTGGTCCAACACAATCTTCCCAGTTAAAAACTGTACTGTAAAAAAAAATCGCATACTTCTTCAAGATTAGAAATTTCACAAAAGCTATGCGTTAGTTATTGGTTTGTTATGGTTTGAGGAAGTGTACTTAGTTGTGGGGAGAAGGGTTGCTAATTCTTGTGACAAGAAGAGTCTTCTTTTGTCTTATCAAAATCAAGTTAAAATAAAGAAAAATAGTCATTTTTAATTTATTTCCCGTAGATACACAATATAATTTTTAAAATGACAGTGCTATTTTTTTTTTTTTAAATTATCTTCAATAAGGAAAGTCAAAGGACAAGACAAAGTTATGACGGTTGTCTTGGTAGTGGGTACGAGTCAGATTTACTTTGGGTAGCCGAGCAACGGTTAAGGAAGTGCTGCTTTTAGGAAGTGAAACTAAAATACGTCTTTCTTTAAACTACTGGATTTCATATATAACAGTTTATGACTATACTAAAAATCGTACAACAAAATTTATATAAAAAGTTGTTTTTTTGTTTTTTTTTAAGGTTACAATGAATCTGAAGAGAATTTATTGTCATTTAATGAAGAAAGATCGTTTTGGAAATAATTCGGCCGGGAGAGTCAAATAGACCTTTAATTTTAATAAGATTTTCTTAAAAAATAATTATGGATAAAAAAAACTTTTTTGTAATATATTTCGCTCAGAGAAGGAATTTCTTCAAACTCAATAAGCCTTAAGGAATGCGTCAATATGAATTTTGGGTGCTGCTATTACACTTTCGCACCCCGCCAAAAAAGTAAATTACAAGTTACAACCAGATAGATTTATAAAATGAAAAGAAACTTATTTTTAAAAGTTTTTTTTTTTTTTTTTTAATTCATAAAATTAATTTAAAATAACAACTGTTGGACTGTTGCAATTCATTGATAATTAAATTTAATTTACGAACACTAGCAACGGTTTTAAAAAGCTGTCAACAAATCATTTGATTCAAATAAATGTGTTTCTGCTGTCAAAAGTTTCTAAAGTCAGAAAGATAATGAAATGTATTATTTAAAATTAAATCCACAAATTATAAACAATTATTAAGAAAAAAGGGAAATCTATTCGTTTTTTTTTTTTTAACTAAAAAAGAACTGAAGACAAAAAAAACATCAGGTGGTTGACAGTCATGGGGGTGAGAAAGTCTAATAGCGCCGAATTTTGTTTATTTTTTGCCATTTGTCATTCACTTAGCAACTATATTAGTTTGATTTTTAAAAATATATCAAGATTTTTCGCACCTTATATTAAAATACAAATAATAATAATAATAATGCTAAGTAACTTAAAATAAAAATGCATTTATTAAGCTTTTTAATTTTTAAACAGTGCATTTCTTTTTTGTAATTTTTTTGTCGGAAATCTCTCCGAAACCAGTTATTTTTTAATTTAAAATAAATACTTTAAAAAATGATACAAGCAGCAATATAAACAAAAAAGTTATCTATGCAAAAATTTGTCACTTTAAAAAGAACTGTATAGAAGAAATGATACAAACAAATTCAAAAGTGAATGGCAAACTGGGGGTGGGGGTCTCTTAAAGAAATCTGAATTCTGAAGAAGTCCTTTTCGAAGGACGAATCGTGTAAGAACCGTTTACTTTTTATATACGATTTACTTTACAGGTGTGTTTTTTTCCTTTTTGCTATTCAAGGATCTATGTAAATAAACAACAATGACAAATTATACATGGTACTTATAAAATACATTTTCTTAAGTTTAGACAATTAAAAAATCCAACGAAACAACCTTAACAAAAAAAGAAAATAATAATTTTAAACTTAAAGTTACATATGTCATCATAAACTAAGCGTTTTTTTAAGTTTTAACTTTTTTCCTTTTATGATCTTCTTACTTTTTCTTACCTTGTTTTCTGTTGTCCATAATTAATATGGCATCACTTCTTCATTGTTAATTATTGACTAGTTTAGGTATCGTGTTTAGATCGAACTCTGAAAATAATTTCCTAATCATTGCTTGACAAGACAAACTTGTTGATGTCGTTGTTGTTGTAGTAGTAGTAGTAGAGAGGTTTTGTGTTGTGACAAAAAAACTTTTGTCTATATTGAGAAAACAATTATTTACGATTTACATTAATTATTTGAAAATGTATTAAGTTTGTTTTGTGAATATGTGTGTTTAAAGTTAGATTCTTAGAAGTATTTACTTACCCATAAATATGACGATGTAAAAAAAAAACAGTTAAGAATAAATTTAAGAAGTGTAACCCAGAATTAATAAGAGGTCAAAGGCTCTTCTAGTGATTTTTGCAGTTTGGGGTTTTTCAACGTTTTCTTATGTTATTTAAAAAAAAAAGGGGGGGGGGTCTTTTATTCAAAGATACACTAATTTCCATATTTAAAATGTTCAAAATAGAAACAACAACGAAACCAAAATGCACTGTTTGCTTTTGCTCCATTTTTTTTTATTTGATTTTGATCAGACTTCACTTTTTTTTAGTTTTATTTAGAATTTTTTTTTTTTTTAATTTTAAATTAAATTAAAAAAAAACTCTAATATTTAAAATTAAAACTTTTCATAAGAGTTTTTATTTAAGTTTTTTTTTTTTAATATACAATTCATTGAACTTTGCACTACTGGAGTCCATAAATTGATGGAAGGATAATTTATGTGGCACAAGGCTACAAGTGTAGAGCACTCAATTAGGATCGAACTCAGTTGTAATTGATCTAGCGAGACAAGCTTGCTCTAACTATTACACTAATTTACACCACATCGAAGCGACCAAGCGTAATTTAGATGTGGCATAAAAGCCGAAAGTATGGAGCACCCGCTGAGGATCGAACTCACTAAGTCACTATATATTCAGTCCTACTCCTAACTGATCTCCAGACAGACAAGTTTGTTAATCACTTCACCACATCGAAAGGCCCTAAAATTGGTGGAATGATGATATCAATGGCAAAATAATAATAATTATTATTAATTAAATTAAAATAATTAAATCTGAGGTATTAGGAAAAAATAACCAATGAGATATTTAGGAGGAAGGAGTAGAATTTTACTCCAGTCAAAAAAAAAAAAACTTATTTCCTTGCCATGTCTCTAGGAAGTCAAATGAAATAAATTATTAAAATTAAATTCAACTCAAACTGTGTTACTGCAAAAACTAAAACATTACTGATTTCTTACATCAATAAAATTACAAATGCATCATTTCAAGGGTCTCGACTCGCTCGTTATCATTTTTCTTTACTTTCAGGTTTTTTTTTGTTTTTTTGTTTTGTTTTTTCGAAGCTGAAAAAAAAGCAATTATTTTTAAGTGAACAATAAAATAATTTTTTTGTTGATTTTACATTTTTTTATATTAAACTATTTCAAACCTTTCAATTCCTTTGATATATTTTCTTTTCTGTCTTGAAGTAGATGGTTTTGAAGCCAGTCCATATTCAAAGTCGTTCCATTTGTATGTAATCAATTCTTTTTAAAGAAAAAGAAAATGGATGCTGACTTGATTCCCTGAAATTATGAGAATTTCCATTGCTTTCCAGGGAAAAAATAAAGATGGGATTGACCGAAGCCTCGATTTCGTGGAAAATAAGTGATGTTTTCTATCCGGGATAAACGGCAGATGCCCAAATCTTGGAAAGTTTTGAACTTTTGATAAACTTTTTAACTACACAATCTAAAGGTGAGTTTTTTAACCTCCATCTTATTTTTATGTGTTTCTACGATAAAGACAAAAAAATTATATTCATTTCCAAATTTTTTAAAGTTTTTAATCATTTCTTTGCAAAATAACTTATTTTATGAGAAAGCTGCTTGTACATATGACTGATTTTTAGCCGCTCTAAACCCGTCCTCTCATGAAGGTGACAGTATCAATCGGAATTTTTGAAGTCAAAGAATTTTACACTTTTTGACTTTTAACTGTCCATAGAATAAGCAGATATCAATGTTTAAGTTTAAAATAATTTCTAATTTATAAAAATGTGGATAATAAAAAAGAAATGTAAAATTATATAAAAACTAGCTTAAAAGCCGCCCCATCGGGCGGCATTTAAGCTATCTCCTGTGAAGAGCTCTTGATTGGGCCTTCATCACAATAGGTAGGGAGGAGAACATGCAATAGTCAATAATAAACTACAGAAGAACTCAAAATTGATCGTTGTATTTAAGTATTGCATTATTTAAGCTTACCTTTCAAAAGTTCAACAATAATTCTTCTGTCGCCACATAATTTAAAGACAATCTGATGTAGGTAGGTCCTTACTTTCCGTACAAACAATAATATTATTTCATGGGTGACTTTCACTGGATTTAAAAATGAATTTCGTTTATTCCCAAATTTAATTCCTAGTTATAAAAATTGTTATCGTACAAAACAAATTCGTCGGAAAAAAATCACCGAAAGCAATTGCAGTAATGAAAATTTGGGAATCCAAAATTTCAGGATTGCGAGTTCAGATCCAGCCCGGAATGTTTTTAATTTGCTCACGGAGTCGATCTGATTCCAAAATGTTATGGTATGTTGTCGCTACGACTAAAGTAAGTTTTGTTTCTACTCTCTTTGTTCACTAGAATATAATTTTGGAATTAGCAAAATGTCAGCAAATGGTATGATAAAAACGGCTCGTCAACGACTGCAATGACACAGTGAAAGCCAGTCAGCGAACAAGGCCCAGCCTCAACACACGTTACTATGACAACGCATCACTCAGCGATGATTTTTCTACATACAAAGTCGCGACGAAAATTAGTCCTACATCTCTTTTTGTTCACTGTGTTTAAAATTACTGATATTGAACTTAATCAGTCAGATACATGTTTCATTAGCGTGTACTTCGCACAAACACATATTGGTGTACCATACCACTTGATTTCCTTACTTGCAACAAAAACACTTCGAAACTTTGTAGACTTACTTTCGACAAATCATTTTGAACAATCGAATTATTGGTTTCTTCATGGACACAACAAAGAACATTGATTTTTAATATGTAAATATATTTATCTGACTGTATAAATACATGTATCTGGCTGTATAAATACATGTATCTGACTGTATAAATACATATATCTGGCTGTATAAATGTTATTGTTATATTTAGCTTGGTCGTCTTCCTTTTCTGGGAAGATCATTTCTTCGCGTTATATAAAAAAATTGTGTTGTATTTGTGGACACGACAATCGGATTTTATTTTTCCTCCTAAAAGTACCCACATGTGTATGAAATCACATGACTTGTAATTGTATTATAACCTTGAACTGATGTTCACGTCTATAAACATTTAGCGCCTTCGCCAGTATCTTCTGCACAATTTGTTTTAGCACAGTTTAAATGCTATGCTTATTTTTAAAAATATATTTCATAAATTAGATATACAACATTTATTTCTATGAAGTTGTAGAGATACAAAGGGTGATTATCTGCCTTTGGATACGGTGAATTCACGAGGGTCATGTGACGGCCTGTGGGTGACATCAGTCCGAAGTCATGGTAACAATTTGAGGCAGAAAAATTAACGTAAAAATTCATCAGTAATCAAGTAATACACGATTTAAAAAAAACAAAAAAACAAATAAACTTGGGATTTTGACCAAATCTTGGGCTGCTTAATTTTTTGCGCTAGAATACTCAAATTGCTTAAATGGTTGATTAATTTTTGTTTTTAATACTTGAGTCTGTGTACCATTTAATTCTTTAGCACAAACAGAAGTACTCACTTGGACTATAACTAACATGACAAAAACAAACCATAATTAAGTCCGGCTAAACAAACCCACTCACCTCCTAAATACCACCCAAGATCATAAAGCATATTTTCTGACCAATCAGAAGAAAGGTCCATGCGGTTTCCGCAGCAGCCGTTTCTGCGCCAATGCTGATTATACCTACGAAGACAGATTCGACCAGGCTGCTATTAGGTTCGCCAGAAATACCGAAGAATCTCCAGCAGACTCAATTCCCGTTGGGAATTATTACACATAAAACTCATTTTCTCCCTTTTCAATTTGCTTGTGGTGAAAATATGTGTTATATATATATATATATATATATATATATATATATATATATATATATATATATATATATTACGTGGAACACATGTAAATATGTATATATGATTTTGTGTAAGAATTAGCGGCCTAAAACTCTCGCTGAGAACAAAAAATGTTTGTTATTCCTTTTATTTCAGCTATTCCGTCCAGTACGTGAAATGTGGTGTAATTATATAATGGCTATAAAGATACCAATAATGGGAGAAATGAAAATAGTAGAATAAACCTTTTTTCCATCGCTCACCCATTATCTGGTGGTATTATCAGAATTTAATTTGAGGACCACTACTACAATGTTCACGTTCTAAACTCTTTTCTGATCTTTGCCTCTGTGACGGGTACACACCTGGCCCAGGGTCGAATCCTTTGGTTACGGCGCCAACTGTGACGTCGCTCCTCCTGGTCGCTCCTCCTGGTTCCAGGCGTGCCGCTCCAACCTCTTGGTTAGATGATCACCAGCCTCGCCTTTCCCAACCCGCTTCCAATACCTGGTTGCTAAAGCAACTGTACTGATCTCCGGTCTGTCTACCCACGCTGTGTTTAGATCTTAGACAGACGGGACCAGCAGGGATTGGGCCGTATGCAAGTTGAGTCCGACGGGGGTGGCAAAAAACAAGTAAAAGAAAAAAAAAACTCACGAGACAAAAAAATTACTGATAAAAAAAAAGGGTGACAACCCCCCATATCTAATGTCCGTTACATAAAGAAAAATTGTTCTCATTCCCGACCCGCTCTGTGGACTATGGCACCAAGCTTCTATCATACAACTTAACGATTTCGAATTGTCTACTCTCTAGAATTGTGTATGTCGGAGTGTGGTTTAGTTCGACACTGGGGCTAATTTCTATCAATCATTCGCAGTTGATTCTTCTCTTCGACTTGAGTTGTATTTCTTCACTTCGATCTGGTTGGGTCGAATTCTGTTCTCGGCTGGGCTTGATTTTAACTTCTTCTTCTTCTTCCGTCCAGTAACTCTTTGGCCTTGTCTTCGACTTGGCTGCAACTTCTCCGCGGCTTTCGAGTAATCTTCTTCTTCGTCGACTTAGATAGAACTTCTCTTGTCTTTGACTTGGGCTGGAAGGATTTCTTGTTTTCGACTTGGGCTGGAAGGACCTCCTGCCGCAACCCAGCCGCCACTCTCCGCCGTCCGAGGCGATCTCCTCTCGCTGCCGTCCGGGGCTGAACTCATTTTTTGTCGATTGGGGTCCTGCTTTTATTGACGCCGCAGCAAACCGGGGTGGGTCTGTCGGCGTCAGGGCTCTCTCGATAATCCCAAAAGTCGCATTAGTTCTGATTTCCCATTATCGCTATTATTTTCACCCCTACTTCCTCACAGTGCCTCTGGGGGGAAGACGCATACCCATCTCTCCCGGTCTCTCGTATGTCAGGTGACCGTTTTCGACCAATGGTTCTTGATCGAGCATTCTCCCTCCTCTTTCCGCATATCACGTGACCGCTTTCGGCTAATGAGACTGTGGTGGGACGCCTCCCGTCTCCAATCGGGCGTGGCTTACATCGTTCTTGTTCTAAAAAAAACAAAATCTAATTTGGCCTTTTTCACACGTACGAAAAATGATAATCTTGGCTTTTTCTCACCTGGGTTCTGTCAAAACAGCCTGCCGCTAATTAGATGTGACTTCAGGAAAGAATATTGGCGCTATCTGTGAGCCGAGACAATCGTTTTCTTTCCTTCTTTGTTTTTGGTCAGACCTGATAGTCAAAAATCTTAATTATCTGAATTGAAAATGTCTCCACTTCATCATCGTGGGGTTCCAATTTTTTTACAGGTCAGAATCTGTATACAGTTCCACCGGTCACCCTCTCAACACAAAAAAAAAACACCTTTCCTCCGATTAAAATTTCGTTTCCATTGTTCTAAAAAATCTTTATTGTTTCAGCCAACCTTAACAACTTCCATCCTACGCGGACATGGAATTAGTTCAAGTGCTTGACCTGATAATTTTGACACTTGTTAGGTGCTGGTCGTACGTGTGTGTTTTCGCTTACGACCTGGTTTCGTATTATGTTTTCCTCTTTCTCTTTCTTTTTATTATTTTTTTTTTCTTCTTCTCTTTGGATCGCCTAAATACAGTTAGAGAATTATTCTCAAAACTCAATTATTCTTCGTTTCTAAATAACTAACAACTGGTTAATAAACCGAATAAAAATTAAATCATATTTCTATGAATATCTCTTTTTAGTCTTTCTAAAAAATGCAGGGTGCCACACCTCGACATACGCCCTTCCTTCCAAAACCTGCTCCCAAAGTCTTGATTCTTATTAGAGATAAGAATATATTTTCTGGCGAACGAGAGAGCTGGGAAATATAAAAAAGGAATTTGACCACCCCTGCTTTAACCATGGTGCCGTAAAGTCTTAACGCTCACAAATTGTCGGACCCTTGCTTCCAAAACCAGCTCCCAAACCTTTGATTTGAGAGATAAGAATATATTTTCTGACGAATAAGAGTGCCAAAAAAGTGTATAGCAATTTTGGAGGGAAAAGTTCCCGATTTTTCTGAGCGTACTAATTTCGATAAATACCGAGAATATGCGCCTGAGTATTTGACAGTCTGTGAGAGCATCAGGTCGGCATAAGTAACACCAGTCATCTTTGGAACTTGTTTCAATGAAGAAATCTACATGCTGGACTCTAAAGCCCTCTGCTAAAACTACGCGAGATCTGCTTCATAGGAGCTTAAAATTTCTGTAGTCGGCCTACAAACTCACTCAAATACAAAGTACAGGCCTTCTGAATGTTCTCCCCTCAACAAAAGCTCTGAAGAAATATTATGTGAGTGTTAACCCCTTAAGAACAATTTACATGCTTAAAGAACATTTAGGCGCTGAGAGAAATATTTTAAGCAAGCCTTTATATGCACGCTTTTCTTTTATTAAGTTAAAGGAATTTTCTTCTCTCTTTCTCTCATATTTTGTATATATCCTTTTACCTTTTTTTTTCTGTGTATATAAATAAACATTTTCTTCTATTGTTACACCTGAGCAGGAATTTGAGTCTTTATTCTTACGCCTAAAAAAGAGAATTGTCCGCTCTAAACTTTCAAGCCGCTGTTGCTTTTATCGATTTTGTCACCTTTAACCATAACCCTTTCATGTGAGAAAGCTGGGACAAATTTCCCACAGCGTACCTGACGTGACAATATATTGTAGAGAACCGTGTCGGTTTTGTGAGTTGTTAAATTAGAAACACGTGCTGTTTATTCCTGCTAGAAGGTCCAAGTACAGGAACAATGCGAACTCAAGTTGAGTCCAACCGAAGATGTAAAGCAAACAAACAAGACCGATATATATATATATATATATATATATATATATATATATATATATATATATATATATATATATGTGTGTGTGTGTGTGTGTGTGTGTGTGTGTGTGTGTGTGTCAACAAATGTATTAAACAACAAATTTACAAGTGACAAAGACATTAACATTTGTGTTTGTGAGTGAACATAAAGAGTTTGTATTTTGGTGAATGTTCGTACGTACGTGTATGTGTGTCCGATGGCGTTTTCCCATAAGTGAGCGAAAAAGCTGATCTCTACGAGAGATCAAATTTTTAAATGTGTCCGCTGAAAAGTGAACGAGGCAATAAATTTCCCAGTATTTATAATGTAGGGAGAGCGACCCCTAGTGAACAATTAGGGAATTAAGGAGGAGCTAACTCCGACAATATCATTAATCCCCATTACCTGTATTGTTGATCTTAGTAGTTAATTCATTGCTTTCCACGGGTTTCCTTATACTGTCAAAAATAGTATATTTTTTTTAAATAGGGTACTGTTGAAACTAGTTAAGTCTTGAATAGGGGTCAGAGGTATTTATACGCACGCTCACGTTGTAACCTCGGGCAGGTATTTTGCCTATGATGATGACGTTTCGGTTTTATGTCGAGTAGGGCCGAGATTGACGAAGTCAGCAAAGAAATCAGTGGTTACGAGATGGTGACAGTGGCCAAGAATAACGGAAATAAGTCTGTTGACTTGCGATTGGGTGCGGGGAAGGGAGTTTCTCTTCCCGGACCTTTATTCTGAAAGGATGGGCCGGTCAAGATTCTCGGCGTCTGGTTCGGTCCTAATATCCAGTTGGAAATGAATTGGTCGGAGGTGCAAGGGAAAGTCGAGATCGCAGTTAATCTGTGGTCTCGGTGGAATCTTTCCTTAAAGGGGAGGGCGGAAGTGTGTTTCACACATCTACCCGATTCTCCTTTACCGACTTTCTGTGCTTCCACTTCCGTATGACATACTAATGGCGTTAATAAGGCTCTTGTTCTCCTTCTTGTGGGGAGGCAAGGCCACTAAAATCTCTCGGGAGATCTGTTGCCTTCATCCATCTGAAGGCGGTCTAGGTATGCCTAGCATTGAGATTCGTCAATATATGATTCGCATCGGGTTCCGGGATCGAATGTGTCGCGAATCGGATGAGGAGGGAGCCTTTTGGAAGGAAGACGCCCGCAAGAACTTCCCATCCCTGAGAAGTGTGCACTCGTGCTAAGGAGGAGGCCCGCCGTTTACCCCGAACCGAATGCTCCTTCTATCGTGAATGTCGACGTGCTCTGAAACGCCTCTTATGGGCATCGAATAGCCTCTCCAATGTCCAGGCGTTGTCTTGTAAGGCATTATATCAGGTGTTTGTTAGGGGTTCCGTTCGTGATGAGTTGATTGACGAGCTCGGCCTTACGAAGCAGGAGGCTCGCTCAATATGGCCTTGGGCGCCCGGGGTTGAAATGTCTCAATAACAATGAGGCATCACTCACCTGGCTTGAGTGCGTGGGGCCCTCTGGGTCGCCAAAAAACTTTGCACGGCGAGCTTAGAGAAATATCCAAACTGCCGACGCAGTGGTGAGGAAGTCGAGACCCTGTGTCACATCTTCTTTCATTGCAGAGTGGTAACGCCGTTGTGCAAGTTTGTTGAAAGTATCATGGTTCGTATGCTGCACGGAAGATTCTTTGTCCTTGAGGCCGCTTCTGTTTGTAGCAATATGACACTGCAGTTGACGAAGGCTGAACATTATGTGTTCTTATGCTTGCTAAGTGTTATGAAAGTCGTGATTTGGACGACACGTCAGAAGGGATTCTATGAAGGTGAGCAATTCACTTCTTCCCAACTGATCTTGTACTTTAAGCATCAGCTTAAAGTCAAAATTAGGACAGAAAGGCGGCGGCTCACTTCATCAGAATTCGGCAAGAGGTGGATGAATCTTGCACGTTTGTGTCGTGTGAAAAGGGCTGACCTGGAGTGGCACTTTGATGCAGGTTAGGCATCAGGATGTTGCTTCTCCTGATTTGAACTAGGGCAACCCATCCCAAAATTAGGATAGCTTAGGTTTAGTTTTTTGAATCTTTAGTTTTCTTTTTCAATTAACTTGTGGGGGACTTCACATTAATTTAACTTTGATAAGAAAACAGGACTCACGCAAGAAGAATAAACACAAGACATTGTTGGACATAAAATATATGCATATTAACGAGATGTACAATATCAAACAACGATGTGAAAGAAAACATGCATTTAAGTAAGAAATGTTGAATTAATCAAGAGTTACCTCTCTTTCCCTACAATTTAAGAGTTCAATGAGAGATAATTATTTGGTTTAAAGTTCACTGGATAAATATTCATGAGTGTTTCATGATATGATCGTTCTTGTGATATTATTGTTGAAAAGTATTGTTGTGTCAAAAGAAGTTTTTAGTGAAGGTGTACAAATTATCATCAGCATGTGCGTGTGAGTGAGAAGGTTGGCGCGTGGTTAGAACTGGAGTTCCAACTGTCGTAGATTGGTTTAACAGTTGAGGTCTCACTAACTGAGATGAGAAAACTCTTGGCTTAAATAAGCGACTATAGGCTCCGATTCGTTGCGTGGGGAATATTATTCTTCAGGTGCAAACGATCTAATTGGTTGCCATCAATCAATCAATCAGCGAGCGAGCTTTGGGGAGATTTAAGGAAACTTCTGCGAGCCACTTCTCCCAAAAGCGCACAAATTTGACTACTTAAATAAAGCGACTCCAAAATTGTCGCATTGCTGCGATTTGTAAATTGCCTGTAGAAAATGTATTAGTGATTTATTAGCCAATGATCGTTTGGCATTGTACATGTGATTTTGTGTTTGTATGTATTAGGTTGATGCAAAAAATAATGTCGTTTTCTCACATATTAACATATGTGAGAAAACGACATTATTTTTGCACCAACCTAATATATGTTCGTGCGTAAGTAGGTTCGCACAAACTTAGCTAGGATATGCTCATTGGCTAGGGCATCTCGAGGCGGTGTAATGGTTAGCAAGCTTGGCTCGCTAGAACAATTACGACTGAGTAGTGAGTTCGATCATCACTGGGTGCCTCCTAATTTCGGCCTTGTGCCACATCTAAGCTATGGTGCACCTCGGCGTGGTGTAATGGTTAGCAAGCTTGTCTTGCTAGAGATCATTTACAACTGAAAAGTGAGTTTGATCCTCACTAGATGCCCCATACTTTCGGCCTTGTGCCACATCTAAGCTATGCTTGGAAAATAACTATATATGCTCATTGGCCCCTTTTATTTCTGTCCCTATTTTATCTTTAAGTTTATTTCCCATCCCCTCCCTCGTTAGGTGGGGTCAGTGATGTCAGTTCTCTGGTGAATGCGGGGTGACTTTCGTTTCGTGTGTGATTTTTTCCATATTTGTTGTTGTGTCTGAACGAGTGCATGTCTGTATAAGTGCTTGGGATGAATGAATGTTTTATTTTAGTTCCGCATTGATTTCGTCCAGAACTGAGGTTTCTGTTACGTTTAGTGATTGTGGTTTTTTTTATTACTAACGGCATTTTGTTTACTTTCTTGTAAATATTTTATTTCATATTGTAAATAAATACTCATTGGGGCTTGTTTTTAAAAGTTGTTGTTTTATTCTCCTCCCCCTCCCCACAGACGATGAAATTAAAATTGTACAAATGGGGACTAGTTATTTTCATGGAGACATTATTGAAGTATTAATAATATGGTTGATGTGGTAAGAAAGGTACGTACGAATGTGTTGTTTTGGTGCAAGGAATATTGTTTTGATTATGATTGGGTCAGCGTTTGTGGCTAGCTAAGTTAAAGTCAGAAGAAGACCGTCCTAATCCTCTCTTCCCCATTTCAGCCTTGTGCCACATTTTCTGGATTTTTCAGAAATAAATTATTTATTTTTAGAATTTTCCGCAGGCACGTCTGGCCCCTAGACTCTTACCTTGAAAAACTGAACGAAAGCTTTATTTGTTATTGAATTATAACAAATTACCTTTTATTTTCACTTAAGTAACGAGCCACAACATAAACAACTTTTATTACATGAATAAACTTCCATATATTTGCAAGTGGCTAATTGGTTAATGGTTTGATGTTGTTTATTTGTACCTAATGGCGGTGTTAGTTTAAAACTCAATACAATTGAATAAATACACGATTTGAGAAATAATAGTTTTATTTCCATCCTACGCAAGACTCAGAATAGGATTATTAATCTTTATTCGATCAGAGCAACTTAGAGGTTAGTATAATTGCTCATTGTTAAATTTATTCTCTCTTACAAAACAACTTTTTGACTTTTTAAAAAGTTTTTGTTTGTGTCTGCGTATTTTAAAGATTGCTATCAATCATGACAAATTCATGTGCTTTATTATTTTCTTGCTTAAAAAAAAACTAAAAGTTAACTTTTATGGTTTTCAGTTTCACAAATCAAAAGTAAGAAAATTTAGAAATAAATTTCATTTTTTTTATTGACAGATTTTTACTACAACTTAATTTTACCCTTTAAAAAAGCAAGTTGCATATAAGTTTACATTCGTTTCATCATTGTTTAAGTAATTTTTTAAAATTTAAAATTGAATTTAGTAATCAATGTTTTGATCAGTTGCGATGAAAATGTTCTCATTTTAAACTATTTTTGTTTTTAATTTGTCTGGTTTTTTCATTGGCTTTTTTTTGCCTTTTAGTTGTTTTTTTTAACTTTATTTAAAAATAAATAAAATCTTCATTTTAAAACTTGATTTTAAGAAGTTGAATTTACTTACGTACATTGATTTGAAATGGTAACAGCAATTTTCTCTTAGTCTTTTTCTTTTTCATAACGTTTTGGTTTTTATTTATTTTCAATTTCAGAGAATATTTTTTTTAAATATTTAGCTTAGTTTTTTTTTTACTTTTGGTACAAACAAAAAGCTATTATGTTTCAAAACGAAAACGTAAAAAAAATAAATCGTATTTTAAAAAATTTTTTAAACTGACTTTTTATTTTTATTTTTTAGGTAAAAAAAAATACGGTTCGGTTTTAAAAAAATTATGTTTCAAAATCATTTACAAATTTTACATACTTTGAAAGTTTCAAAAAATAATGCAATAAAAAAAAAACAAATCAAACAAAATTATTACAGATTTGGTGCTCCATACAAAATATTTAAAAAATAAAATCTTTCTTTCAAGTCAAAAGTCAAAACATTTAAAGAAAAACATGTTTTGACTTGTCTGCAATTACTGTTTCTTCTTGAATCTTGATTCATGCTTTTTGTCCACATAAAATGTCTTTGGGATACGAATAATTCAAATTGTATCAGAAGGAAAAGAATTTAAAAATCGAGGTAAAAAAACAAACCTTTTTTAGCAGATGCTAGTATTTATTTATTATTAATTTTAGTTAATTAATCGATATTTCATGTTTTCATTCACTCTCGTTAGCAACAAGTTTACATTTTATTTTTACAAGTACAATTTTTCTTTTAGTGAGGGTTCAGTTCCCCACTAACTAAAAAATATCACAATTTTTAAAATTTGGTACTTTAAAACTAAACCACCTAAACAGTGTATGCATGTTATTGTTATTGAATGTTGTACAATTTACTATTATTATTAATAACATTATATTCCTTAAATGTTCATTTTTGCTTCCAGTATTTCCTTAAAATTCTCAATGAAAAGATTTTTTTTTACCCGACACCGGTTAACGAACCACAATTACATTCGCCTTTTAAAATATTGTGTTTAAATGGTTGTATGGTTTTATTTTTGTAACAAACTTTTAAACCAAAAAAACAAAACATAATTAATTAAAAAATTAACTCTTTTGTTGTTGTGCATGTCAATGAAATTAGTGACGAGACAAAATTTCCGTTAAAGAAAGAGTCTAAAAAAAATTCAAAAAACTTGTTCTCTAATTGGTTATTTTTTATCAAGATTAATGATTAAATTCATTGTTATTGTTCTTTAGCCTTACCATCCCCAACATCTAAAAAGACCCTTTGTTAGATATAACAATGTAATTCAATGTATTCAAAGATTTCAGTAAATTTATTTTATTTTTATTTTCGAATTGCATTCATCACTTCAGAAGAAAAACTCCTTGGCAAGGACCTGGATTGTTACATTGTAATTGAGGTGATCAACACTTGTGATCATTGTAAAAACAAACAAAAAAAATCAGAGGTTTGGATTTTTTGTTTACATTTTTAAAATATTTTCCTCGCTTGAATAGTTTTTCTTTTGTGGGGGTCAGATAAATATTTAAAATTTAAAATTGAATTTTTTTTACATTCCAACTCCTGTAGTAGTGTAGAGTAGACCGAGTACATTGTGGCATATAGCTGTTTGTTGTGTTTTTTATTTTTACTGTGTATGTGTGTGTGTGGGGGGGGAATCCACCCGCATAACTCAAGCAAGAATTTATGAAATTGGTCATCCAAAAATAATGCAATAGGCTCATTGCTACAGAACAGAGTGTAACCATTTCAATACTTTGAAGTTGTTCTGCTTGTAGGATAGGTACTTAACTCCTTGGTCATCAGGCCTCCAATTTATTAGCCTACTTCTTTCAAAGACAGAGACAAGTTTAATTGTCGGTGTTGAACCACTTGGCCTGGGGATAGTACAATGTATGTGATACAAGTGATTCCATATTTGATACATGGAGGAGTGTTTTTTGCACTACTGAATGTGGTACAAGGTCAAGTTTTAAAGTAGGTTTAATGGAAAAATTGCTGAAGTCATCTTGGCACTTTCTTTCCCTTTTAGATTGTCTCAGATGCCAAGCAATAAATTTTCTCCTCCCAAATGAGAGTTATTGCCTGGAGGGAAGGAACCCTGGGGCTTGGGCTTAATATTTTTTTTAAAACTTTTCCTGCATAGGCATTTTGTGAATGCAGGGAAACAAAGTTGTTTACCAATATTTTCAATATTTCAATATATATATATTCAATATTTTCAATGTTAAAATATACATTGACATGATTTCTATATTCATTTGCAAGGCTAATGTTTACAGCTCCTTTTAATTTCTTTTTCACTTTCCAGTAATAGTCCCAATCTATTAATGCCATGTCCCTTCAAAACACAGACGACCATGACTCTCCACAGATTACTTTACTTTCTCTATGAAGTACCATGCATTCTTGGGGAAAAATAGTAGAGTGGTTTCCTGTTGCCTTTCTTATGGTTTTGAATTTGGAAGAGTTTCATATTTCTTGTACTAGTTGATACTCATGACTAGAGAGCACAGTCTACCTTTTTGTATTACCCATAGTAATATGGTCAAGTAGAATAGACAGATTCATGCTGACCTCAAGAGCATTTGTGTGAAAATGACCTCGACAGGCTCACCCAAAATCATCAATTACTCTTTTCATGCCAATATGCATTACACCATCCAGGTTATCTATTATGTGGACTATAATGTAGTACATCTGCTAATATATTTTGTTAGTTACCATTATATTATCTTGTACTAAAAAAAAGAAAAGAAGAAACTAACCCATTCTGTATTGTACAGATTAAAATGGCTGCAAAATAATCCATCCAAATCTAGCGGTAACTGTACAGTTGAAGAAGGCTGCAGAATGACCCATCCAATAACAAAAGAAACAACAACAAATTGCAAAACGACCCATCCAAGATTTAGTGGTAATTGTACAGTTGAAGACAGCAGCAAAAGGCCCATCCAAAATCTAGTGGTAATTGTACAGCTGAAGAAGGCTGCAGAACGGATCATCCAAGATCTAGTGGTAATAAGAAAAGAAACATCAAATGCTGAATTTATAGCCCTAGCTTCAAACATCATAACAGGCAATGAACCAGACAACTTCATAGTTTTTTTCAGATTCATTAACGTAATGAAGGTACGTAGTAATGGATGTCAGCTCAACTTGAATAATCGGACAGCCGAGTTCAAATTCCAGTTGAGTTTGTTACAGTCACTTACGTGCAAATACCACCGGGAAAGGTATGAATCCATCTTTTCTCCCCTCCAGTTATGGGTAAATAGCAGGACGGGCTGGACACTATCACCTTGGGTGGCAACCATGAAGGACAACTCTGAATTCAAAACCTCCAATTATGAGTTAAATAGCCTCACTAACCCACAATTGGCTAAGCATGTTGAGTATGGCTAATAACTGCTGAAGACATGGTTGGTCAATCAGGTAGGTGTTCCTCCAGCGGCACTAAGAAGGTTCTGGATTTGGTCTGCTTTCAGTAGCCCTGGGAAGGTTTGGAAATACCCATATTTACATCACTGAGAAATAAAAACGCAAACAATCCCTTAGTAGTTAAATGACTAAACAAATTCAATCTCATTTGAAAGAAAAAAAATTTGTCTTCTGTTGGGTACCTAGCCATATCAGCATCTGCAGAAATGGAGTAGCTAATGTGGCAGCAAAAGTATCCTTAAAAATGAACACTTCAGATTTGAAAATCCCCTAAACAGATTTCAACTATAAATTGATACATTCTAAACAAGTGGCAAGTGTTATGGAACTACCACTCAAACAACAAACTTTACAAAATTAAACCAATTCTAGGAAAATGGCTTCATGATCTCAGACTTTTTTGGAAGGAAGAATTGATTGTATCAAGAATCAGAACAGGGCACACCTATATCACTTGCTCATTTCTCCTCCAAAATGAACATTCTCCTGAATACACAGAATGTCAGGGGACGTATACTGTAAAACATATTCCCACTGATTGTACCAGCCCTGCCATTATATGTCAATGATTTTGTGACATGACTAGTCTGAAGAACTTTTTCAAGAAGGTAAAAGTAGAGACTTGAAGGAGATTCATCTATACCACAAATTATGCCACTAAATAACTCTGTTCCAGAGACATAACTGGAATGTGATGGAATCAACAAAGCAAAGGATTGCTTACTAGCCATATATTTAAAACAAAATATTTTTGGCATTAAATAATTGACAGTTGATATGCCGTTAAAACAGAACGATCAATCAGTGACAAGAAAGACAGTTCAGTAGTACAAACATCTCATCTACAAATTACAAAAGGATGTATGGATTGCATAACAGTTATTGGTGCAGAAAGTAAAATCAGAATGCCAAGTTCAAATCCCAGTAAATTCAGTTTTGTTTACTTTGTGCTAATGTCCTGTTCTAATAGTTTTTTTTTCTTGTACTTTTCACCTTTGAAACTCTCATCTGACTTCTTGCTTTCCTGCCAATTACGATCATCAAAAATTCATCGTCTGTTCTTTTATTGTTCTTTTTCTTCAATGACAGTTTCTTTCACCCTCAGTAACTCCTCGCTTCTTAGCGGCTTTATTGCCTTACTTGAGGTGAACTGATTTAAAAAAAAAAAAAAGGTATGAGTTAGCCTTCCTCCAGCTAGTGGGTAAGTAGCAGGGCAGACTGGATTATCTTACCTTGAGCTAACAACCTCTCTAGGAAAAAGAAAACATTGAATTCAGAACCAGCCTACAGTGGAATGGGCTCAGTCAGGTTATCTTGCCCTAGACACACCCACTACTGTTATGGCTGCAGTACATGTGGTGCCCTGACATCCCTCATGGGTTATGGGACTAGTGATGTGGTGAGATAATTTTATTACTTCTTTAAATCATCCATACTTTTTCATAATTATTTCTTCAAAATCATTGAGATTGATTGCAAATATGGATGTTCATTTAGTTTGTGGTCGTCCTTTGGGCCCGAGAAAGATTTAATCTTGCAATTCATCATTGGATCTGGATGTATTTTCAAGATGAACCTGTGCAAGAAGAATTTATAATGGGAAAAATCATTGCAGGTTGAGAGAGCTGGATTATCCAGCTCTCTCAACCTGGGGAGTCTTTATCCGATGTCACAAGGAATTGTCACATATGGAGAATTCCAGGCTGCAGTAAATGAGCAGGACTTCTGCATGTCATGTCTATGCCCTAATACACTGCACATCACTTGCTGACACCACCTTTTGTTTTTTTCTTCTTTTTTTTTCATCATTTCACCTCGAGCCAGGCACAAGATGCACAGTTTAACTGAACATTATTAATAAGAGAGAACAACAAAAGAACAAGAATTAACAAGCCATTTCAACTGTAAAATGATGAGACCTTGCGACCAATCTAGTAATGCACTTAAATTCATAAAGTCTAGGTACTAAAGAGGAAAGTTCATCAGAAAAGTTACCATGAAAATATTTATAGAAAAGACATATGGAAAGCTATATTACGTTGGTGGGAAAGCGACTGAAGCCGAGATGCCAGGTCAGGACCAATAATATTCATGGTTGAATCTTTATGATATCTCATACCACCCATTCCATTGGGAATCAGTTTTCACATGCAATCAGACTGATAGACCTGAAATTATCATCTGTTGACTACCCTCACATGCTTTGGATGCAAAACCACTATTTGGAGCCACAGATGAGAGTTGGGCCCCAAGTGGAGACCAATGCAGATAAGCTCCCACCAAAGAATGTACATTTATAGAATCAGTCATGAGAATGTGATTCAAGGGAATGCAATCATAAGATATACATGAAATCTTTTAATTGTCAATCTTTTCTGTCTTTTATTGTTCTGTGTTATCTTTACTTTTATTTTTCCTCAGCTGAATTCTGTTATTTAACAAGCATGGCAACAGAAGATGAAAACCTGAATGCAAGTGGACAGTTTTCCTTCCGAGGCATTGACTATGTCATCTTTATGACAGTCGACAAAGATGGAAACAGTTTCACAATTGAAGTTCAAGACAGTCTGACTGTTGATCATTGGGGTGGAACATTTGATGTCGAATGTAAGTCTGAAAACTTATTTATCTTACCCACACACATATAAATTCTTTTGAAGTTAAAACATTTAACACTTTAACTTTATTTAATTATAGAATGCATTCTTTGGCAATAGAAAATATACAATTTATAGTATCTTATATATGAAAATTAAGTTGTACAGCATGGTTTTGTACTGGGGAAGATGAAATTTGGTAGAGAGGTTCATTTTGTTCCAGCATAAGTCATAGGCTATATGAATTTTTCTATGGATGTGAGTGGGTCAATTTATTATTATTAGACTGACAGTTAGTTATAGAGTCATTGTGAACTCTAAGATCCTTTCATTAGTTGCATATAGTATGTCCTTTGTCAGGGCTACATATTTTTTTTGAGTAGAGTTGTCCTTCTTCCAGACTGGTTGGCAATCAAGGCTGAAGAACCCAGTCTGCTGTATTATTTTTAACCAATAGCTGAGGAGGGATATAACACACACACACACACACATATATATATATATATATATATATATATATATATATGTGTGTGTGTGTACAGAAATATAGTTTTAAAGTGTGCTATATTTATGGGATAAAGTACTCAATATCAGAGACAGTGTATGTAAATATAAATATAAAAGTGAACATTGAAGTCTGTTGTGGCCTGTTAGGAGCCAGAAAGAAAGACATGGAAAGAAGAAGGTAGGTTGAACAAGTATTGAAATAACAGAACATATATACAAAATAAGAGTGTTATTAATCAGCAGATAGAAGTGTCCGTCTGAACTGACAGGTTACACTGTGTCCTGACTGCTGATATTTAACAGTCCCCCCCACCATGAGGAATGTATGTGGCACAAGGCCGGGTTTAATGTGGGTTTCTCCGAGCCCACAGGCTCAGCCAAAAAAAATTCCCTTAGAACCCGGTTCAGCAAAGCTTCGTCCGGGTTCTTCTCTGCCAAAGCAGAGAGTTCGACAGAAGTCGAACACAGTCAGAGACTGTGGGTCGACTGTCTGCTTAGGAAGTCTCGCAGGTTAGTATTTATGAAGGAGGAAGAGTTCATTTTAATGTAGATAGGTCACCATAACAAAGTCAACACCCAGAAGCAACAGGCTGTTTCATGCTAGACGTACACATCAGACTGACGATTGAAACAGCCTGTTGCCTCTGAGTGTTGGCTTTTATGTTTATATATGTGTGTGTGTGTATATATAATATATATATATATATATATATATATATATATTACACAACAAAATCCAACATTACCTCATATATTGATAAATCTATTTCAACTGATGAAAACTACATTGGCTGGTGAAATTTTATATACACAGCCTCAAGAACTGAGAAATGATAAACCAAGCAAGCACTATGTAGATTTGAAAACCATTTGTCTTAATATTCAGCGGATCAGTCAGGACTGTCCAGCAGATGCTGCCAAATCGACGAATCATGGACTGCTTGAGTAGTTCTTAAAACTTGGCTTCCACTACTGGAACGCAAATAGGCAGGAACATGTTGCGAAATCCGCATCTCCAACTTCAGATTAGTTTGTCCTGTGTATGCTGCTTCAATTAAAATTTAATTTATTTTAATCGTGTTCCAACTTTCCCTCCTTTTTTGTTATTATTGCCGTGTCTTGATTGTTTTGTATTTCATCAATGATTGCCTTTGTAAAAGTGTTGGTTGAAAGGATCTTAAGGTATAAAATGACGTCTATTTTGTTTAAATCTATGTTCTATTTTGTGGGTACAAGTCTCTTTATATATATATATATATATATATATACACAAACTGGGTGTAACAGCAAAATTGTTTGTTTGTTAGATTTAGCTTTGAACCATTGTATCTTAGAAATGATTAAAGATATCTTACTGGAATTTTCCGAGGTTTTTATAATACTTTGAGCAACAAGAATATATAATTACTCTCCAAGTTTAACAGAAGAATCGTGATGAAATCAATTCTAAACAAAAATGACATGTTCATCATTAATTAATTAATAGCTAAGGATCAGAAGCTCATGGAGGATTGAAATTAGGTTCAAATAAATACATATACATATATATTTTCCAGGATCATTTTCCAACTTATTCAAGATGATCTTTGCCCCTTCTAACTTTCTGTTCTGGAATAACAAGGTGCCTCACAGGTTTCACGTACGACTTTATTTTCAAATCTTTTTTTCACTCCACTTTGGACTGTTATTGCTGAAACTCCTCTCTCACATGCCAAACATTTTATGGATTGAATTAGATCTTTTCTAATTGATCTCTTTAGCTCTAAGTTGAAATGATGATCCCTCTTCCTTCTGCGACCTGCTGATCTAGTTTTCCTCTCTACTGTTCCCTCTTTAAAACTTATTCACCGTTCTCTTGATGGTTCTTGAATGGAAGGCAGAGTATAAATGTTAGTACCATTACTGAAGGCCTGAATGATCTTTTTCCTTTCACCGTTGCTCATTTGGGAAGACAATGGAGCTGACACAAAATGATTTTAACCTGTTCTCTTTCTAGCTGAATAGCTCAAAAAAGGTGCCAAGGAAGCTAAACGTCTTATCTGAAAACCCGGAAAAAAGGAACTCAAGTGGTTTGTTCTAGATATTAAACATGTTTTGTTGAATAATATAGACATATTGTGTCTTCTTATTTTTATACGGATCCTTTCCTGTTGTCTAATCAGTTTCTTGATGTTGAGATGAAATCCATCAAGAAAAGCACCTTAGTTTTTTATAACCCAAACACTTTTGACCTTTTCTAAGATCATCTTCAGTGGCAAATTACAAAAACAAATAATAACTATTGTAACTGCGATAAAATCAGTATATCTACATGTGTTTTTAAAAATCTCTATTTCAATGGAATACAGATTTTATCCTCTGTTTTCTTGAACCCTCTTCTTTTATTGTCTTTTCTCCTCACTAAAGTTTTCTCACTCTCTTTCAGTCCCAGTAACCCCTTACATCCTAGTGGCATTATCACCTTGATTGAGGTGAAATGATTAAAAAGATAAACAAAAAAACCTGCAATTTACTAAAGTCAGCTTTTTAGTCTGCATACGATAATGCTATTTCTTTATAAATGCCTGTCTGTATATATGTTTTTATTTCATATTTCTTATTTGAATATTTATATTTATAAATTATATTTATCTTCATTTATGTTTTTGAGAAATTTTATAAAGAATAAAGAATTAGAATATTACTGCTGTAACCTAGGGAAGGTTACTGAATAGAATAATCATATGAAGTTTGTTTAATGAATGATAATACTTAGGACAAGAATAACACATATAAGATTTGCCAACAGTGTGTAGAAGTAGTAGTCAACTGCTAGAAGTGAGTCAAGTGAATTCCACAATGAATCTCCAACTGCAGACCAACATGCAGTATTTACTACTGTATTTATGTGAATGGGGAAATGCATATTATCATCCGTATGTATGCTACAACAGTTACGAAAATGAAGTTTTTGTGCATTTCATTATATAATCCAACACATTTGCATTCACCACTAATTTTTTTCATTCATTTACTAAACTGTTTACTGTCTATAATTTTGGGAAGAATAATGTTACTATAAAAATACAGTCATCCTAAATCTTGTTCTTTTATTGTCCTTTCTCCTCCTTGTCTTTTCATTCTCTTTCACTCCCAGTAACCCCTTCAATCCTAGTGGCATTATCACCTTGCATGGGGTGAAATGATAAAAACAAAAAAATAAATAAATAAAAAAATAAATTCAGACTTTTAGATTTTTAACCAGTATTAAAATCTGCATATAATAATGCTATTTCTTTATAAATGCCTGTCTGTTTCGATATTTTTTTTCATTTTTATTTCATATTTTTTTTTTATTTGAATATTTATATTTTTATCTTGTATTTATGTCTGAGAAATTTTATAAAGATGACATTTTTAAGATATTACATACATAAAGTCTTCATGCATTAAATCATATAACACACTTGCATTCAACACTATTTTTTCTTTCATTTACTAAAGTGTTTCCTGAGAAGAATGATGTTACTATAGAAATAAATTATAAATAGATCTTTTGTTGTTTTCACTAGAGTCATTATCATTGCAACAGTTGTTTAGACTGGTTTATGGCAATATCATATTGAAACACCGGCAATTTCAAAATCACCGAAGATCCCTTTATAGGTGACCTCTTGGGAATACCGGCTGCTGTAAGCTTGGATGTGTGTGAGGTGTAATGTATAATGGCTTGAAATTGGAAATCAGATAATTGCATTCAGGTTCTTTATATTTACTTACGCACAAATACCCTTGGGAAAAGGCATGAATCCACCACTTCTACCCCCCCCCAACTATGGGTTGGACTTCTATCAGTAAATCCTTATTATGTTACAATGTAAAAAAAAACAACATTTTCTGACTTTAAATAACCTGCAAAAGGCTGGTAAGCTGTAAAACACAAATCTACCAATTGTTCAAACTATTGTAAACATTTTTTTGCAAATGTTACTATAGAAATGCATTAGAGATAATGCTGCTATAGAAGTACATTGGAAATAGACCTGCTATAATTTTGACAAGTGCCATTATCATTGCATAAATTGTTCAGACTTCTAAACTCATTCTTTATGTTGATTTTGTTGTTTCCACAATTTTTCAACTAATTCATTTACAGTCTTCTTCAGGTATACAATCTGCAAGGACCCTGCTTTTTTAATAAAGAAGGTTGTAAAACTGAGTGGCCAAAGTGTTGTGATAAGAAAATCTATAAAAAGAAGGAGTCCAATAATTTGAACAACTCTTTGAAAAATATCAATATATTGTGTGCAATTATTGATGTTTCTATTATCAATCATGATTTTTTTTTCTTTTTATTTCAGATATTGAAGGTCTTACTCATAAAACTGGCAATTTTAAACAATTCTCCATTTTCGCTAATATGTTGAAAACTGCAATTTTACAGGTTTGGCATTACTAAAAATATTTTTATATTTGATGTAATTTTAACAATTCCAATTTCATCTTAGAAATTCCATTGTTTTAATTGCTTCTTTTTCCACACACATCTCTCATAATTTAATCAACTAGAATTTTTTTGCAACATGGTGACATGTTTAAATCCTCACAGTATTTAGTATTGCTGAAATTATCACTAACATTTTTTGTCAAGATTTACAAAATCTATATTTCATTCAATTTCCCAAACCAATCAATGAAATATAAGAACTTATGCAAAAGACAATATTGTATTTTTATTAAATAAGTATTTATTTTACTCATCAAATTGTTTTTAAAATAGTGTAAGTATTTTTTTATGTTAAATAATAAAACTTAATTTTTCCAAAAAGAATTAATGAAAATGTATTGTACTAAGCTACACACCATAGTAAAACCAACTTACCTGTTGGCAGTTTTCCCCAAACTTTAGTTTTGATTGGTCACTGTATGGCTATTTTAGCAAGTGTAATGGCTGGACAGATGGACAGACTAATGGAATTCACAGAATTTTATATATAGATTTGATGATTTTAATAATAAATGGTAATTTAATAAAATTTTCATGACTACCATATTTTATAACATAAAATTGTCCCCTCCATTTACATTTAACTAGCAGCATGGCCCGGCGTTGCCCGTGCTTGATTCAAAAATCGTACAACTCATACAGCAATTGCTATCACTTGACTTAAAATATTTTTGCCCTTCCTTGCCTTTAAAGGAGTGCCCTTTGCCGTACTGATGTTGCTACATGCCTTACTTCTTGCCTATCTCACACTGCGAATTTTTTCTAAGCTGTATACTAAACATTAAATCTGTTACGAAAAAAGAACTAAACAAAATGAACACAAAACGATCAGCTTTAAAAAAGGACTTGTAACTGGAAAAACCGAATGAAAAAAGAATGTTAACAACAAATACTTTTTCACACCCAACCCAGTTCTGCGGAATCAGAATCAACGTTGAGTTTAAGCAAACGAATGAGCCAATTGGAGTAAAGTGCCATACAGATTTAAATTTTTCCCACTTGTGACGAATGCAGCTATCAATATTTTTTTGCATGCTAGTTAACATTCGTGTCAGTCAGCTGTTGGCTCTCACGCTGGCCAATAGAATCTTCTTGCCTATTCATGGCAGCCAGCTATTGGCTCTCACTTTGGCCAGTAGAAAATGGCCGCAAACTACATGAAAGCTGCTGTAGAAGCATGAAAAAATCAATTATTTCCACTATCGATGGGAGTTGGGAAATGCAAAGTTGGTCTTGGCCTTCCTACTAACTTGGAGTATGTGAATGTAAATTTTGGTGCAAATCCGTCGAAAATTGTGGCCGTGCATTCGTTACACACACACACACACATCCTGCCTTTTATAGATAGAGATATTTCAGTTTTATGGAATTAAGCTTAGTACAAATATTAGTTGTCTATTGTGTTTGGGTAGGAATATTGTGCTGCAGTGACCCTTTCAAATACTGAAGCCATCTCTGCTTGCCTTGCTCTTTAACATTCGATCAACTGTTATTTTCTTTTTTTCTTTTAATCAAGCTTCAACATCCATCACTGGAAAATAAACAGCTATTTCCACAATAATGTAGGTAATATTAATGGGTAATATCAACTTTAGAAATTTTCAGTTTTGGCAAATCCATCTGTATGTGCAGGTTGTGTGATGGATGCAGTGCAGAAAGTGAAAATGGCAAGCAAGTTCAAATTCTGGACTAACCTTTTACTTTCAAACATGCCCTTGAGGAAGGCACAAAACCCTCTCTTTCCAAGCTATGGGTTAAATAGCAGAGTAGACTGGGCTCTCTAGTCTTGGTTGGCAACTAGTCTAAAAGAAAGAAAAATTCAAATGATGAAGAAAGCAACAGGAAATCATTCCACTGTCTTTCACAAGAATGCATGACAATTCATAAATAATAAATAAAAAGTAATTGGTGGAGAGTCATGATTTCTCATATTATCCTGAAGAGACAAAACATTTTAAAGTAATTTATATGATATAGATGTGCATGGTTGTGTAGTGGCTAGTGGCATAGAATGAGGAATCTGAGAGCCGGGTTCAAATTCCAGTCAAGTTCATTACATTCACTTATGGTGCAATGTGCATACCCCTGGGAAAGGTATGATTCCATCTATTCTTTGCTCCCCAGCTACAGGTAAATAGCAAGATAGAATGGGTTCTATAGCCTTGATTTCCAACCAGTCTAGGAGAAGGAAAACTGAATTCAAACCAGCCTGGAGACGGTTGGGGCTCTGTCAAGCTATCTTGCCCAAGACACACAACTATTGCTACAACCGCAGTACATGTTTTGCCCCTATGGCTCTAATGAGTTATGAGAGTAGTGAATGGGATTTATATGACGAATTATTTTTGTTTCCCTGTCTGTAACTTCTGTCATGCTAAAGCAAGCAGTGAACACACATACACAAAATGAAGTTCTGTCTTTTGTGTGTTCACAACTACGGCTGGTTATTTCAATAGTATTACTACTACTATTGTTGAATGGAAAACATCTATAGGTATCTTGGATTTTGCAAGAATAAAACAAACAAAAAAATTTTTTGGTTTATAAGAAGCTTGTTTTTCAAAAAAAAAAATCACCTAATGTCTTAAATGTAAAGTTGAGGCCTCCAGTAGGTTAATTTTATCCCAAAGTCTCACTATCATAGGCTGTAATTATATTGGCAGGTGCAACACCTTAATAGTTTAAGGTGACATTTCGATCCAAGGCAAGGTCCACAGTTATTCTGATCCACAACGAAAGCACTGATCCATAAATAATCTGTAATTTTTTGAAAAGTATTGTGCTAATAAGATGTGATTTTAGTGTAACAGATACCAGTATTGAAGGTGGACTGACGAGCTGAGTTAAAATTCCAAGCTAGTCTGCTGCATTCACTTTCACACTGAGAGATGTATGAATCTGTCTCTGCTCAGCATGCCAATTATGGGTTAAATAACAACATCTAAGGTTCTCTAGCCTTAGGTGGTAATTAGTCTAGAAGAAGTAAAATTCTGAATTCCAAACCATGTAGAGGAGGCAATGGGAAACCACTTAACTATCTTTCCCAAAAATGCATGGCAATTCACAGATAATGAAGAAAAGGAATCTGTGGAGAGTCATGATCGCCTACATCCTGAAAGAAGATGGCATAAAAATACACTGCTAGAAGTCTTCTTTTTTTTTTGTGCTGTGTCTCTTCAGGACATTGGTGATAATGGCTCTCCACAATTTCCTGTCCTTTGTAGCTCTTATTAAATTTTATTTTTTTCTTATCTCTCCTATACCTTATTTCACCATCCATTTAGCAACTATTTCACCATATCTCTCTCTTTCTTTCCCTCTTTGTCTACTTTGGCATTCAACTCTTCCATGACAATTATTTCTTGTCATTTACCTAATCCTAATAATAACTAGAAAGACCCATGAAAATTTCATGGTTCTTCTATTTGAATTTTCTGGGGAATTTTAATTCTTAACTTAATGATTGAATAAGCTCATGGCAAATTCTAAGACAATAAAATATCCATAGAAATTCCCCTATCACAATTGTTAAATATTTGAGCTTAACAACTTTAACAAAATATTGCAATAACACTTATAAATATGAATGCAGGTCATTATTTTAAAAAATAAGGACATGCAAATGAAAAGAATTGAAATTGACAACTTTTTCTATTTCACTGAAACAGACATTAAACACTGCTAGCTTTTTTTTTTTTTTTTTTTCATTTTCTCACTGAAACCAAGTAGTGTTATGTATTTTGTTTTTCCATGCAATCAAAATGGAATAGTTCATTGTTTATGGGGTATTGGAAGGAAATGTTAAACACTTCTTTCTTCCCAGACAAATCCCCATCTTACAAACATTTTTCTTAATGACAATTTGAAAATAATTTAACAACTGATGTTATTTCATTTATGGTAACTGGATTTTTGGTAATTGATTTACTCAGTTCCCATCGTTCGATATTTTGCATCTGAAAAATGGCATTTTGTCACAGTTAATCAACGTTTCTAAGCCTTTTGGCTAAGATCAAAATGTAGTATCAGCTTGATCTGATTCACTATCTTTCTCTCTCCACTTGTTTCTTTTGTTTTCTCACTGAAACCAAGTAGTGTCTTTCCTCGCAATCAAAACAGAATAGTCCATTATTTATGTAGTATTTGGCAGGGCGTTATGGTGGTGCGAACTAATGCAAGACGGAACAACCGCAATTATAAGAGAATAATAAAAAAAGCTTAATTTAAGAAAATCGGTCAATCTGAGTTATTTCCCTTTAAGTGTTTTTTTTTGCGTTTCTTTTTTTTAATTTACTGTGTGTGTGTGTGTGTGGACTTGGTTCCTAGATAGATTGTAAAAGTATAAAATCTTGAATGTTGTAAAACTTAGTCATTGCACGTGGAAATAATTTATGCCAAGTAAATCTGTAAATATAATTACCTTTGTTATTTTTACTCATCTTCTTTTAAGTCTCTGCTTGTATTTTCAGTTCTTTAGTTTTTAAACTAAATTTCATATTATTTACATTTTTTTAATATATATTCTTATATATATTTTAAATATATTTACAGTACTTTGTAATATGCTTACAATATTTTTTGATGTGTTATATGCTAACAATATCTTTTAATATTTTTAATATGGTTACAATATTTTTACTGCATTACAATACTGAAATGTCAAATGTCTTTTCTAGAAAAGTGACAGTGTAACATTGGATTTGTTAACATACTCTGACCTTGAGCTACTCCGACAACGGCGTTCAGGAACAAATGGAATGACACCTACAGTGATGGCAAAACCTATCTGTCCCTCGAACCTTAAGTCAAGACGATATTTGATTCTAATTTACACAGTTGAATTTGATAGGTAAGTGAAATCTGAAATCTTAATAACCTGAGTGAGCCAGACATAAAAAGTAAAATGGTTTTCACAGAATTGCCTATATTGCCACAAAATTAGTTTTAAAGACTTCTATAAAAAAAGATATTATTACTTTTTGTGCAAAAAAAAAAAATGTTATCTGTTATAAAAAGACTAGTTTCTCTATATTTTAATTTCATTTAATACTCTGTAGGGTAGTAGCTAGGATTGAGGAATCAGAGAGCCGAATTCGAATTCCAGTCAAATCCATTACATTTACTTACGTGCTAATACCCTTGGGGAAAGGTATGAATCCTCTTCTTCTACCCCAGCTATGGGGAAATAGCGGAACAGACTGGGTTCTATAGCCTTGGATGGCAACTGGTCTACCGCAGAAACAAGTGGCAAGCTACTGCGGGAAAAAATCTGCCTCATTAGTCATGTATTGAAAGATATATGATCACCTAAGCATGTATTACGCAAGGCACATAACTGACTGAGTATTGGTTCTTCATTAAGCAGATATTGTAAAAATAATTCTGTATACACACTGTCATCTCATATATGATGTGTGTGTGTGTGTATACACACACACCCACCCACACACACAATCATATATATCTATATAATAAATATGAATGTCAGTGTATGACTGTGTCACACTTTATCAACTCTCAGAGGCTGTAGCCAAACACATCATACCATTTTGGAATCAGGCCGACTCTGGGAATAAATTAAAAACATTCCAGGCTGTATCTGGACACACAATACCAAAATTTTAGATTCTCAAGTTTTCATTATTTTTGGTGATTTTTTTTTTTTTTTATAACATGATTTTTTTGCGACAAATTTTTTTGTACGATAACAATTTTTATAACTTGGAAATTAATTTGGTAATAATTAAAATTAATTGCAAAAGTCAACCATAAAATAAAAATAATTGTTTGTATGGAAAGTAAGGACCTATGTGCCTCAAACTGTCTTTAAATTAAGTGGAAGAAGAGGAATTATTGTTGAACTTTTAAAAGGTAAGCTTAAATATTAAGAGCTCAAAATTCTTGCTTTTAAACTACAAATTTCTCATGATTTCTCTTGAAATTCAACTTTGCTAATCAGATTCTTCCTCTGTAGCTAAGTGGTATAGCACATCAGGCTATACCATTTATCCGTGTAGGATACAGGTTTGATTCCTCTTGGAGGACACATATTTTCTATGAAATTTCTCGGTCATTCAAGCTGGTAAATGTTCTTGATACTGTTTATTATAAACAGAGTATTTACTTAAATATTTGTATCTATAAAAATAACATAAACAATAAATATATTAATATATATATATATATATATATATATGATTTAAAATGACAATTGGAAAAAAATCTTAGATTTTACCGATGTGTTTTGTCTTCCGACCTTTTCAAGGCAAAAATGAAATCGGAAGCCAAAACTCGTTGGCAAAATCTCAGATTTTTTTTTCCAGTTGTCATTTTATACCAATCTGTCTTGTCCACGGAATTGATCTGGGAATTTAACTATATATATATATATATATATATATATATATATATATGGCCTGACGATTACATTTAGCATAAAACAGACTGTTGTCCCTGGGTGTTGACCAGCGTCCAATTTTATACTTATATTTACATATGCTCTGCCCCTGATAGTGAATACTTTAAACCATAAATACAGCATACCTTAAAACTGTATTTTATGATATATATAGAAAGAGAGAAAGAGCACTCTTTTCAAAAAAAAAATCTACTGACCTTAAAAATACATTAAAATCAAATAATTTAGTACTTTGATAGATATTGTTGAGATATATATATATGTGCAGACAGGCAGAACGCACATTATGTCACTGAATTCAGTTATTTGGGTTATTTTGTCATCAAGAAAATCTCTTCAAATGAAAACCTGCCCAACAGAATCAACTGAAGCAAGATAAAAGAAATTCAACAAAAGAATTTGACAAAGACAGAAAGTTTCAAAGACACAGAAAGAAACACTCGAGGCATTGAGACTAAAAAGATGTTTCTATTAAATAAAACTCACAATATATTAAACCAACCACTTTAACCTCCATGTCTGATCTTTCTTTTGTAGCAACGAAATTTGGTCTCTGATGTCTGTCTCGGTGATGTCGGGCTTAGCAGTAAAAGTTTTTCGGAACTGTTCAGTAAAACATTTTTTTTTATACAAACATTTTACATTACGAGTGTTTTTAAGACCAGGTTAAAGAGGTAGTATTTTTTTTTTATTTTTTTTTTTCAATTAAGTTTTAAAGTAATTCTTTCTGCATGAATTTCTGGAATGAAGAGTTATCATTATTTTCATTATTTACACTGACTATTGTCCTCATCTTTGTTGTTATCACAAGTTTGCATTTGTTTTTTTCCCCCTCTGTCCTTCATCAGGTGCTTGACACAGGTAAACTTCAATGAATTTAGAAACATAACCATTATTTAATTGATGGGGGTAGATTGTTTCCATTCTGTTTTTCAGAAACTTGCTCAAATCATCATTTTCTGAGAAATGAACAGTTTCAATTCCATCTTGAATGCATTGATATTTTTTTAAATTATTTCACCCCAAGCAAAGCGATAATGCCACTAAGACATAAGGGGTTACTGGTAGTGAAAGAGAAGACTTTATTGAGTAGGAAGAACAATAAAAGAAGATGATTCGGGTATACAGAAGATGGTGATTGGTGTTAGATTTAAACTTTTGAAGATTGTAGGTGGCAGGGAAGCAAGAAACCAGAAAAGAGTTCCACAGGCAAGAAGTGCAAGCTAAGAAACTATTAGAACTTGTAGTTACTTCTCACTAATTCAACAGTAAAACTATGAGATCTAGTTGCCAATCTAGTCGTAAACTTAATTTCATGCAGTTGATGTAACAAAGAGGACAGCTCATTAGAACAATTGAACAGTGGAAAACATGAGACCACAAGGTGTAATGAGATGGTCTCCTGAAGGTGAGCATCAGGCATGCTGATGAAAGGCAAAAAATGACTAAAAGAATCATTTTAGAGGCATTCAAATTTACAAGTAATTTCTTGCCCCAGTTAACAACTAATTTGAGGTCATTTTTTTTACATTAACTGCCAGTTTTACTTTATTGGACCTATGGGACTTACTAATAAGACAGGAGTAAATAGTTGCATCATCATAAATATCTAGTTGGGAATTAATGATATCAGGAAGGTTGTTAATGAAGATAAGAATTGATATATGTGTAAGGATAGATTCCTGGGGGACCCTGCATTAATATAAGAGGCTCTAGAAAAGAGGCCATTTAACATGCCTCATACTATTTATTAAAAAAAAATTGGAGCAAGTCAAATATTTGACCAGAGGCACCATAAATTCAGCAATAGTTCTTAATACACTGGTGATTGACCTAGAAATGCAAAGGCCATATTGTTTATCTGAAAGAAGGCAATACAAAGTGAGATGCTTAATTAATCTGGAATTGATTAGAGCCTCTAGTACTATACTAAAAAAAAGGCAAAAGACTAATTCGAGGGATCAGAAAGTTCACCAGAATTCTTAAAGAAAGAAACTACAAAAGAGGATTTTCAATAAGCTGGAAAGCAAGAAATGGCAAAGAATTTATTGTAGTCTGGAGAAGACAGGAGCCAGTTCAGGAGTACATTTCCTTAGTACAATTGCAGGGATACCATCAAGTCTGCATACCTCATGGAGACCTAGTTTGGCGATGACATTGCATTTAAAGTTTTAAAGATCATAGGTGGCAGGTAAGCAAGAATCCAGCATAGAGTTCCAATAGAACTTAGAGTTACATCTAGGCATTTCAACAGTAAAACAATGAGACTTATTTGCCAATCTAGTAATATGTTTAAATTCATGTGTTTTGAGGAGAAGGAAAGCTCATTAGAATAATTGCTATGAGGATATTTATAGAAAAGACACAGGGAAAGAAAGTTATAGCAATAGGAAAGTGACAGAAGTCAAAATGCAAGGTCAGGACTGATAACATTACAGACCCTTTTTGGATTTTGTCAAGAATCTCAAGATATATAGTAGGAGCACCAGACCAGATATGGCAGCAATATTCAATGCACAGACAAATGGTAGATTTATTAGGTTGGTGCAAAATAATATCTTTTTTTGACGTATTTTTTAACGTCAAAAAACGATATTATTTTTGCACCAACCTAATATAAACATACAAGAAGGATTCTGGTGAGAAAAATTGTCTGGTACAACATAGTGAATCAACCTTCCTAGCAGCAGATTTAACAATTGATTTGATATAATCATTCCACTTCATCTCAGTAGAAAACATGGCACCACAAGGTGCAATGACAGGGTCTCCTGGAGGTGAGCATCAGGCATGCTGATGGAATGTCAAAATGATTCTCTGTGATGATTAAAAGATAGCAGTTTTGTTTTGGAGGAAAAAGATTTATAGAAAAGGCGCAGAGAATCTACAAATGATGAGACCTAGTTGCCAATCGAGTAAAAAGCTTACATTCATGAAGTTGAGGTAGCAAAAAAGAAAGCTTATCGGAAAAATTCTCATGAAAATATTTATAGTAAAGGTTCACAGGGAAGCTATTAGGTTGGTGCGAAAATAATGACGGTTTTTGTCGTATTTTTTTAACGTCAAAAACCGTCATTATTTTTGCACCAACCTAATATGTTACAGCAGTGGGAAAATGACTGATGCCAAGATGCCAGGTCAGGACCAATAACATTACAGTTGGTTCTTTGTATTTTGTCAAGAATCTCTAGATATATAACAGAATCACCAGACCAGACCAGACATGGCAACAATATTCAGTGCACAGACTATTAAATGCGTGAAATGGTTTCTGGGGAGAAAATTGTCTAGCACAGTATAGTGAACTGACTTTCATGGCAACAGACCTATCATTTGATGCAATATAATCGTTCCACTTCATGTCAGTGGAAAATGTGAGACCAAGCAGGCACAATGAATTGGTCTCCTGAAGATTAGCATCAGAAATATTGACGAAAGGTAAAAATAATTCTCTATGATGACTAAAAGATAGCAATTATGTTTTGGTGGCATTGAAATTTACATGCTCTTTCTTGCCTCAGTTAACAACTGATTAGGTGTCATTTTCAAGATCAGATGCCAGTTTGAATTTCTGGGATGAGAAGTTGTCATTATTTATGTGCAGACTATTGTCCTTGTCGTTATCTTTTGTTTTTATTGTGTGTTGCAATAAAGACATCTCTGGACATTCTATGAATATTAAGCAGAGTAAAAATAAAAATGTATCCCCCAATAAGGTTTGAAGTAACTTTCCACATCTCTTGGGATCTGTCTGACATTCTGGATTCTGGCAAGAAAAAATGTATGGCACAGCATAGTGAACTTACTTTTCTAGCAGAAGACCTAGCAACTGCATTGATATAATTGTCCTACATCATTGCTAAAACTACTTATTCAGAAACTGTCCTGGGTACGATAAGTTACATCTGGCAGCAAGGCCTCTGATCGGAAGGTTTTGAGGAGTATGGAGCCACTTCTTAATTGCTTTTCTTCCCAGGTCCACCCTAATCTGTGGTGGTAGCACCTGTTAGGATCCCAGCTCTGGGCAAATGGTTAATCTTCAAACTGGGATCAAAACACTATGAAAGCATAAAAAGAGATATTTATAATAAAAAAAAAAAAACAGCAATAAATTTTTGAAAAAAAAAAGTATTACCAGCAATACATTTAACTCTCAACAAAAACCCTCTTTACAAAAATATGTCTATGAAACTTGATCTTCTACAAACTGATTTCTTACAAAGAGTAAATTCTATTCATACAAACTTATCCTAAAAATCTTGTCAGCATTAAACAACCCATTGAGGCTGACATGCCATAAAATAAAATAAATCAAAACAAACTGTGTCCTGGGTAAGTTGATGAACTACATCCAACAACAAGGCCTCTGATCAGGAGGTTTTGAGGAGCATGGAACCACCTTTTAATTGCTAGTGTTCCCAGGTCCACCCTGATCCAGATTGGTAGCAGCTATTAGGGGTCCCAGATATGGGCAAATAGTTGACCCCTAAACTTGGATCAAAACACTATGAAAGCGAAAAGTAGGTTTTAATACCAGCAATACATTTTTGTAAAAGGTGTATTACCAGCAATACATTTTTGGAAGAAAAAATATTACCAGCAATAAATATTGTCAGCATTAAATAACCCATTGAGGTGTTGATATGCTATAAAACAAACCAATCAAACCAAACCTATTCAGAATTTTTTTATTTTTTTCCATTTTTCTTTTTCTTCTTTCTTAAGCAGATTAGTAAAATGTTTTTTTTCTTTTTTGCAGAATACATTATCCTCTTCCGCTGCATTTCAAAGAAAAGTTGAATCCAAAATCCTTACAAGAAACAGTTGTCAAGCTCCGAATGGAAATCAAACAATTAAAAGAAGAGGTGACTTTTTCTTTCTTTTTTCACAAATTCTACAAATGTAAAGAAATTATAAACTACATGACTTAATGAAGCATTGAATAAGTTTTAAAGTGACAAGCTGGAGCAACTGTTGGAATGTTTTGGTGGTGTAAAGAATATTGATATTGGTAACTAGATGTCCTATCAGGATTTATTATTAGTGAGCACAATTTTAACAACATAAGATATGCAGATGGTACAATGTTGATAAACACAGAAAGGAAACTTCAGGTATCTTTACCCGGCTTTCCCACTAAGACAGGAAGTGACACAAAGCTGAATTTATTATGAAGCTTTTAGTTGAAAATGGCTACGCTCCGGATATTTTGCAATTTAGTATTCATGCTAAAATTGTACAATTTAATAAATTCGAATTGTGTATTCTGGGAATGTGTGGCAAACTTTAACCTTTGTGCTTGCAAAAATAACAGTATGTCAAAAAGACAGTTTTTCTCTTGACACTTAATTTAAGTACTTTCATTCCTTGGCAATATTTACTGTTTTTAAAAGCAGTTATTAGAATTATAATAAAACCTAAACATATAATGATAGTGGATTTATACACATTTGTTTTTGTTCTCAGTTTTATGAAAGAAGCTTGGAATTAGAAACACATTCCAAAGAAATGGGTCTATTACATATTAATGCACTATGGAAACAAAAAGGTAGTCCTCAACACCCACGTATACAGAGGTATCTCAATTGGATCCATTAAGGTGAAAGTATTAATGAACATTTACTAGGCTCTGGTCATTTTATGAAAGTCAACTCCTCACAACCCAGTTTGTTTTTCCTTCTAATAAGGGATGCAATGATGGCATATATGTCATCAAACAATGCCAGAAAATTGCATACTACTCTAATAGGAAAATTGTATGCGTGCTATATCGACCTCACAACGGCATATGATGACATCAATAGAGATTTTCACTTCTCATCCATTTGAAACTACATCCTGGGTATGACATTAAACTATATCCGCGTCCTGGATATGGCGATAAACTACATCCAACAGCAAGGCCTCAGATAATATTTTTGGAAAAATGTTGCCAGCTATACGTTTTTGAAACAATGATGTTGCCAGCTATACATTTTTGAAACAATGATGTTGCCAGCTATACGTTTTTGAAACAACAACAATGTTGCCAGCTATGCGTTTTTTGAAACAACAATGTTGCCAGCTATGCATTTTTTGAAACAACAATGCTGCCAGCTATGCGTTTTTTGAAACAACAATGTTGCCAGCTATACGTTTTTTTGAAACAACAATGTTGCCAGCTATACGTTTTTTTGAAACAACAATGTTGCCAGCTATACGTTTTTTTGAAAAAACAATGTTGCCAGCTATACGTTTTTTTGAAAAAACAATGTTGCCAGCTATACGTTTTTTTGAAAAAATAATGTTGCCAGCTATACGTTTTTTCGAAAAAATAATGTTGCCAGCTATATGTTTAATAGTACTGTATATTTAATATATGTATAGGTAGGTATATATATATATATATATATATATATATATATATATATATATATATATGCCTTGATTTGGCATTAAATGACCCACAGTGGTTGATATGCCATAAAACCCAACCAACCAACCAACCATCCATTAGAAACTGCCACTGAATGTATCGATCTAATAGAAGAACTTTATCAGTTCACAAAATCTTACATGTTCAGTGAGAATCCCATTACAGAAACATTTCAAACCACATCAGAAGTAGGACAGATAAAATCAAAGTCCCTGCCTATTTAATCTTTTCCTAGCCTATGCCCTGCACACTTACAAACACGGATGTGATGAGATGAACACTGATCATTTAAGCATTCTATACCACATCCCAAACGAATCAACTAATAGGAAACAGAAATTCTTCTCTACCTCCCAAAGCTAATGTACTTATGATGCTGATGACGTAGGTATACATAGTTGGGATAAAATTGATCCTGAACAAAATTAATCAACATCATCTACCAAGAAATAGGACAAGATAAACTTTTCCAAAACAAACTATGATCTGGAAACTGGAATGAAAACAGTAATGGCATCTACCCTAAATCCATCATAAAAATTCAGAAAATGAAATTAGTAAATACTAAACACTTTAAATACTTCAGTTTATGGATCAGTTATAACAAATTTAGTATAGGAGGAAAGGACATTGAAAACATAGGCTGTACTAGTGATAGTTTACTCAATGGCACAAATTCCTACAAAACCAAAACAGTAATGTAAAAACTTATATAGCCTCATCAGATGGAGACTTTCAGGTGGATGTCATGCATGACATCAGACCCATTCAGAAATATCTAAACTGTCAGCTGTATACAGACCACTTTCTAAGATCAATGGTTAAAAATGGCTTTCAGTGAGTGAAGGGCAAAAACCATCTTTCTTTGAACATTGTGAATCACAAAGAACTGTGCCAAATAAGAGAAACCAAATCACTTGAGGACTTTAAACACCAGTAACAGCTAAAATGGGTATCACATATAACTCAAAGAGAAAATAATAACATAATCATGATGTTGACATTCCACACTAATTCAAACAAAAGATCAGGAAGGAAACTCTTATCAATAACAGAAAGAGGTATAACAGCTACTTTGCTTGAGAAACCTACTTTTTTGGAAAATTGTTTTAAGAGAAAGATTTTATAAATTTCAACCAACACTCACGCTGACTGCTCAGTCAATGAAGGCTGAATGTTTCCTTATAAGGAAACGGTTAATTACCATTATCTATTGGAAGGCAAAGATTCTAAAATTTCAGCTCAGACAACAAACTTAGAAAAAAGTATGCGCACACACATATACATACACACACACGTGCTCAAGATGACTGGTGTTAGCTTCAGTCACAGGTTTTTCTATTCAGTGTTGTCCTTCTCCTAGGTCAATTGTCTACCAAATTCAAAGAGCCCAGTCTACTCTACTGTAGAGATGAGTAGAGAAGAGATGGATTGATGCCTTTCCCAAAAGTGTGCAAAAGTGAATGTAATGAACTTGACTGGAATTCAAACTTGGTTTTCCAATTTCGCATTCTGAGTCACTATCCATTATTACACCAACCACACACACACACATACACGTGTGTGAGTGTGTATGACAACATATAGTTTTAGGGTATGCTATATTTATGGGTTGAAGTGCTCAATATCAGGGATAGAGCGTATGTAAATATAAAAGTAGACATTGAAGTCATCACCCAGAGGCAACAGTTTGTTTCATGTTAAACACAAATGTCAGGCCATATTTTTATTATATATATATATATATATATATATATATATATATATAATTATTTATTTAAAAAAAAAAAAAAAAATTTATAACATAAATATGTTATAAAATCACTACAAAAATAGCCATTTTGTATTTATGTTATAAATTTTTTTTTTTTTTAAATAAATAATTATATCTGCTCTATTTTGTATTGAGCACTCTTTTAAGAATAGTAATTGTTGGTTATTGGAATTCATTCCATATACACCAATCATATACTTGGGGGTATATATATATATATATATATATATATATATATATATATATATATATATATATGTGTTTCTGAATGTATGTTTTAATTTTTTTTTTCTTCAGTTTGAACCATTTTTCCCAATGTCTTTTGAACACTTACAACTTTTAAAAGACATTATCAGTATCACAATAATAAAAAAAAAAAAAAAATAAGATGACACAACACTATAAATTGATGCAGGAAGACATGATATTTAGCAAAAAACCTGACATGACATTGAACATCATCTCAAGATGTGACACTCGAAAACCATCAAAGAAATCCAATGCATGTTTATCGATAACTCTATCAAATGACACAGAAGAAATTCTTTGATAATGGCTTATAAATGCTGAAAATGTTCAGAAGATGCTGGACAACCTGTATTCAAATTCTCCCTGGAAATCAAAAAAATGGTTAAAAACCAAAGAAAAATTAAACAAAAAAATCTGAAACGAATAATTTTTGTTGGTCTTCAACCAAATATATATAAATTAAAAATTGCTACCCAAATAAATGCAACATATATTTAAGTTATGAAGAACTTGGTAATCCGTATGGGTAATCCCAAGGAGGATGAAATCCTGAGAGCTCAATGTAAATCCAGAGCTAATATTTAAAAGAAAAACATACCACTTTAAGGTACTATTATAATAATTTATTTCACCAGAGTCCTTTTAAAGGATCTGGTGAAATAATTTATTATAATGGTACCTTAAAGTGGTCTGTTTTTCTTTTTAAAAATATATATATATATATACACAGACACACATGTATAATAGATCAAATGTTTGGAATCACCCTCTAGATTTAATAATTAGTATGTTTCATACTGTCTTTGACTTAATTAGCTCCTTCTAAGCTAAGATGCTGGAACTATTTAACACATCAGTGAATAGCATCCAATTTTGTTTTTAGAGAGGGATACTTAAAATTTTAAATCTTCCAATCTTAAGATTACTATTAGCCAGCAAGTTAGATTAAGCAAAAAGTGCTAAAATTTTAAGGAAACTTTATGCTGTAATGAGTTGTTATTATATGATAAAACCTTTCAGGAATCAATTTCTTGAAGAGTTTTATCATATATTGGTTTGAAATGAGCTTGTAAATTTATTTCAAAAAAGGCATGCAACCTTCTATCTTTAGTTGATTCTTCAAATCCCAGATTTTTGGTGTATAATGTGTGTGTGTGTGTGTGTGTGCGCACACATATTTGGTTTGTAGTTGTTTTTCAGTATATTACTTCTTTATAGATAACAGCAGGGAAAATAAATTTTATTATATTGTTCAATTTAAGAGACAGAATAAAACTAGTTCAAGTCTGACAAATGTTAAATTATTTTACAAGAACATAATTTCTACATTTGATGGCATTAAATACTGTTTTATTTAAAAAAAAAAAATATGTCTCAAAAAATATCACCCTGCTCTTATCTGTAACATTGAGGTATTTAGTCAGCTAATGTTTAACACAGATACTGGAGCTTGCCAGTACTTGTACCTAAGCTAGACTAATACATATTAAATTGTGGATACCTTGATATGGGGTAACATTTAGCAAAATAGTCTAGTACACCATTACTACGAGAGGGTGCTGAAAGTTTATTGACTGAACTCACTTTCCAAAATCTGACCAAATGACTCAATATTAATTTGGAAGTGGAGAGAGTCCATTTTTGATTAGGCTGAGAAGTTTTCAGCCCTTTCTTATACTGTGTAATGAGTTTGATCTTTATTGAATGCTTCATATTTTTGGCCTTGTGTCAGACTAAATTCAACTTAGAAAATACAATGGAAAGACAAATGTTTTAGTGTTTATTGTTACTTTAGTCAAATAAGTTTCTTGATTTTAATATTTAATATTTCAGCATTAACCAAAATCTATGAAAACACTTGTGAGGAGGAGGGGACAGAATATCTGTGACTTCCATGATACTTTCCTTAGCTGCATATTATGTGCTTCACCAGGGCTACATAGGGTTTTGTATTCAGAGTTGTCTTTCTCCTAGACTGGCTCTCAACCAAGGCTGAAGAGCCCAGTCTGTTCTATTTAACCCATAGTTGGGGCAGTGCAAGTGAATGTAACTCAAATGGAATTTGAACTTGACTATTGGAATTTCTCATTCAGAACCACTAACCGTTACACAACTCATGTATCCAATGCCAATGAAAAAATTTCTTTACTCTTTAAGACCTGCCTGCACTTATATAATTTTCTCTTTTCCTTAAGCAATTTCATTGAAATAATAAATTTTCTGAACACTTTCATGTTTTGTCACACTAAATGCTCAGAAGTACTACATGGCTTAGTGCCACCAGTTCTAACCTTCACAGCTAGGACCACCAGGCTACATGCGTTCCCTCTGTATTCCATTGGTAAGAAGTAAGTTCCACTTAAGCAGCTTCTTCCTGTGAATACTGCTCTGTGTAATCGACTCCCAAGAGGATGTTTTCTAAATCACTACAATCTTAATCTATTCAAGTCTAGGGTTAACCATTATCTTCCCCACATCACATATCCACATAAACTCTGCCTCTTACTCTGTAACCCTCTACCTCAAGTGAACCTCACTGTAAAAAGAAAAAAGATGGCCATAATTTTTTTTTTTTTTTCCATTTTTTTTTTTTTTTTAGATGAAAAGTAATAAACTTGCAGATTTTGAAAAACTACAAAGACAGTAAGTACAAGATTGGTTTATTATCCTTTGCATCCAGTTATTCTCCTGTATCAATTTTATGTTTATATAATTTCAGTTAGAATCTTTCTCTAAAACAAAGTGGTGCTGAAAATTTCTTAGCCTTACTCATTTCCCAAAATCTGGTCAAACATCAGTGTGTGTGTGTGTGTGTATATATATATATATATATATATATATATATATATATATATATATGCACATACTGATCTTTGTCCAGATTTTGAGAAATGGGTAAAGCTAAGAAATGTGTGTGTGTGTGTGTATATATATATATATATAATTATTTAAAAATTATAACATAAATATGTTATAAAATCACTACAAAAATATCCATTTTATTTCAACACCTCTGGAGGCTTGATAAGACACCAGAGGTGTTGAAACAAAATGGCTATTTTTGTAGTGATTTTATAACATATTTATGTTATAATTTTTAAATAAATAATTATATTCACTCTACTCTGTATTGAGCACTCTTTTAAGAATAGTAATTGTTGGTTATTGGAATTTATTCCGTATACACCAATGTTATACTTGGATATATACAGGGTGTTTCAAAAAGAATACGCCAAAATCATTACACTGTTTTTTCAGGTCTATAGCATTGTAGTGGACTGAATCAGTGGTTATTTGATAGAGTACTTATCAAAGTTTGATTGGGTGTCAGTTTCACCGCTGTCATTAGTATAACTTCCAGTACAGCTGAATTGTGGAAAGATCAATCAAAATGGCGACTCTTCAGCAGAAGGCGTTTTGCTTGCTTGAGTTTGCAAAAACAAACGCCATTGTCACGGTGCAGCATGCTTTCACAACAAAATTCGGCATTGATCCGCCTCATCGTGAGAGCATTCGATGGTGGGTTAGACAGTTTAAAGAGAGTGGGTACCTGTGCAAAGGAAAGAGTCCTGGAAGACCACGTGTTACAGAGGAGCAAGTGGAGAGGATTCATGATGCATTTGAGAGCAGCTCACGTAAGTCCATACGTCGAGCAAGTCTTCAGCTTGCCATCCCTCATACCACTGTCTGGCGTGTTTTAAAGAGACGATTACACATGAAACTATACAAACTAAGCCTCGTCCAAGCTCTTACTAATGATGACATGGTGATGCGGAGGACATTCTCTGAGTCAATGCTGGATTTGGGGGAAGGTGATGAAACTCTCTTTTCACGTTTAGTTTTTGGTGACGAAGCGAATTTCCATTTGAGAGGCGCAGTCAATCTTCACAATGTGCACATTTGGGGAACAGAGCACCCACATGAAACTGTTGAGCATGAAAGAGATTCCCCTAAAGTGAACATTTTCTGTGCTGTGTCTCAAGACAAGGTCTATGGTCCCTTATTCTTTGAAGGAAACACCGTTACAGGACAAACCTATCTCAAAATGCTCCAAAACTGGCTATTCACTTTACTGCAAGCAGATTCGAATGACTTCACTTTTCAGCAAGATGGAGCACCACCCCATTGGCATCTCGGGGTTAGAGCCTATCTGAATGAAAACGTGTCTCAGCGATGGATTGGGAGGAGAGGTGCTAAAGACCTTGCTCTCTGTGCTTGGCCTGTCAGATCCCCGGACCTCACTGTGACTTTTTCTTGTGGGGGTATGTTAAAGACCAAGTTTATGTTCCAGCACTTCCAGCAAGTATTGATGACTTGAAAGATCGAATAACATCTGCAAAATCAACACGGTGGACCGTGACATGCTGAGGCGTGTTTGGGAGGAATTCTCACATTGGCTTGATGTTGTCCGCGCTGCCGGTGGTGGCCACATTGAGCACTTATAAAACATGAAATGAAACTTGAATGTATATACAACACATGTGTTCATGCTAGAGGTTTGTAATTTTTTTCGTTTTTGACACATCACGTGATGATTTTGGCGTATTCTTTTTGAAACACCCTGTATATATATATATATATATATATATATATATATATATATATATATATATATATATAATTCTTTCTTGGTTAGGCTGAGTACTTTTTAGTACTTCTCTGCAAGATTATTTTATAATTATTATTATAGTAATGTTAGTCTACTTTATAAGTTTTATATTTATATTAGCATAGTACCCATCAAAAGTGTCAGTTTTGTTTATGAAAGGATTGTAGCCTCTGCTTAGGATCGAAGAATGTGTGTTGGGACTAAGCACAGGATTATTTTTTTTTTTACTGTTAGTTCCCCAATACATGGCCCAAGAGCCATTCAAGCTAGAGGGTTACTTAGTAACATTGTTGTAGGGGGAAGGAATAATTAAGAAGTGCACATTATGAGGACATGTAGGATAGATATTGGTTGAACCTGAACTTGAAGAGACCAAGATTGTGGTTGCTCCCTATCATCATTACTTTCTGTACATTGGGATCAAAGTGTAATATCTGTTTTTATCCTCTTAGGTTTCTGACAGACAATGTGGGATATTGGCACCATGTTTTTGCCATTGGGAGTAGTTAATAGTAAAGTAAGGAAGAAAGTTTTCGGGATTCCACTCCTGCAGTAGCACCTCTCTCTTCAGAATCCCCAGTGAGAATCAGAGAAACCTCATGATAATGGCTGTAGAAATAGAACAATTTTTGCTCTCTATGTACATATACAGGATCAGAATGTAATATCTGTTCACGTAGTGATGAGATTTTAATAAAGAGAGCATATCAAATCATACTTGGAAATTTTGTGTGTTTCTCTCGGCAGAAATATCAGTGAACAAGGGTTATCTTGGTTCCTGTCCAACCTTGTGTCTTCAAAGTTCACAGTTGAAATGTCAACCCACAAAGAGATGGGAGTAAAAGTCTGCTAAGACCAGATAATGGCACCATTCTTTAGTTTCACCAGATCTTTACAGCTAAGGCCAACTATGCTATATCCACAGAAACAAACCACCCTCATTCTTTCTGTATTCAACTTGTAAGGAGGAAGTTTCACATGGATGCTTCTGTGAAGACAACAGGTCTAAACCTCTTCAAGTCGAAGGTGAATTGTTATCTTTCCTCCATATTCTCATAATCTTCATTTCCTACTTCCTTTTATGTTCGTATCACACATGTCATTACAGCCATATCACATTGAAACACCAGTTCCCATACAATCACCAAAGTTAAGCAATGTCAAGCTTGATCAGTACCTAGATGGGTGACTGTTTTGGAATACCAGGTGTTGTAAGTAAGCATGGATCTGCTGGTGGTCTAATAGATAATGTCTTGGAATTGTTAATTGAAAAGCTGAGTTACAATTCCCATTGGGGTCATTATATTCACTTACACGCAAATAACCTTGGGAAAGGTATGAAACCACTTCTTCTCCCTCCGGCTATGAGTTAATTGGTATGATTTGTATCACTAAACCATTATTATCTCAACAAAAAAATTTTTTCAATCTAAAAATATTTTCTGGCTTTAAATAACCTGCAAGTGGTTGATAAGCCATAGAAAACAAATCAATCACATTATTCAGTAATCAATCACATTATTCAGTAATCCTTTGCTTTGAGTGGCTCTTGAGTCTTGTATTAGCAAAAAACAAAAAAATAATCTATGAGGTGCTAGTTTGGAGAATTAGAACAGTTTGGTTGATTTTTTTTTCACCTGTCATGGTGCCAACCATTCCCTCTGTTTCACCATATTTCATGCAACTCTAGAAATCACTGTGAGAAATAAAGTTATTATTTGCATTTGGACTAATATCCTTATCTTTGTTGTTATTGTTATGTTTTGTCTTTTGTACCCTCCAGCCTTCTATCAATCCCAGTAGCCTTCACAGTATTTTGTGCTGACCCCATGGGACAATAGCCCAGAGGGATAAAGCACCCATTCATGAATTTGGTGGCACTGTAATTGTGATTTTAATCCCTGGGCAGTAGAAACAGAATAAGCAATAATTGAGCAATACTGAAAAGAGAACAAGACAAGATAGCCCTAGACATGATAATATTAGCTGTTTCTTTACAAGGAAATATTTGGCATTCATTGACTGAGCAACCATTATTGCTTTTGGTTGAAATTTATTAAATATTTCTCTTAAAACAATTTTCAGGAAAATGGGTTTCTCAAGTGCAGTAGCTGTTATAGTTCTTTTCAGTATTGATGGTGGGGGTTCCTTCCTAACCTTTTGTTTGATCATGGACAGCAGAATGAGAAAAATCTACCCCCATAGATCAAGTAAAGGGTTCAGTTCAAAGATCCCTGAATGTTACTTGGATTCAGAGATACCTGAAGAAGTCCAGATGGCATAATAGCTGAAGCATTGGGATAATAACAGCAAAAATGAAGGCAAGAGTCCAAGTGTAAATAATGTAAATATCTTATTCTTAAAATAACCTACTGACATAGATTCAATAAGTGGTTCAAAATTCTCTGAAGGTTACCCAGATTAACAGATACCTGAAGAAGGAGGGCACAACACTTGCAATGTAACAATAACAGCAAAGATCAGGATATTAGTCTTTTTGTAAATAATATAAATCATGGACTACTTTGTATAAATATGTGGTTGGGTAGCAGGAGTTGTTCCCCCTTGAATTGACTCTTTATTTTTTTTTATTTTTTTCAAACTATATTAGAGAATAATAGTTCAATCAATTATAAACAAAAACCTTCTTTTACAAGGATTTTTTTTTTGTTACTGATAGTTCATCCACTACAAGGCACGAGGGTCACTCAAGGGAAGAGGGCTACTGAGTGAGATTCTAAGGGAGTGGAAGAAGAAAGCAATAAGAATATTATGAGGATGAGTAGGATAGATATCAGTTGACTCTTGACATAACAAGACAAAGATTGTAGTCAGTGAAGCATTCTCTCTGGAGTTTGTCCCACCTTATTCAATTGTTATTCTCTGCTCTAGGCAAAGGAGTCGATTCAAGGGAACAACTTCCTGCTCCACAGCCACATATATTTATGTTACGTAGTTCAGAGGGCTAAAGTTTTCCATCTGCCCTACTGTTTACTAATAGCTGCAGGGAGAAGTGGATTCATACCCTTTCTCAAGGGAATAGTACAAAGTGAACACAAACTATACCCTCTTTTTGTTGATTCTCCTCTTTAGGCTATTAATCATTAGGCCACTTGCACCTTCAGTATCTGTCTATATTTTTGAGATGAGGTATTATGTACACTATTTACATTATTTGGACTATTGTCCTCATCTTTGTTGCCATATTTATCCGATTCTTCAGTATCTGTCTATATTTCTGAGAGGAGGTATGTACACTATTTACATTATTCTGACTATTGTCCTCATTTTTGTTGCCATATTTATTACAATGTTTCGGACAATGTACGCCCCTGCCTTCTTCAGGTGGTTGGAATGTCAAACTGAACCCTTTATTTTGCTCACTGGGGTAGACTGTTCTAGTTCCATGTGCCATGTTTAATGGGTGTCAGTTATCACTTATCTCTTATTAATTCCCCTCTCCAAGTTCTCCACTGCCTTAACCGGGTATTGAACTTACACTCTTTGGGTTCTGTCACTGAATCTAACCAACACCTTTATCCACTGTGCCATGTGTCCTTTCATGCATTATTTTTTTTGTTTAAGAATTTCACCCAAATCAAGGCTGGAGTTCCACTGATTCGCAGGGGTTTACATAGAGTGAAGGTGAGAGAAAAAACGGATATAGGGGGAATGAAGAAAAGAAAAAAGATGAATGGGGGTTCAAGACATCAGAAGATAGTGATTGATGTTGCATTTAAATTTTTGACAATTGTACTTATCAGTGAAGAAAGTAAATGGAAGAGAATTCCACAGGTGGGAAGTGCGAGAAAAGAAACTGTTGGAGTAGAAGTGGCAGTTACATTCAACTATTTCAATGGTAAAAGGGTGGGACCTAGAGGCCAAGCTAGTAGCATGTTTAAATTTATGTAGTCAGGGTACATAGAAATATTTGTAGAAAAGACAGAGGGAAGCCACATCACATCTGTGAGAAAGTGACTGGAGTCAAGATGCCAAGTCAGGGTCAATTGCAGATCCTTCTTTGGATTTTATCAAGAACCTCGAGATGCACCAGACCAGATATGGCAACAGTACTCAATGCACAGATGAATGGTAGATTTGTAGATATATAGGATGGACTCTGATGAGAAAAACCTTCTGGCACGACACAGTGAACTAACTTTCCTTGCTGCAGATGCAGCTATTGATTCAATGTAGTTGTTCCACTACAAGTCATTTGAAAGCATAAGGCCAAGAAGGTGCAGAGAGACACTCTCCTGGAGTTTAGCATCAACCATACTAATGACAGACAGGAAATCTGTGGTGGCTAAATGGGAACAATTTTGTTTTGGAGGCATTAAAATTTACAAGCCATTTCCTACTACAGATAACCACTGATTGAAGGTCCTTTTCAAGAGCAGTGACCAGGTTGACTTTGTCAGTGCTGCTGGATTTACTATTGAAACAGGAGTAAATTGTAATGTCATCTGCATAGATGCCTACTTGGGAGCTGATGACGTCAGGAAGATCATTGATGAAGATCAGAAACAGTGTAGGACCCAGGATAGAGCTTTGTGTGGGGGTCCACATTCATAAGGAAGGATCTGGAAGTGTGCCCCTTTCACAATGACCTTCATTTCATGATTTGAAAGGAATGATTGGATTAAATCAAATAGTCATCCCGTAATACCATAGCCCTGAAGTTTATGCAGAAGACTAACATGCCAAACTCTGTTGAATGCCTTTGAGATATCAGAACCACAGCTCAAGCTTTGCCATTCTTATCAAGAGCGTGTTATATATATTTGGTTATGGCCATGAGCACATCAACGGTAGACCAGGCAAAGCAGAATCCATATTGTTTGTCAGAGAGTAGGTCTTGAGAGGTAAGATGCTTAACCATTTCAGCATTGATTAAAGTCTCAAAGACTTTGCTGAAAAGCAGTAGGAGACTGATAGGGCAGTAGTTAGAAGGATTAGAAGATTTAAAAACAGACTACAGACAAGGAATTCTAACAAGCTGGAAAGCAGGAAGCATCAAGGCAGTACTTATATAGTTTGGAGAAAATTGGGGCCAACTCAGGAGCATAGTCCTTTATGACAATGGCTGGTTTTCCATTACCTCCACTTATGGACATCTAATTTAGAAATGATGTCTGAGACCAGCAATGGTGTTATGCACATATCACTCAGTTCTAGGGGTAAATCAGGTATGGGTACTCCAGACAAGTTGAGTGCTGAGTTGGATGAGAATTTCCGAGCAAAGCATTCAGCCTTATCTGCTGTGGATCTCAGGACTTCAAATTGGTTGAATAGAGGAGGGATTGAGGATTTGCAGTTGTTTAGCACACTCTTGCAGAGCTGCCAATAATCTCTTGAGCCGAACTTGCTAGATGCTATATGCCGATTCATTCTGTCAGCAAACAGTAATTTGGCTTCATTGAGGACACCCTTGCATTCGTTCTGAGCAGAGACAAAGAGATATCTATTGCAATCAGACTTATTGCCCTAGTACAGTTGGAAGAAGTGACTCCTGTGTGCTATAGCAGCCAAGCAAGCAGAAGAGAACCAGGGAGATAAACATGTTTAACTTGGTATTTCCTAGCTGGAATGAAGGCATCAGTGCTGGCTTTCACCCAGGAGGAGACCTCAGCTGTGCATTTCTGAATGGGGTGATTAAAAACAACATTCCAAAAGATGTCTTGAAGGAAATCATGGAATGAGTCCCAATCTACTCGTTGATAGCAGAAAGATATTCTATTGGTCGGAGGGTCATGGTGGAGGGAGGAGTGGAAGGAGATGTTTACAGATACTACAGTGTGATCAGAACTGCCAAGAGGGCAGAGCCGTGTAGTACAGTAAGAGTCAGGGATAGAGGTAAAACAGAAATTGAGAAGGGAGGCATTTCCATCAGGGTTACTGAGGAACTGTGTGGGGAAAATCAACCACTTGCGTGAGAGATTGAGTGATTGAGGAGTTAAGGGTTTGGAGGCCAGCGAGGTCAGTGGTAGAGTGTTTAAGCTACCTGGTATGGTGGGCATTAAAGTCTCCAAACAAGAATATATTTGCAAATGGGTGTAGGGAGAAGGCCTTGTCTATATTATTGGAAATACTATCTAACATGCAGCAGTCTTGAGAGGAAGGGGAATGGTAGGGAAAGAAAAGATAGGTTAGTTAAGTAGAGAGAGAGATAGAGACACAAGTATTAGTGCTGAAATTAGAATATCTTTTTATCAATGGTTCATTTCTTTCCTGTATATTTTATTTTATGACTCTTTCCACCTACTTGCTCCATCTTATACTCTTAAAATATCTGGTATATATCCTAGATCATCATGTCGCACAAATTGTATAATTTGTAAGAATGCATAAAAAATGTTTGCTTTTTATAATTTAGTTGATACCCACTTCCATTTTTGTTACATTTTAATTTTCTTCAGGTTTGATTCTCTGCAAAAAGACAAAGAAATTGGGACCCCATCGTCGGAGCTTCATCAGGAAAGAAGAAATGGCGGGCACAAAAAAGAAGTAGCTTTGTTGAAAGAAGTCATTAAGAAATTGGAGAATGATTTGATGAAAGAGAAATCTATACATCAACGACATCAGCGTAAAAAGGCTCAGGAATTACGTGAACTGCAACTTGAGGTCATACTTTTTATTCTTTATCTTTGCATGCAGAAAATTCCAAAATATTTTCTGTATTTTTTCTTATGGCATAAAAGAAAAAAATCTCATTTAAAATGATTATGTAATTTTCACCATTCAATATCTTACTTTTTATTTGCATTTGTAGAGTTTTTAAAATCAGTTATGATGGTCAGTCAAAAAAGTATTGATTGTTCAGATTTAATAAAAAACGTGAACAAAGCTTACCAAATCACCTCATCATAATTTGAGAAATTGTCTTACAGCCATGACTGGGTTCTCCTGCTTATGTGGCATGGTGCAGAGTCCTGTTGCTATACATAGTGCTTCCCTGGGTCAAGAGGGTGGCTGCTGGAAGACCCTATCTCTTTAAGGCACTTGGAGTAGGCCTTTATCTGAGGCCCTGTGAAAGGATGAATAGAGGCATAACATTGCCATCACTAGGGATCTCTTCAAATACCATAATGTTAACTGGATATATAATCCAACTCTTTCCGAGTCCTCTGCACTGTCCCAAACACTCTAAAATCTTTGTATCAGAGCTTCTGGCATGAATACCAACCAGTACAGCATGCTGTTTCCAAATTTCCGGCAGAATGAATTGCATCAGAGTGCTCTTTTTCTCACAGACAGTACCCAACTATACTTTGCAGTCGACAAAATCAAAAACAATGTGCAAGTGCAAAATTAAAAATATAAAATGACAACAATTTACCCATCTCACCACATATATATATATATATATATATATATATAATTATTTATTTAAAAATATGATTCCAACACGCTACATAAGAGGTCTCATGTTTCAAAACAAGAGCCGAAAACTTCAAAATAATATTTGAATTAACTTGAGTTAAAGTAGGCTCTGTTCCATCTTCAAGCGAAATTTTTTGGGAATGACTTATTTCTGAAGTTTACGAGTTTTAATAGTATGGTCAGAATTGAAATCAAAAAAAAAAATATATATATATATATATGTGTGTGTGTGTAATGTATATATAGAAAGAGAAAGAAAGAGAAGCTTATGTCCATATCACATTGAAACACTAGTTCTTGTAAGATCACTGAAGTTAAGTAATGTTGAGCCTGGTCAGTACCTAGATGGGTGATCATTTGAGAATACCAAAATGCTGTAAGCTTGGATGTGCTGGTTGTGTAATAGATAACAGCTCTGAATTGGAAATAAAAGTTCCAATTCCAGTCAGGTTCTTTATATTCACTTAAGCACAAATACCTTGGGAAAGGTTTGATTCCAATTACTCTCCTTGCAGCTGTGGTTATCAAATATGGCATTTAACTGACTGATTATAGCCCTTGTTACCAATAGATATAGCATATTACCAATAGATTCCTTGAGTTGGGACTTTAGTTGACAATGGCCAAGAAAATACTAATTTTTGGCTTTTCAGATAGAGAACTCCTCTGTAAAATTATTAGATTTTCATATTTTCAGTATCTACTGTTCTGTTATTAATATGGGTTACATCATCATTTGTTGGTGGTAGAAATGGGACACTATGGACACCTATGTAGAAGAAGAAGGTGAGGTTATATTTTGATCTCATGTGTTTTTCTTTTGTGATTAGTGGATCTTTTTTAAGTCTGGTCTTGTAAGTGGCACCCACTTTGACCCAAGGAAAACAGTAGAGGAGTGGACGAGGGCTTTTGGAAACTAAGCGACAACAAAACCAGAAATATGGTGTACCAATTGCTGGTCTATATTAGCAATCATGTTTGAAATTGGGGAGACAGTTCTAGTCAGCCTTTGGTGGGAGACAGATTTGTCTGTTATATGGTTCTAATGCCACCAGATGCTATTGTCAACCATGTATCAGGATGTGGCATATATGGACAAGGAGTTGTTCAGGGCAAGAGCTGATTTATGAGATCAGCATAGCATAAGCTTTTTCAAATGTCACCTACCATGCAGGCAAAGCTCTTGTGCAAATGCAGCAGGCCTTTCCCAGTTTTTGGTGGTCTCTGATGTGTACAAAAATGGAAACAGACAGGGAAATCATTGGCCCATTGGCGGAAAGCTTTGTTGATGGCTGCCTGTATAGTTATTCAATAAAAGCAATGTGGTCCGTTATGTTTCTTTAAGTTCTTATTTATTTCTTCTGTTAACAGGTGAAAGAGTTACGATCTTCAGAACGCCAGTTGAAAATTAGAATCAAAACATTAACAAATGAATTGGCTGTGTATAAACGGTAAGCACTTTTCATAAATCATATTGATTCAAAATTTTGAACATCCCTTAAAATAAACAAACAAAAGTTTCTTGAAAATCTCTTTTGTCTAAACAATGGTTGACTCTCTGCAATATTTCTTCCAACCTACAGGTGACAAGGAATATATTATTATTCTGAAATAATGACTTTTATAATATATTTTGTCTTTAATTCTATTATCTATATTTTTTATAATGTCTTTGTTTATGTATGACTAAGGACCTACATAGTTGAACTGGTACTTCCAACATTTGCTGCAACATGTGAGAAAACAGGTTAAATCTGAATATAGGTCAGACTAAACAGATCAAAATTTCCAATCAATTTAGATAATAAAAAGCACAAATTTTGATCCACAATTTGACAGAACTGATATTCAAATTAAAAAAAAACATGTAAGTGGCATACCAACTCATATCCAAGGATGTCAGTCTATTAGGGTGGATAGCTAATCCCCATGGCAGACGCCTGCTCAGGCACATTTGTGTTTGTTCAACAACCACAGAGTGAGCCTACCTGTGGTTTATACTGCAACTCTGCAGAGCAGACCTTTGTTTCAGTTTCTGGGAGAGAGCGCGTTATCTAGTATGATCAACACTGTGAACAAAGCTAGCACACTCAAACCTTCAGTCACGATGACTTATGACTTTATGTTAGCACAACCACTGCCGGCTTCCAAGGGTTCTGTCTACCCAATTTCACTCACAAGACTTGGGTCAACCCGCGGTATGGTTTTCAGGCACTTTCCAAAGGTGCTACACATTGGGATCGTCTCCTCCAGACTGATAACATCAAGAATTCACCTTCCTGACAAATTGACCATGGTGAGATTCGAACCCGGGTCTCATGGTCAGAAAGCGATCGTTCTAACCACTCGGCTACATGCCCATATTCAAATTAAATTCATATAAAATTCAGTCAGGACTTTTCCACTCATTATATTCTACTGAAAAGCACATGGCTACATTTTTCTGAAGAAAATGGTACAAACCTATTTATGAGAGTGTTGTGGGAAGTTAAGAATAGTTGACCATTTGTAGATGTCTGTTTATGGCTGCGTCAATAACATGACCATAAAATTTATATTTAACATAAAATATCACGAAATATGGAATACAAGAATGAACATAAAGGTTTTATAACAAACAACATTATATTTATTTTTGTGTAAATGATGTACATGCAGAGTTTACTATTTGTTTGGTGTTATGTCCCTTTGACTGTGAAATATTTTTATCTGGACTCACAAAAGTTGAATGAATTATAAAGCTGAAAATGCTGAATAAACTTTAGCTTTTATTATTTCAAAGAGAAAAGTTCTTGTTGCTTGTTTGAAATGTTCTGTATGTTTGTAATCTAGTTTGGAAAATTTTGTATGTACGTGCATGTGTGAAAATGCTTTTAATGTCTGACCACCCATGGTCGAGACAAGAATTCTTAAGATCACATCTTCGCAGGAATAGGGAACAGAAAAGAGAGAATGAGCAAGCTCATGTCTGTTATTTATAATTAATTTAATCACGTGACAGGGTCGCAGCAACTTGGCAGGAAACTTGACTTGGTCAAGTGCTCAAAAAATATTTGTACATGGGTGGATTGCAATGCCCACTTGTGTGTATTGACCTATTCGAAGTTGACAATTGCTGAAAATCTGTATGAAGCTGAATAAAATTCAACATTGATAAGGAAGTGGTAGCAGGATGCTAAAAGTGTTTATCTGTTGTGATTTAAATTAGAGGCCGGCAAACGAGGTTGTAAATGAAGTGTTCCTGGAAGCAGTTTCATACCATTTTATGCATAAGTGATTATGAACCCCCAATATACAGTCAACCTTTGATTAGATATTCTTGGAGCTAGTATGGCATGTCAAATGTGTATCTTAGTATTTGCTGTAAGAATTGTTATGTAAATGTGATATACTGTCCCGTAAAGGTAAGATACACTTCCCATGCCATGTTTATGGTGTTACCACCTCCCTTTGGGAATCATTCAGTCAGTTATGTGCCATGCATGATACACGCTTAGGCAATCATGTGTCTTTCGATGCATGACTGACGAGACAGATTTTTCCTGCAGTAGGTTGCCATTACTTTCTGCAGTAGACTAGTTGCCATTCAAGGCTATAGAACCCAGTCTGTCCTGCTATTTTCCCATAACTGGTGGGAGAAGAGGATTCATGCCTTTCCCAAGGGTATTAGCGTATAAGTAAATGTAATGGATCTGACTGGAATTCAAATTTGACTCTCCAATTTCTCAGTCCGAGTCGCTATCCATTACTCTGCTGTGCCTCCCTTGGGAATCACTGCTGTAGCTAAAAGAGAGAGAAAAAAAAAATGTGCAAATGAATTGATGCAAATTAAAACTCATCTCTTCTTTGGAAGGTTGATATTGTCTTAATGCCTCTCCTTTTATTCTTGCTCCTTAATAATAACTTTTTTCTTTTTCTTATGTTCTTTACACCAGTGGTTCCTGACCTTTTTTTTTTTTTTTTTTTTTTGTTGCCACCCACTTGCATACCAAAACACAACTCTAATGCCCCATTCCAGTGTATAGTAAAATTTTGATTAGATATTCTTGGTGCTAGTATTGCATGTCAAACCAATCTCTTCATATTTCCTATGACAATTGTAATATTAATGGGATACACTGTAAAATGAGGGCAGGATACACTCCAGTTACAATGGGTGTGTGCGGTGTATGTTTATGGTTCAGATGTGTCACTGTCAACCTCTGGCTGCCCTACACTTTCTCACTATCCATCCCCAGATCTTTCTACCATCCCAAAGAATCACTTATTTACATTAAAGATAAACTTGTTTTTTACAATTAATGTCAAGTTCAAGTAATTATATTTTTTTAAAAACAGTTCTTGTCAACTCATGAGGTCTTTATTTTTTTTCATACTGAAGCTCGCCCTATACAAGGCTCAAGAGCCACTCAAGGTAGAGGGTTACTGTTATAACCTAGGGAAGGTTACTGAATAGAATAATCACAAGAATGTTGGTAATGAACAATAATACTTAGGACAAGAACAACACATATAAGATTTGCCAGTGGTGCATAGAAGTAGTAGTCAACTGCTAGAAGTGAGTCAAGTGAATTCCACAATGAATCTCCAACTGCTGGATATCTACCAACTGCCCTACACGATCAGATGTGGCACAAGGCCGAATTTAATGTGGGGTATCCAAGAACGTATGCTCTGCCAAAAATTCCCGTAGATCCCATATAAAACAGGGTCAGGTAGCTGTTTCTCTACCCTTTGACATAGGCTTATCTAGGGATCCTCTCTGCTCAGACAGAGAGTTTGACCAGCACAGCTGGAGACAAATCTTCAACTGCAGACATTTAGTATTTACTACTATATTTATGGGAATGGGGACATACTCATTATCGTATGTAGGTATGCTACAACAGTTGCTAAATGATTTTGTTGCACGAGCATAAGAGGAGGAGCTAAGAAGTGAAGTTTATGAGGATATGTAGGATAGATAAAGATTAACACTATACTTGAAGAGGTTAAGATTGTAGTGATTACAATACCATCCTCTCAGGAATCTGTTCCACAAAGTAGTTCCTGGTAAGAAGCTGTCAATGAAATTTTCTTCTTTCTAATAGAACACAAAGTGATTTGTCCCAGTGTACATGGCATGGTATGAACTGGTGCAACTAAGGAATGTAGCTCATCAGAACATTTGCCTTGGAAATAGAGATAGAGTAGCGAGAGGCTTGCATCTTTGGGAAAGGAGTTGTAGGGCGGAAAATAATTAATCACCCAGAAGGCTGCAGGGAGTCTTTTAAACCCTATAAAGACCAGTAAATGAGGATTTGGTAGCCCCATTTTTAGTTTGATCTGGAGCTTGTAAAGATAGATCATATTAGGAAGAGTAAGATACTTACTGGAATAGCACAAGAAACCAAGCATTTTTGGGAATAGATCATATATATGAGTTCCACAAGGTCTAAGGTGAGCTTGAGTTTTGACAGACTGAGAGGACACACATCTATCATGATAGGTCAATGTTCAGGGTCTGTTTGGGGTCTGGGTTGGATATAAGTAGTGTGAATGGTCTTCAACACAATCTATATCTCACCAATCAAGAAATGTTTGAGTTTTACTTGTGCTTCTTGTGAATGCCAACAGAACACACCCCATGCTATAAAAGGTTGACCACCAATTTACTGACAAGGGGATTCTATAAGTTTATACAGCCTCTCCTCTAGACACAACACTTTCAAAATTTTCTCTTTAAACATCTTATCTCTGTTTTTTTTTCTCTGCACCTGGAAATACTGAGTTTGTGCAGAAAATGATGAATGTGGAATAGTGATAATGTCTATGGTTAGCAATAGAAGACAAAACCTTTTGTATATATGAGAGGATGCCAAAAGTTCTCAGCCTGAGCTACAATTTAAAAGTTGCCAAAATGAACAAGTATCTTTATTTTATTATTTATTTTTTAGGGCTTCTTGGTCAGGCTACTAACTTTTCACTTTGCTTTTGTATATACTAGTTTTAAATGCAGTTGCCAGTAAAATATAACCATGAGCATTGTTTCAGTTTTTTCTTTTTTTTTTATTCCTCTCACTTCTACTCCCAGAATCAACTGTTCTTATATATATATATATATATATATATATATATACTGGGTGTAACAGCAAAATTGTCCAATTGTTAGATTAAACTTTGAACTGTTGTATTTAGAAATAATTAAAGATATCTTACTGGAATTCTCCGAGGTTTTTATAACACTATTGGACTCTACTTTGAACAATAAGAATGTATTTAACTCTTAAGCTGAAATGATGACCCCTCTTGCTGTTGTGACCTCCTGAGCTAGTTTTCCTCTCTACTGGGCCGTCTTTTTTAAATTTATTCACTGTTCTCTTAATGGTTCTTGAATGGACTTTGTAGATGGAAGCCAGAGTATGAATGTTGGTACCATTACTGAAGGTGTGAATGATCTTCTTCCTCTTACCATTGCTCAGTTGGGAAGACATAGTGGGGTTGATACAAAATGATTTTAACCTGTTCTTTTTCTAGCTGAATAACTCAAAGGGTTTTTCAGTAATTCTTACGACAGATGTTATCAAGATGGCTAAACATCTTATCTGAAAACCTGGAAAAAAGAAACTCAATTAGTTTAGTGTTGTTTTTTTGGTTTTTTTTAGATATTAAACATTTTGTGGTATGGACAATTATCCCATGGTGTAACATGATTTGAACAATTTTGCTGTTACATCCAGTATATATATAGATGTATATTCCAGATGTGATATTGGAGATTATAATTCTCTCTCTCTCTCTGGAACTGTAGTTGATTCTCCCAAGCTTTCAATTCCATCTGGAATCATCTTCAGGAGAAGGAACTAGTGGCAAAATTCCACTTTACAATTTGCTAAAAATATTGGTGAGTTTTTTGCCATCAATCTTGTAATCTGTTGAATATATATATTAAAGATTTTACCCCCACCAAAATAATGGTTGACTACTGTATTTCTGGCAGTCTTTGTAATTACAGTACTTAATATCAAGAGATAGAGCATTAATAGTAATAAATACATTTGAATGTTTACTTATCTTGTCTCTGTTCTGAGTTTTTCAGAAATTACATCTGCACTTCAGGAGACTTTATTGTAAAATTCAAATTTTATAATCATGTTTCCTGATCAGTGGATGTAATTTCTGAAAAACTCAGATGAATGAACATTTTATTTTTACAACTACTACCACTATATACACCTCTCTCTCTCTCTCTCTCTCTCTCTCTCTCTATATATATATATATATATATATATATATATATATATATATATATATAAAATATTTTCTGTTTATACATTATTTTTATAGATACAATTTATTTAAGTAAATGCTGCTTTTTAATTAAACAGTATTAATTACATTTACTGGCCTGAATGTTTAAGAAATTTCATAGAAAATATGCATTCTTCAACAGAAATTGAACCTGTATTCCGATACGGAAACCATCATTTGATCTGACATGCTATATCATTTAGCTACAGAGAAACGTACGGTTAGCAAAGTCCAAATTACTGTTTATAAACACGCAATCTTGGATGATTTTTCTTGATCGATCATATCTGTGGCTAAATGGTATAGCATGTTAGATCATATGATGGTTTCCTTATAGGAATACAGGTTCAATTCTTGTCAGAGAGAACATATATTTTCTACGAAATTTCTTGAATATTCAGCCCGATAAATGTAATTAATACTATTTAATTAAAAGACAGTCTGTTTATATCTCTGAAATGAGGTATTATGATTATTTACATTATTCAAACTATTATCCCCATCTTCATTGCTATATTCACAAAGTTTCGGCCGTTGTACACTCTGGCCTTCTTCTTCAGGTGATTGGAATTTCGAACTGAACCCTTTATTTCATCCACCAGGGTTGATTGTTCTAGTTCCACGTGCCGTGCCTTTTTCAGATATCTCAGTTATTTCCCTTTAACTCAACTCTCCAAGTTTGGTTCACCACTGCTGTGGCCTGGTATTGAACTCGCAACTCTTTGTCCAGGACACATGGCCCATTGGATAAAGACGTTGGTTAGGTCCAGTGACTAGACCCATGTGCAATAAATGGTCCTTCCAAAAATGCCTTTTTCAGTGCAAAAAAAAAAAAAGAAAGAAAAACAAATTGTTTTTCCTCTTAAAACTAAACAATATTCAGGAATGACTGCTAAAAATCTCCCCTCCCCAAATTTATAAACAAATCCTACAGATGCATGCTGGGATTTATTCCTAACCAACAAAACTGGGCCACTTCTGTCATATCCGCCATAGTTTTGTTCTTTCTTGCCTTGATGTTCTAAGGCTAGAACCACTCAACTATGTTTCTTTTGTATGTGTTCAATATTTCTATTTTGCGAACTTTTTACTTTATTGCTGTCTTATCGTTGCTTTACCTTGCATTACAATTTGTGCTACAGTAGCCAATCTGTTGGCTTGTACTTGGCAGAAGAATGTCTCTTGGCTGCCAAATGCTTTGGCAGTGACTTGTGATTTTTCTCCCTGCTCAAACCATTATTGATAAGTATTCACCACAACTGAACATGAACATCTCACTAGCTATTTTGCTGTTTTTGAAATTTCCTTACCTGATCTTCTGGTCATAACGGCTTTTATCAAAATCTCTCAAATCTTGTTTTTTCAAATAACTGTGTCATTCAATATGTCAAAATGAAGTACTCAAGGATGGCTTAACTGCTTATATACCTCAAATTCTGACATGCAGTTGTTATGAGACAGTAGCTGTCATTCTTTCTTGCCACATGTTGTTAGTTATACTTTGGCTCATCATTTTATATATATATAATTATTCAAAAATTATAACATAAATACGTTATAAAGTCACTACAAAAATTGCCATTTTGTTTCAACACTTCTGATGTCTTAAGTGATGGTGTTGAATGCATTCAACACCATCACTTAAGACATCAGAAGTGTTGAAACAAAATGGCAATTTTTGTAGTGATTTTATAACATATTTATGTTATAATTTTCAAATAAATAATTATATTTGCTCTACTCTGTATTGAGCACTCTTTTTGGTTATTGGAATTTATTCTGTATACACAAATCCTATACTTGGGTGTGTGTATATATATATATATATCCACAGCATTTTATTATGCCTTTATTCTAGTGACAAATCATGAAATAATGTCTTTGTATCTTTATTTAAAAAAATCTTCCTTCGAAATTATTTTTAAATTAATTTTCAGACAACAAATTCGGCCAGCTCGGACATGTCGTCGTGATCGTTCATCTTCTTTGGAAAGCATGGGTCGGCACTCTTTACGAGACCGGTCTTCCTCTCGTGAGCGATCACTTTCACGAGAACGGACAGGACTGCACAGAGAACGGTCAAACTCTCGGGAAACGAGAGGAAAAGAAAGGATCTACTCTCGGTATGACAGTTCCAGACATAGCAACAATTCTTCAGGTTCAAAGAAGAACAGTTTTGTTCGAAGCCGAACTCCATCACCAAGCAGTAAGTAAATCAAATTTTTAATGATGTCTTAACTTTCTACTTCAGACATTTAAAAACTTTCTGATGTTGTGTATGACAGTCTTTTCAAGTTGAGAATATGCCTTTGCTGTTGTGAGTATTATCTGGTTTATAGTCATCCATACTTCAGCTGTCCTTGAGATGCTCATAAAGTTTAGCAGTTTTTCATCACATACTATTAAGGAAAACATTCAGTAACAACTTGGTATAGGTTAATGGTTAGTAAGGCTAGTCTGGTTGACCATTTATACTGAGTAATGAGTTTGATCCTCACTGGGCACCCCATATAAAATTCAGCATTAAATCACCCAACAAGGGTTGACATGTAAAATCAAACAATCAATATTAATACCAACATGAATTTTGAAAAGACATTCATTGTCTCGATTAGTTGATTTGTTTTTTATGTTTTATCAACCCTTTGCAAGTTATTTAAAACCAGAAAATATTTTTCTTATCTTGTAGGATTTTTTTTTTTTTTTTTTTAGATAATAATGATTTATTGATACAAGTCTTTCTAATTAACCCTAACCCTAGGGTTAGGGAAGAGATGAATTCATATATTTCCCCAATGGTATTTATATGTAAGTGAATATAATGAACTTTACTGGAAATGGAGCTCTGCTTTCTGATTTCCAATTCCAAGCCGTTATCCATTACATCACCTGCACATCCAAGCTTACAGCATCTGGTATTCCCAAGTGGTCACCCACCGAGGTATTGACCAGGCTTGTCGTTGCTTAACTTTGTTGATCGCACGGGAACTCGACTCACCGATTAACAATTCCGAGTCATTATCCATTACACCACCCGCACATCCATGCTTACAGCACCTGGTATTCCCAAGCGGTCACCTATCTAGGCACTGACAAGTCTAGATGTTGCTTAACTTCAGTGATCGTACGAGAACTGGCATTTCAATGTGACGTATCTAAGCTGACATCCAATGTAAACTGATGTATTTCTCATTACATTCTGAATAAAAAGTAATTAATATTTTTTTCAAAATCCACAAAATTAATTTTCATTAATTTATTTTCATCTTACATTTTTTTTTAATTATGAAATTAAAATTTTTCTATTGGAAAACATCAATCATGGCTTAATTGTCATTTATTATGGATGACAAAATTGATCTTAAAACATGGTTTAAGTATGCAAAAGTATTTTTTTTTTTTTTGCTGTTTCACTAACTTCATGCAATGTTCTTTTAAAATGAAAATTAAAACTTTAAAGAATATCAGTTTCTTGCAATGCTTTTAAAAGTTTTATAAAAGCAAATGTGTGTGATCATTGCTACAATTTGTAATGTTTTTGATATGAACCTAGTTTAACTGAGCAGCATATAAATTACACCATTTGACATTACTAGAATTGTTTTGCAACACAATAATGCACATTGAGATTCTCATAGTATTTAGTATCATTGATGTTATCACTAACATTTTTGTCGCAATTTACAAACTACGTTTCGTTCAAGTTTGCAAACCAATTGGTGTAATTTCAAATTTTTGTTTGGAAAAATACTTTAACGAAACCCCTACTTCATGGTTTTTACACACCCTAGTAAAAACAACTGTAATTTATACACCCTTGCCTGTTTGAACTTCTCCCCCAAATTTGGTTTCAATTGGTCAATGTATGGCTATTTTAGAGAGTGTGATGGACAGACAGACAGACAGAAGTCACAGAATTTTATATATAGATATATGTATCTGGAATCCACACTTTTAGATGTGAACAAAAATATAGTGTGATATGTTTTGTGCATCCCAAAACAATGGACATGGGCTTTTATAAAGAGAGTTTGCATTTTCTGTTCTTTTTCTTTAGCATTTAATATTTTAGGTTTCTTTTTATTTGGATTTTTAAGTTGCAGATCATTATTTTATGCAATTTGTTTGTTTTCTTTTTCTTTAGCTAAAAATGGTCGATTTGATCCAACTGCTTATATCAGGAACAAAGAAAGAAAACAAGAAGAAATAAGGGATAGAAAGTAAGTGTCTGTAATTCTGAGATGAAACATCATTATTCCAAAGTTTCGATTAATCTTCTTATCATCTTTGGTTTTCCTGAAGATAGCATTTCTTGTTCCAGTGTCTTGAACAAAGCTACATGTTCTTGCCTTATTTTTGGTCTAATGCTGCCAAGAAGCTCTATTCATTTGATAATTTCCCATAAATTCTGTTATTGAATTTGTATCTGGGCTATTTGCAAGTCAATCAAGAACTATTGTCCTCTTCTCCCTACACCAAATTGAGTTCACTGCAAGGTCATGCAGAAATGTAAATTCATTGTCCTCAAAGGACATCCTGTGATAGATAGCAGCATTAAGGGCTCTTTTCAAGCATACAACCTCAAACCATCTTCGATTGGGAAAATTCTCCAGTATTTTTTTTTTTCATATATTTGGCATTGTATCTCTTTTTGTGAGATTTTCCATACGCAGAAGCCACAATCACCAAAGGAATTACAGAATTGATCAACCAATCAATGCCATGTTTTAAAGGACGAACATCAGTTCTTCAAAAAGTGAATGATATTAAATTTTTGCAGTATTGTTAAGACATCATAATAAAATGCCTGCAACTAAAATGAACTTCTTTTGCTTTGAATTTTTCATTCTATTTTTTAGGCAGTGGAATCGCTGTAACAGTCTTGAACGGAAAACCAAATCATCTCCCAAAATGCGACAGTTACAGAGAACAAGTAAGTATTGCATTTAAGGGTATTTTATTTAATTAACACTATACATAAATCCTCATTCTGTCGGTTTAACATGATACGTAAATCCTCATTCTGTCGGTTTAATTAACTTGATACATAAATACCCATTCAGTTTGTTAATAAGACTTCTCTGAATTCCAGATTACTGATAATCCCTTTTTCCTGATTTTCATCTTACAACACAGAAAATAAGCATGGAAACTTGCTTAATCAGAAATTTAAAAATTTGGCTGTTAAGCCATAAACTTTTATCAGAAATGTTACTGTTGTGGATTTTTATGTAATTGAAAGTATACAACTGCATTTAAAATATATTTAATTTAAGCTATAAAATTGTGTTCAGATTATTTAGATTTCGGCATTAAATAACCCATAGAGGTGTTATGCCACTAAACAAAACCAACCAACCAACTGCAATGCCCCATGTCATGTGATGAGGATTATTTTTAATCAGCATTTTGATTTGGTCATTGGAAACAACTAGAGACCTGCCAGAATGTTCTTGGTCTCCTAGATCGAAATTTTCACTTCTGAATCAACTGGACCACTTACAACCATTACTCTCAGTTACAGCACCATCTCCATAAATGACCCATGTCCTTTTGATGTATATTTTTTCCTTTCCCAAAATAAAAGAGCATCAAATAACAAAAATGCATCTTGTTATTTTTAATTTCATTTTTAAAAACATCTAAAATTCACAATTCATACACAGATCATATGAAAAACACATTGACATGTCACCTTTCTGAAAATTTCAGCACTGCATAAATTGAAATCCAGTGTTCAAATACCAGCCCTTGAAATCACTACTAACTTTTATGCCAACTCAATATTTATTACAAAATGAAAGAGAAATAATATTCCACCTACCACAGAAAAGGTTCTTAAAATAACTGAAATTTTATTTCTAAGCTCATCAAATTTATTTAGTAATCTCCAGAATTATTGCCTCAATTGAATGTCTATACTAACAACATTTGAAAATTCACCTTTTTAAGCATAAGAAATGTGACATATAAATCCATCGTTGACTTTATTGTCTAAAGAAGCATTAGTACCTTAAAGCTGAATTGAGATCTCAGAATTTTTGGTGTTTATATGCTACATTGAGTCCCTATGCTGATAATTACTTACCTCCCCACAAGTCAACTGACTCTGTGGACATGAGGTGTTTTATGACATAGACCGGGTATGTTTCACTTTAGAACCTGTTATACTCAAAAACAACGCAAAACTGATTGAGTCTAAATAAAGATTCATGTTGAGTTTTCGCTGCAAAGCAAAAGTTGTCTTTACAGCCTAATTACTAAATTCTGTTTCCTGAAGAACCTGTCATTGTCAGCATCATATATTATTGCAGAGGTCTCTGTCTCTTTTTTTTCATTGTTATTTGGACGTGCAGGTGGTGTAATGGATAACAGCTTGAATTGAGAAATCAGAGAACCAAGTTCGAATTCCAGTCAAGTTCATTACATTAGCTTATGCTCAAAAGCCCTTGGGAAATGTATGAAACCATTTCTTCTCTTCCATAGGCTATAGGTTAAATAGTAAGACGTCTATCGAGAAAAATCATTCTTATCTCTAAAAATTGTTAGTGCAATATTCAGTTGCAGAAAAAATTAAAAAAAGAACTATTCTTATAATCCAAAATATGTTTTGGCTTTAAATAAACCACAAAGGGTTGATAAGCCATAAAAAACAAAACAATTCAATCAATCCTTGTTATTTAACAAGATCTATTCATGTTTGATTCCCTCCTTTTTTTCTCACTTTATTCCACAGTTGAAAGTTATGCAGATTCCAGTGACGGAAACCTATCAGAGGGTTCTGTTTCCTCTTTTTACAAAGTAAGGTATGTAGAGAAAAAAAATAAAAGGGAATTCTTATTTGATTTCTACAAACATTCCACTTGTGAATAAATAAACCCACTTATGGTATCTTGGGGATTCAAGTCATTTGACCAATGTTTGGTAACCGTAGATCTTGGTTATTAGTTTGCATTCTTTTTATATCCACTTAAGTGCCTTAAGAAATTCAGAAATCAGTAAATAAGTAACCACACCCTAAGAACATGAGTATAAGGAGTTTTTTTTTGTTTTTTTTTTTGTTTTTTTTTTTTTCAGTATTAGCAAATATTTACATAGAAAATTCAATTTTTCTTTTGTCTGCCAGTCAATTGAATGTTGCTATTGGTCAAGGCATATTTACTCGGAGCAGAAACAATCGACCTTATCTGTCTAACCTAAACAAAAAGAACAATATCAAGTTCTGTGAATCGTATATGTCTATTATGAAAAAAAAAAATGTAAAATCTCCACTTAAGATGACAATTATTTTTGCATTAATTCTTTTAACTGTTTTTTGTTTTGTTTTTAGGCATCCACCAAATCAGAAATCAAGAACAGAATCCAAATATACTTATACATGCAGTTCAGATGTAAGTGATGCAGATCCTTTCAGCTGTATAAAGATTTTTATATTACAGATATCTTAAAATGTTTATTATTGTTTTTTTTTCTTATATGCTTTTTTTCCTTTTCGTTTTATAGATTTTTTTGGCGGGGTGGGGTGGGGGAGAATAGTAAAGCTTTGACTGCCTCAAGTTTCTCTCAACTTGGGCCTCAATGGGAACATAACAAATTTCCATCTCCTCATCTGTCTCTGTCCACGTCTACTACACTAACCTCAATCCATTCGCACTGTCTTCCTTCATTTTCCTTGATTAGGTTGACAAAGCATCTGCCTGGACATTAATATTCAGAGGAAAAGCAACCCCTCCACCCTGTTATGATTCTTTTATAACTACCCACCCTTATCCACAATTCCTCACTGTCCACCAACTGTGGTTACCACCACCGATATTTAACTCCACCTTACACACCTCATTTTCTCAGCTCTCCCTCACCTCATCTCTCTCACTTTTCAATAAGTAAGTTTCTTTTTTTTTTCTTTTTTTTACTTATATATTGTTTTTTTTTTGTTTTTTTCTTTCTTTCTTTCCTGACAAAGAATGTTATTTCATTCAATCAAAAAATTAGTGCTTTAGTTACTAAGGTTAGCTTAGTTTGATATAAGGCCAGAGGTATTGTGCATTCAGTTAAAATTGACCTTCTTATACATAATTGTCTATAATAATTTCTTACTAACCACCATAGATTGAGCCTCACTAGTCTGGCAGTTTCACTGGTTCAGGATTTTGAATGTATTTGTAGGTAAAAACCAAGAAAGACTGGAGAAAATTCTGATATAAAGAATTATTTGCATACACTCAAGAGAACTGGAGATATTTGGGATTGGGGGAAGTTTTTTTATCTGTGAACAAATTATAATAATTCACATTAGTAAATTCTTTGTTAGGAAACACCTTGATTTTTAAAGTCTACAAAAAATCAACTTATTGAATTTTAGTAAATTTTTGAAAATATTTAATAACGGGCAGAAATTATTTTAAAGAAGGTCCCATTATAAATTTCAAAGAAAAAAAATAATCAGGCGATTAAATTTGTTCCCCCTACCATCGCAATAGTATATACAGCATGCAACAGAAATACCTCCCAAAAACACCTTCCACATATACCTCCCAGAAACACCTTCCACATATACCTCCCAAAAATACCTTCCATATAATGATAAGACATTAGATAGATAAAGATACAATTACCACATGCAGTCCAGATGTTGTAAGTGATGCAGTTTTTTCAGTTGCACAAAGCTTTTTATATTACATTAAGGAAAACTTTGATTTTAAGCCTCCACTGCCTTTCAGCCATATCCAATCATGGGAAAAGCTTTGGGAGTAAACACTAAGGGAAAATCCGGAACCAGAGACCCTAAGACAGTCCAATGTTATGTTTAACTTTGTTGTAGCATTTCCTGTGATAACGTCAGTACCAAGGTGTATTGGCCTCTACCTTACCCTTGGATAACATTGGTGGTGTAGTAATGTGCTGCATGGGCAACTGCTGATCTCTCATAAAACCCTGCCCAGGCCTGCACCCTGGAGAAGATGTTGTGCTGCCATCAGCAGCTGAGGCATGACTCTTTGGGTGCAAGATCCATGGTCTCTTGAGACCAACAGATGCCACAATGAAAAGCTTTTTACATTACAGTTATCTTAAAATGTTGGAAGGTATTTCTGCTACACCATGTGTAAGTTGTATTGCTCTTCAGCCATAGTTTCAGTAATTGAGAAAATGTAATACTTCAGGTTGCCGTGTTAGTGAGGTTCAGCCTGGATTCCATGATAAAGTGCTCTCTAAAAATTAATATTTATGAATTGTTGAGAGTCTGTCTATATTTCTGAGATGAGGTATTACGTACAGTATTTACATTATGCGGACCATTGTCCTCATCTTTGTCGCCATATTTGTCACAACGTTTCGGCCGTTGTACGCTCCGGCCTTCTTCAGGTGGTTGGAATTTCGAACTGAACCCTTTATTTCGATCCCTGGGGTAGACTGTTCTAGTTCCACATGCCATGTTTGATGGATGTCAGTTATCAGTTATCTCCTGCTAATTTTCTCTCTGAAAGTTCTCCGCTGCCTTAACCGGGTGTTGAACTCACACTCTTTGGGTTTGTCACTGGATCTAACCAATGCCTTTATCCACTGTGCCATGTGTCTACCCAAGTGATCAAATAAAAGGTTCAGTTTGAAATTCCAACCACCTGAAGAAGGCCGGAGTGTACAATGGCCGAAACATTGTGACAAATATGGCGACAAAGATGAGGACAATGGTCCGCATAATGTAAATACTGTTATGAATTGTTTTATTACATTGGCATAAAATGTTTCCATTTGACTTTTTACATGGAGAGGATTAATAAATGAAAATAATTTAAATATAAATCCTACTTACATATTTTTATTAGTCACTGAGAATGTCATTGAACCAATCTTCAGAAACATCAACATACAGATTGACCATTCTTGGTTCAGTTCAAAATTCAAAAAAATATCACCTGGAGTGTACAATGGCTGAAACGTTCTGAATGTAACAATAAAGATGAGGACAACTGTCCAAACAATGTAAATAGTTACAATACCTCAATCTCAGAAATATAGACAGATAAATTATGTTTATTAAAAATCTTTTCAGATTTTAACATGCATTCTGACTTTGTTAGAAGCAAAGGAAGTAACTCCATTTCCTTCAATTTTAGTTTACTGAAATTTTTTCCTTTGTGTTATTTATGGGCAAAAATCATTTTTTAATAATTTCTTTTTCTTTCTCTTGTAGGATAAAAACCAGTATAAAAGCTCAGCATCCAAGAATTAATATCCTTTGAAATTAATCATTTTTGGAATGTGAAATGATACGACTGAATTTTATATAGGAGTAGATATGTTTGCCTATCATCCGATTCACACTCCTCTCTGGTATTTTAAACAGGAGTAGAGGCTTATCCCTTGCTTCCTGTTTAGGATTATATTTCTGATTCCTTCTAAAGTCTTTTCATTCTCTTTCACTCCCAATACCCCTTTGCCTCTTAGTGGCATTATCATTATTGGGGTGAAATTGATTTAAAAAAAAGAGAATAAAGTCAACATAAATTATTTTGTCAACTTTGATTAAAATATTATATTTATATTAAAATTATATCAAAATATGTAACCGGTGGAGTAATGGATTGCGGCTTGGATTGAGGAATCTGAGAGCCGAGTTCGAATTCCAATCAAATCCATTACATTTACTTATGTGCTAATACACTTGGGAAAGGTATGAATCCTCTTCTAGCCCCCCCCCCCTATGTGTAAATAGCAGAACAAAGTTCTATAGCCTTGGATGGCAACTGGTCTACCACAGAAAGAAATGGCAGCCTACTGTTATCTGCCTTGTCAGTCATATATCATGATTGTCTAAGTGTGTATCACACATGGCACATAATTGACTGATATTAAAATATTTAAATATCTTATTTACTCTGTTTACATTTGGACTATTATCCTCATCTTTGCTGTTGTAAAGTAACCACAATGGTAATGATAGCAGTAACTTTGAATTACTTAATTCTCATACCAATGAGATACAAATACAAAAATACACTTGACCCCTGCCCACTCATCTGTTTATATAGTACCGGAGTAGGTAACTTATGTCCTCCAGTGTCTGCCTTTGGAAGTCCCCCATTCCATTTCTACTCTACAGTACTTTATATTCTGAATGTAAATAGTGAAATAATGATATCTCCTCATCCCAGAAATTCAGATAGAAATAATTTAAAAATATATTTATATTAAATTTACATTCTAACATATTTATTGATATGGAAACTACATCCAACAGCAAGCCTCTGATCAGGAGGTTTTGAGGAGCGTGGAACCAGCTCTTAATTGCTGATGTTCTCAGGTCCACCCTTACCTGGGATGCTGTTAGGATCCCAGCTATGGGCAAATAGTTAACCATGAAACTGGGGTAAAAATACTATGCAAGTGTAAAAAGAGGTTTTAATACCAGAAATACTTTAAAAAATTATTACCAGCAATAAATTTTTGAAGAAAAAAAACTATTACCAGCTATACATTTTTGAGGAAAAAATATTACCAACAATGTTTTTAAAAAATAAATATTACTAGCAATATATCTTTGAAAAAAAATATTACCAGCAATAAAAATTTTGTCGGCATTAAATAACCCATTGAGGTTGATAAGCCATAAAAGAAACCAAACTAAACCTTCTTGTTATTACCTTTTTTTTAGATGAACCATGTTCATTATTATTTTCGCTTCTACTGATGCTCCATTATTATTGCTTTTAATCATTGTCTTCTTTGTTAATATACTTTCTAACAGTGAGAGTAAAATGTATGAAATTGGAACTAAAATAGCAGTTGTATGTGAAAGTCAGCCATTTATGAGAAAAATTGTTTGAAGGTGTGACCACTCTAAATCACTTTCTTTATACAAGTAAACAGAATTGACTAAATATTGCACAAGCGTATAACATGAAACATCTAATGTAGCTTCTGATTAAAAAATATCTTGTTTTGTATATCAGTAAATATGTTAACTTAAATAAAGATACAAGCATTTAACATACGGTTACAAAGTATTGAATACTCTGTGTTATTAGTTAATAAACAAAGGTTACATGAGAATAATGATGGCTTCTCTTGAACAAAGTTTTTCTCCCAAAAGAAAGTTGTTATATTCAAGGGGAAATAACTCAACATGACTAAAGTAATCTAACACCACAATTACATAGGAAAATGTATTGTTATTATTTTTTTTCTAAACAATGAACTTTGCTTGAAATGCTGTTGTATTCAAAGTGTAGCAGATACAATTCATGATACTATCAAGTATAAATTATTGAATGCTTGATAGAGATTAAATAAAATTCTTTTAGCTGTTGTTCCAGTAAACAATTGGTGAGCTGCGTTTAAATTTCACTTCACATTAATGTCTTTAGGAAAGGCATGAATTCATCTCCCTTTGCCCAGCTATGACTAGAGTAGTGAAGCAGACAGCCTTCTTGCTGTGGCAGAAGGAAAATGAGAACTCCAAATTCAAAGCCTTAGAAAAGGCAACAGAAAACTACTCCACCATTTTTCCTAAGAATTAGTGATTGTGGTTTACAGACATTATATAAATGGAAGTCATGGAAAGCTATGATTGCATATGGATTAAATGGATTCTTTGTTTAAATTCAGTTACCTGAAACTGTTTTAGGAACCCAGTTGTTACCATGACTCATTTGTTATGATGTTGGTTCAGTGTGTCTGTGTGTTTGTTGGTTGTTTTTTTTTTTTTGTTGTTTTTTTTTTTGTTTTTTAAATGTTTTCAGAATTTTCCCATTAACCACTCCTCAGTCAGTGTTTGCTAATTGCATGAATTTGAATAAGGTTGGACATTTTTGGTATCAAAGTTCTAAGTGGATCCAATCTTCAAATTCTGCAGCTATATATTCTTTTGTTTACAATGTAAATTCTTGATAGTGATATTTATTTATTTCATCACTAATTTCCTTAACTCTCTTCAGTTCTTCCACAGATAACAAGCAAACTCACCAATACAAAGGTAAGGACTTTATTTATTTAATAGTTTCTTCTGGCACTTTTATTGCCTTTCCAATACTAATTCTTCATTGTTTTAATTGTATGCTATGCACAAAACAATTTAGACTCCTTGCTTCTCATCATGCCAGGTTATAGTTCTTCTTTTCTCCTTCCTAGTTTCCCTCAATTCCGTCCACAGTGTTTTAATAATAATAATAATTCTATAAAAAAAAAATGAACAAGAAAGGAATAAATTTTAAGAAACCACATCATATGAGCATATTTGTCTTAATTTCTGTACAGGGATCAATTTACATAGCAAACTGAATCCCCCTATTAACTTTTATAAAATCTAATTAAATATTTGTTTAATATACAGGGTGGTCCGAAAGTCTTGTCACCAAAAAGTAATGAGAACAATTAATACAGTAATACAAAGTCATGTCACACATCCTCCATGCTCTTGTGAGAATGCACATGATCGTGTGTTTATACACTTGCAAGTAGCCTCTTTTCCAAACTGTAGGAGCTTGTGTCAGCCATCTGAAATAGAAAATTATATTATGTATGGGTGACAGAACTTTCGGACCACCCTGTACATAATGTGCAGTGCTTAATCTGTAGTAATATAAGAAAAAAAATTGAAAACCCCACCTATATTTTATTCTTTATTTCTCATCCTAAAAGTCATAAAATGTAAAAAATGACCTGAGCTGTGTGATAACAAAAAAAACAGAACCAAAAAAAATGAAAAAGAAGCAAATGAATATGGTACTCTTCCCCCTACATCCCTTCCTAATGTCAGAGAAAACTAACAAACATTATCGATTCTGGCAACCAAGGAATTTTCGATCTGTAGGTCACGGTTCATTTCATGTCCCTTCCTGGTTGTCGTCTTAATGCTGTAGGTTGAATATAGATAAAGAGAGAATAGACAAAGCATTTTGTGGGGAGATTGTTAGGATAAAACAGGGACAATGATAGTTTGGAGAAACCTGACTTATTCTATCAATATATTGTTTTTTGTAACTGTCATTTTTTCTTCTGAATCCTCACAAGCAGATTAAGAAAAAAGTTTCAAATAAAAACTTATTTATTATAAAACTGTTTTTTTTTTTTTTCTTGACCCCCAAGTGTGAAATTTTTAATATTCTACATTTTCTACTCAGGTTATTTTATATCTCAGATTAGTTCTTGTCTTCATTTTCAAAATGTGTGGGGGTGTCATTTACATATTATTGAAAGTAGTTTTGCCCAACACTGCCAATTGTTACAAAACCAAAATGTCAATCTGAAAACTCGAGTCATGTTCTTAAATAACCTCACCAGACCAGATCGAGACTTTCATATGGATGGCATGCAGAGCCCCAAACCCGTTCATAAATATCTAGATTGTCAGAGGTATACAAACAATTTCTAAGATCAATGGTGAAAAAGTCTTTGAGCAAGTGAAGTTTGAAGGTCTTGGCAAAGATCATCCTTCTTTGAACATTGTGGACTGGCGCTACAGAATCTGTACCAAATAACAGAAACCATATCACTTGAGGATTTTCAACAGCAACAACTGAAATGGATAGCACATGTATCTCGAAGAGAAAATAATGACATAATCAAGATGTTGACATTCCACACTACTTAAAATAAAAAGTTAGGAAGGAAACCTATCAATACTGGAAAGAGCTATAACAGTTACTGGACTTGAGGAACCTGCTTTCCTGAAAATTTTAATTTAAGAGAAAGATTTTATAAATTTCGACCGACAACAGTACTGTGGTTGCTTGGTCAATGAAGGCCAAATATTTCCTCATAATCAAACGGCTATTATTACCATTACCATATAACCAAGAAATTAAGAATGTGCCTCAACATTTAATATTTAAATCCTTCAAGTACCAAAAGAACAAAATTTGTGGAAAAGAAAGCCTTGGCTTATTTAAAAAAAATGTTAATAATTAAATGACCAATTAAAATGGCTAGCACATTTAACTTAAAGAGAAAACAATAACATAATCAAGATGATGACGTTCCACCCTACTTCAAATAAAAGGTTAGGAAGGAAACCTCCATCAATATTGAAGAGAGCAAAAACAGCTACTGGAATTGAGAAACCTATTTTTCTTAAAAATTGTTTTCAGAGAAAGATGCCAAATGTTTCCTTATAGGGAAACGGCTATTATTCCCATTGCTGTACATTCGTCATAAAATGGACAATTACATTTCCAAAATCCCAAATTGAACTCTTCTTGTATAATCAAAGCAAATAGGTTGTAGAAAATTTTTGTGTATAATCATGATCTCAGCTGCCTCATTGATAGAAATTCAGAGTCTGAAACTCCACCAGTTATGAGATAACCCCTCCTCTCTCACTTCTCGGAAAAAAAATAATTTTGAGAAGAATTTTAAATTGTTACTAATTTGTCAAAATTTATAATTAGTAAATCCTCGTTATGTGTTTATTTAAATTTTTTTGTTCTCTTGTTCACAGACATTTACATAAATTTATGAATAAAAAAAATTATTTCCATATTTATTTCTTTATAAAATGGTAAATAATAAATATTGCATTGTACTTGGTTCACATATTTTTATAATCTTGTAAATATAAAATTATTGTTTTATATAAACACTTGGATAAATAAATGTTTAATATTTTTGTTATCAATTCTCAAGAACAAAAAGAAAATGTATAGATCCCATTTCATGCGTTACGGTTTTATTAAAATTTTAAAAATAGCTGAGGAGGTATAAATAGCTGTGTTAAGAGAAAAAACATCCTTTAGACATATTGTTATTTTATAGATATGTTTGTTAAATTTTACCCTGAAAAGTTTTGTGACCAATGCTTTAGAGAATTTATGTTGGAATCATTATTAGATGTATTTCCATTTTGGCAAGAATATCAATCATCTTGGTTTCTATACTCACAGTGCTTCAGCCGTTTTACCCTCTGGCCTTCTTCAGATGTCTGTTGTCATATTAAATAAGCTTCTCAGAATTTTGAGCAGAACACTTTATTCACTCCACGAGAGTAGATTGTTCACATTCAATTTTCCATGCCTAAGAAGAAAAAGAAGAGGCACATGGCTTATTGGATTAAAAAGGTTCATTAAA
>OZ010587.1:87271383-87396383 GCA_963932145.1 Acanthosepion lycidas
CAATATATATATATATATATATACTTAAGGAATGAAGTGAACTTGAGATTCAGCAGACATTTAAATCATGGAGAATACAATCATTCATTGTGACTGGAGAAAAATCAGTCTGAATGGCATTGGCATAGCTAGAGTGTGTGTCACCTGAGGGAGCCCTTGTGTTTGCCCCCCCCCCCAGCCCAAATACATATTGCACAGTGAGTCACTCTTAATATTATAAAACTAGTTTGTGTACCATTATAATTTTATTTTCACATACTCAAATATCTTCTTTTATGCACCGTGTCCCTTCAGGATGTAGGCGATCATGGCTCTCCACTTCTCCTATCCCTTGTAGTTCTCAATATGTTTTGTCCTTTTGCTATTTGTCCAAGACCCTGTTTTTCCATCCACTTAAACCTGCTAGTTATGTCATGTATTGCTTTCCCTTGTCTCTCTTTCTGCCCTGTCAATATCAGATTCTCCAAGCCCTCATTTCTCGTTATGTGTCTAAGAAATTTCAGTTGCTTCTTCCTGATGTTAAGTATAAGCTTCCTCCTTGTTTCCATCCTCTTCAAACCCTCATCCTTACTCACATGTTCGGCCCATAGTATCATTAGCATCTTTCTGTAGAACCATACCTACATTGCCGTGAGTTTCTTCATCTTTGAGGAGACTGTCCAACATTTACTGCCGTAAAGGAGGACAGATATCATGTAGCAGTTCAGTACTCTGTTTTTGTTACCAACAAAATTCTCCTGTCTCGTAATACTCTGCCTAGCTTTTGGAATGCTTTTTTGGCCACCCCAATATGCCTTTGGTTCTCAGTATTGCACTTATTGTCCTCTGTCAAAACACTTCCCAGATACTTAAATTTCCACACCTGCTTGATTTTAGTGTCCCCGACCTGTAAATTGCATTTCAGGCTCATTCTTTTATTGATGACCATGCATTCTGTTTCCTTGTAGTTTATGCTTAGTCCTTTCTTCTCGCTCTCTTTCACCTCCTTCTGTAGGAGCTTTTAAATTTTATCAGTAACATTTAAAAAGCAAAAATGACATACGGGGCAAAAAAGTATAAAAAATTAGAACCATCTTTATTTCTGAAATGAAAATTACAACTTTCTACAAAGTAACTTGTTTTTATTTTTTTTATTGGCAAATTCTTCAATGACAGATCCTTCAACTGTGTGTACTGTCCTGACATTAAAACCACTTATATTTCAATACAGCCTATAGAGGCTTATAGCCTACAGCAGACACGAAAGTGCCGCCCCAGGCAGACAGCCCCCACCAGCTATGCCACTGCTGTATAGGGATGAGCAACTCCAGCCCAGATATGATAGCAATACTCCTGTTTTTGTTTGATCTAGATAAAGTATGGCAGGCATCAGGTACTTCCAAGAGCAACAGATTAAGTATACCATCTGTCGGAAAAGATCCAGCTACCTGAAGCCGTGATATAGTATTCTTCAAAACATTCCCATTGGAACCCACTTATCCCAGTGTTACTTCTGCTTTTCAAAACACTTGGCAAAGTCCCTTTTTTTTTTTTTTTTTTTTTTTTTTTTTTTTTCAAGAATTGCTATCAGCTGCATAATAACAACCTCTTTAATTTTGTTGTGTAGAAAGACGGTCAACCTGCTCAACACTAAACTGTTGAACATAGACATGTCCAGGGCTGTGCAGTCGCAACAAAACCTTTGACTCAGATTCCTCTATTTTTGGCACCTCTGACTCTGACTCCTCTTTATGTAATTAAGTGATTATGACCTACAAGTCTCATAAGGCCTATGCATACATTCCTAACTTGAGTAGGCCTATATCATTAGAACTGGTTTATATCAAAGAATAAAGATACTGTGACTTTTATGTCTTACCTATTCATTCTTCAATATTTTCTAACAGAATTAGAGACAAAATCTTTGAAATGATATAGAAGAAATAACAATAAAATTAAAAATGTTATAAGGTAAGACGTTTCATATATATATATATATATATATATATATATATATATAATCTTTAAAAATAAGTACAGAACAAAAATAAAACTACTTTATAACATAAACTGAAATATAATCTTTTATAAGACATAACAAAAAAAAAATTCTATAATGTAAGATTTTTTTTTACATATATAGTTTTGCAAATAACAGTGTAACCGGGATATAAGAGACCCGGATATAAGAGAAACTTTCTCTGGTTCCAAATTAGAGCCATACTTACCTAAACAAAATAGAGCAAACCCGGATATAAGAGACTTCTTATCCGGTCCCGACAACTCTCTTATATCCGGATTACACCATACAAAATACCTACTAAACATAAAAGGACTATAAAAAAGTTGAGATGAATTTCTTTAAAGGAAATAGTAAAGATACCAGTTGAAATAGCAATAAAAGTAAAAATTCTATAATGCAAGACATTTTACATAAAGTGTAAATTCAACTGAAGTCGGAGTCAGTATAGTTTTACCAACTCTGACTCCAGTGACCCCCTTAATTGCTTCTGACTCCGACTCCAGTGACCCCTTAATTGCTTCTGACTCTGACTCCAGTGACCCCTTGATTGCTTCTGACTCCAACTCCGAATCCACAGTCCTGGACTTGTCACAATGGAGTCTCATAGTGTGTCACACACATTACTGCATTGACTACAGTATTCTTAATCCATATGATTAAACAGTTTCTTCACTAATCTTTTGTTCCAGTATTTTCCTTGGAATATTATTAGCCAGAACTATGAAATTATAACATATCTCAATCTCGTCCAGAGTTTGAAATCACTTCTGATATAATTTTCAGCAAAGCAAACATTTGTACTGAGCCAAATCTGGATTATAAGGAGAGTGTCTAATTGATTGCTAAGTTGTTTCAAAATTGCACAACCGGTTCTTGAGATATTTAAAATGTCTGTCTATATTTCTGAGATTTGGTATTGTTACTATTTACACTATTTACATTGTTCTGACTGTTGTCCTCATCTTTATTGCCATATTCATGACGTTTCAGCTGTTGTACACCCTGGCCTTCTTCAGGTGATATTTGTTGGAAGTTAATTATCAGAAAAGCTAACAGTTGTACTGAACCAAATCTGGATTGTAAGGAGTGTGTCTGTGAATGTGGGTGCAGTAGGGTCCCCTCTTATTGATAAGTTGCATCAAAACTACACAACCAGTTCTTGAGAAATTTAAAATGTCTGCCTATATTTCTGAGATTTGGTATTGTAACTATTTACATTGTTCCGACAGTTCTCATCTTTATTGCCATATTCCCAATGTTTCAGCTGTTGTATGCTCCGACCTTCGACAGGTGATATTAGCTTGAATTTTAAACTGAACCCTTTATTTAGTCTACAGGAGTAGGTTGTTCTAATTCCACATGCCATGCTTTCAGTTAATTCCCCTTGGTAACTCAACTCTCCATGTTTTTGTCCCCACTGTTGTGACCAGGTATTGAACTTATAACTCATTGGGTCAAATCAATTTTAGGATCACTCAACTACTGCTTTTATCCACTGGGCCATATTACCTGAAGAAAGCTGCAGTGTACAAAGGCTGTAATGTCATGAAATATGGAATAATGTAAATATTTGAAATGGACAGATATTGTAATCTTGCAATCTCTGTTCCTGGAATTGATTTACTCTTTTTGTATTAAATATGCTAAAAAAAAATGACTCTCTTTATGAAGATTCTCATCCAATTTGTCAATAAAATGATATTTATTATGGAGTCTACATTTTTGTTTGTAAAGTTTCACAATTTTATATGAAAATCTAATATTAAATTTTTTTGTCTTGCTTTACTCAAATGATATTCAGTATTATTTTCTTTTTGCCTCTGAGTTTAAATATTGGTCAGTTCATCTATTGTGGAAGCAACCAACCCGTAATATCAATTATGAACACAGCTACAATGTACTGGCTGTTTTTAGAAATTAATATATCTATATTTTTTTTTAAGCATTTCACCACAAGTAAGGCGGGAAGCCACTAGCATGCAAGGGGTTACAGAGACTTGGAGCAAGAGCAAATAGGAGTGATAGAGGAAAGGATGAAGAGAAGGATAGGGGATTGATCAAGGCATCTGGAGATGTCGATTGACATTACATTTCAATAGTTGGAAATTATAGCTATCAGGGAAACAGGAAAAGGGGAGGGAGTTCCACAGGTGAGAAGTGCGAGACATGAAGCTATTGGAGTAGAAGAGACAGCTACATTTAACAGTTTTAACAGTGAAAGGGTGAGAACAAGATGCCAGCCTAGTTGAACACTTAAATTCATGAAGTTTGGGAACCAGCAAAAGCAGCTCATCGGAGCAGTTACCATGAAAGTATTTGTAAAAAAGGACAGAGGAAGGTGAAGGCACGCCTCTGAGAGAGAGCAACTGCAGATGAGATGACAGATCAGGGCCAATTACATTGCATATCCATCTCTGGATTTTATCAAGAACCTTGAGACAAACAGTAGGGGCTCCAGACCATATATGGCAGCAATACTCCATGCAAGGGTGAATGGTTGATTTGTAGATTTGAAGGATCAACTCCGGCAAGAAAAATTTCCTGGCGTGGCACAGGGAGCCAACTTTCCTTGCAGTGGACAAAGCTATTGACTCAATGTATTTGTTCCATCTCATATCAGCAGTCAATGTGAGACAGAGTAGTTGCAAAGAGGTGCTCTCATGGAGTCAGACATCCTAATGGGGGGCAGGGCAAATTTGATACTGTCTACAATAGCACCTACACACTATCTTTTATAGTAGTGTAACCAAAAAATAGTCAATAGTTTAAATGAAAGTGCTTGGAATCAACAAACTTTTGGAGAATTTTTACATTTATTAAGTTCAGAAAAAAAAAATGCTTCCATCTATACAAGAAAAAACATAATTAAAAAAACACTAAAGAAAAGTACATTGTCAGTTGTGTTCAACAAAACGTACAATCCAAAAAGGATTGGTGCCAAAATGCATATTTTTCATGAGAATGGGCCTGTTGTTTTGAACAGTTATTTTATTTCATGTTACAGGTTTTGGATTACATTTATGATATTAAGGGGAACGATTTTATTATCATGGCATGTGCATCCTTCATTCTAAGCCAACCCAGAAATTTGTTGAACATGAAACTGACACAAAGGAAACAGATGTCTATGAATGGTTTAGAATTTTTTTTTGGGGGGGGGGACTAAAGACAAAAACAACAAATACCATGTTCAGAAAAAGACAAACAAACCAATGTAGAGTTATGTGGGGAACAAAAATTAATATACATATGTATGTATAGTTAGCCATTTGTATTCAAGGATACCTATCTACTAGGGCAGTTAGCCAATACCTGTTATTGCAGGCACTTCCTCAGGCGCATTTGAGTTTATTCAACACCCACAGAACCCATCTGTGGTTTATACTGCAACTATGCTGAGCAGACCTTAGTTACAGTTTCTGGGAAAGAGAGTGTTATCTAGCATGATCAACAATTTGAACAAGGCCAGCATGCTCAAACACTCAGCCATGATGACTTGTGACTTTGTGCTAGCACAGATATTGATGGCCCCTGAGGGTTCCATCTACCAAATTTCAATTACAAGCCTTGGGTCAACCTGTGGTATGGTTTTCAAGCACTTTCAAAAAGTGCCGCACGCTGGGATCAGCCCCTCCAGTCAGATAACATCAGGAATGGTGAGATTCAAACCCGGGTATCATGGTCAGAATGCAAACATTCTAACCACTAAGCCACTAGAATTAAGATATGCACATCCATACAAACACCATCAAAAGAAATGAACATATGATATCTACCCAAATGAATTAAAAATAAAATAGAATTAAAAGTATTGAACCATCTTCCTGCTTCCCTTGAAAACACTGATTCTTGTTCAATCACCAAAGTTAAATGGTGTCAAGTTCGGGGTCATTCCACATCAAATCACCCTTACCTCTTCAATTTTCTTTTGACAGTTATTAGGTTGGTGCAAAAATAATGACGTAATAATGTCGTTTTTTGACGTATGTTTTAACGTCAAAAAACGACATTATTACGTCATTATTTTTGCACCAACCTACTATTTGGCTCCATAGACTAAACAGAAACACTTAAAAGATAAAATTGCAAAATTTTAATTAATGTTGTAGCTTCTATTCTGAGCAAATTAAGAAATATCCAGACTATCTTTTTGGTACAAGTAATGTTCAATATATGTAAAATAATGATAAAAAATTTTTTGTCGTAGATGCACTACCACATGTGGATTCTCCTCTCCCCTATTGATCTTGCTATGAAACAATCAGAAATCTTTAATAACTTAAAACTGATTAATTTTGAGACTTTTTTAATAGCATTTTTGGATACCTCAGGCCAAAAACCTTTTCTGAACCAGTTTTTAGCAGTAAGGAAGCTCTCAAACTAATTTTACAGACAAAAAGAGATTATGAAAGGTTGCGGTTTTTTATGCAACTCCCAAACTGGGGAAAACTAAAAATTGATGTAAATTGGACAGTTTTTGAGATTAAAAACTCAAACTTGGGGAATTTCTTACTTCAGCACATGGACAAAATTGAAGAAGTGAGGGTGACTAGTTTTTTTTCTGGATGATCTAACATACAATTACCCTCCAGTACTTAGAGCGTGGACTGCTTGGGAACATCAGGCACTACAAGCAGTCTCCTTCATATGTTTCAACTTTAAACAACCTACCAGGGATTCATAAGCCATAAAAAAACAAACAAATCAATCTATGCTGCCCTATTCTTCCAAAAGATTTCTAATGAAGCTAAAATAAATAGTGAAACATGTCAAATTTATAAAGGTTTTCCAACTTGTTTGTTATCAAATTGTTTTACAGGATTTAATCCATATTTTCAATTCATGTGTGTATTTATGCACACTTGAATACAACTGAGGTCTTATGACCATATCATATTGAAACATTGGTTCTTGTCTGATCATTGAAGTTAAGCTTGGTCAGTAACTAGATGGGTGACCACTTGGGAATATCATGTGCCGTAAGCTTTTATGTGTTGGTGGTGTAATGGATGACCAAATCAAAAGAGCCAAGTTTTAATTCCAGTTGGGTTCGTTATATTCACTTATGTGCAAATACTCGTGGGCGGTCATGAATCAAAAGAGAGACATGGTCTGGAGATAACCAATGTCTAACAAAAATGTCCTTCACAGTTTAAGATATGCAGGAGCAAGTATTCTATCTTGTTTTCATGTATTTTATTTTATTTTTAATTTGACGTCTTTAGCAACGCGGTAAATGAATAAAGCATATAAATTCGTTGGAAACAATTCTATGGCCAAAATGAATTAGAAATTATTTTCCTATCATAGTTCATAGTCTTATGGCCATATGACATTGAAACACCTGATCATCGAAGTTAAGCAACAGCGAGTCTAGCCAATACCCAGATGGGTGACTGCTTAGGAATACCAGATGCCTTAAGAATGGATGTGTGTGGGTGATATAATGGGATAATAACTCAGAATGAGAAATCATAGCTGAGTTGGAATTCCAGCCTGTTTCATTAGATTCACTTACACACAAATGGCAAATGGCATCAGATGAAAAGAGACACAGCACAACATAGAACATAGAATCAATCTCAGCTGACTTCCAATCTTGTTATTTAAAGACTCTTCAGGAACGAACCCATTTTTCTCAGGCAGTATTATATTTCAGTTTATTATTATTAACTTTATTTATATATATATATATATATATATATATATATATATATATATATATATATATATATATATATATATATATAGTGATAGAAATTAGGAGGATTTGAGATAATTATAATTCATCGAGTCTAGAAGAAACCTCAACAGAATGCAGAAAGCACTGGACAGCCGTTTCGTCTTATATTTGGGACTCATCAGCAGTGCGCATCCACTACCGAGAATTGAAACCCGGACAGTTACGGCACAGTCCTATGGGTAAAAAAGTAACTCGGATGAGTTCCACCACAGAATATGTGATCGAGCAGCGCTATATCGATTCTGATTCGCTACCTCTTCGTCACCGAGTCCCGTTGGCACAGTTGGTGTGACGTTTGCCAGATAACGTAACAGTCCGGGTTTCAATTCACGCTAGTGTATGCGCACTGCTGATGAGTCCCAAATATAGGACGAAACGGCCGTCCAGTGTTTTAAGCATTCTGTTCAAGTTTCTCGATGAAGGTGTGTGAATTGAAAGAAAGAAATAACAACAAAAGCCCAAATATAAGATGGCAGGCTTATATCAGAGGGTATCCCCCGAAGGGCAGAGTCCCATCTCGGGAAACTGACTCCCTTTTTACGTGGTCTCTAGGGAATTTTTGCCCGAGCCGACGGGCTCGGATATCCCACTTTAAACTCGGCCTTGTGCCACATCTTGCTGCGTGGGTCAGCGGGTAAATAATTATAAGATGGAGTATACTGAAGAGAGCCAAACCTTCCAGTAATGGTACTGATGTCTGTATGCTGTGCCAAAAAGAAAAGCTAGCGACAATAAATTATCCGGACCAAGAAATGAAAGGTTTGAGGATATGTCGAGGTGCAGGTATACTAGAAAGCATATTTTGTTTTCTCTTTCCCCGTTTCACCCTCTCTCCATCTTTGCTTCACCTCTCCTCTTCTGTAACACTTCCTGTTGTGCGCACATAAAATAACCCAAGAAAGCGTTAGGAAATTAATTAGTATCTACCACCTGACGAGACCCTAATGGTTAAAATCATGGTAGATGTTGTGTAAGTGGTTCCTAATTTTTTAATATGTACGGTGCCCAGGAAAAAAAAAAACAATAAATTCAGAAACATGAGACAACCGCCGCTGGAAATTAGTGATGACTGATGTGACTAAAAAGTTCAAGAAGAATTTCTGCACAGTTCATCAGTCCCCACCGTCGGATGTTCTTTGAAAAGTGCCATAACTTGGCGCACAAAAATAAGTTGGCTGTTTAACCATACAACAAAAGGAAAGAGGAAAGTTGTCTGCAAATAACCTTTAAATGACGTATCACAAGATCGAGCAGCAATTAATCAATCATAAAAGAACTAATTAGAGTTAAGTAATTACTCGAGCCGAATAATTATTCAAGAAATATATTCAAGGTTATTCAAGGTAAATTATTCCTGAAAGATAGAAGAGTGATAATAAATTTCCGCTTTTTTATGGGGCACTATATATATATATATATATATATATATATATATGAACATTGAAGTCAACACTCAGAGGAGACAGGCTGTTTCATGCTAGACGCAATCGTCCAGCCGCGTGTGTTGGGTTTTTTCTCGACTTTATATGAAACAACCTGTCACTTTTATATTTACATACACTCTATCTCCGATATTCAGCACTTTATCCCATAAATATAACACACTTTAAAACTATATTTCTTTATTATATATATATATTAGTGTGTATTGGGGCAGCAGATCATTATTCAAACGTATATTACCATTATGTTTGATCATGAGCCGTTCGAAACTTCGTATAGTTGCTTTAATTTCGGGAGAAAATAAAGACAAAAATTGTCGAACATGTAAAACAATATACAAATTTTTATATATCAGAACAATTTTAGGAAATTTCGTCTCTTTCCGATTTTAAGTATCAGTACCCTTTTTGTTTTCAGTTTGAACCACAACATGTTTAAAACTAGTTTGTATCCATTGACTTTGGGCTTGATGTTTTACAGAAAGTTGCTGAGAATACCATGGACAGAATATATGAGCAACAACGAGGTTTTAGAGAAAATGGAAACAAAGAAGAAATATACTTAATTTCAGGAAGAGACAGTTGAAATTCCCGGGCCACATAATGAGAAAAAGTGGGTGTTATATAGGAATAAAGTGTCGCTGCCGACTCTGGAATTTGAACACAGATCGCCAGTGATCACAGGTAAATCTATTTTGAATAAGTAGATCACGTGATAGTAAAGGAAATATATATATAGGAATTAGCGTGACGTCTAATTGATCACTATTTCTATTCTGTCCTCTATTACTATACGGATCACCATTTCTAATTTATCCTCTATTATCGCTATTCCCTATACTATTCACTATACTATTTCTCTATACTGATTGCTATACGGGTTACTATTCGGTGGTTACTTTTCGAGCGAGTATTATCGAGCAAGTACTATAAGTGCGAGTGTTATTCCAAGGCGTCTGACACCAGTATTGTTCAACGGCTTTACTATAGTTGTATCTGCGATTACAAAGTCTCTACTACAACGAGTATTACGAAAGTGTCAACGAGTGTTCGTTGACATCACAAAAGAGGGTTTCAAAAATCTGATACTCATATGACAGAGACAGAGAAAGGAAGTGAATAACATACTTAATATAAATGGATGGCGGAACAGGGTTTAGGAGATATAGCGAAAAGAAAATATATTACGAGCGACAAATGACAGGAAATTGTGGAGAGCCATGATCGCTTACGTTCTGATGGGACACGGCACATAACGAAGAAGATAAAGGTATGTATACTCATCACGTGCTTTATTTTTTTTTTTACCACTATTTCTTCTTTTAGTTTAACACACCCTCCGCTCCCCCGTTAACTGACAGAGGGGTTGTGGGTGCGGGTCTCTTCGTATTTCGGGTGTGTTATTGTATCTGAAGGCACGGTGGAGTAATGGATAGCGGTTCGGATTGAGGAATCGGAGAGCTGAGTTCGAATTCCAGTCAAATCCATTGCATTCACTTACGTACTATGGGTAAATAACCGGAGAGACCGGGTTCTATAGCCTTGGATGGCAACTGTTCTACTGCAGAAAGAAATGGCAACCTACTGCGGGAAAAAAATCTGCCTCGTCAGTCATGTACCGAAAGATACATGATCGCCTACTCGTGTATCACTCATGGTACATGAATGACTATTGTATCTGGATGAATATGTGTCTAAGTGAAAGTTTGTCAGAGCGAATGCTTCATTTTTATTCGGTCCCACGCTATTTTCGTCCAGTTAACTCATTTCTGCCACAATTAAGTTTGGGGAGAGTCTTCTATTACTAACATGACCGGGTGAGGTCCAAGGGTCACTGCGCATCTGAACGCCTGAACAGATCCATCCACATATCTGGTTTGAAAGCTGGTGACGTATCCATTCATGAGTAGCATTACTTGGGCAAGTAGAACTGGCGGCTCCCACATTTCTCCAGGTCAAACAAAAGCCAATCTCCTTCAACTTGAAGGCTCGACCGAGTTCCAGACCGCTGATTCCATTGAGGGGACCTTCCGCGCTGGCCTTTGACTTCAATTTCGGAAGCCCTCCAACCAGAAATACCGTTCTATCACAACACTGGCTGGTTACATAGCGATGGAGCTGTAAGAAAATGAATATCAATAAATAAAATAATAAAGAATTTAAAAAAAAAAATACATTTTCCATGATGCTGGTAATAAAGGAACCGGAAAGGGTTTTTGGTCAGCTGCAAAAAATTTTTATAAACCCCAGTTCCAGAAAGGATAGGGTCGTTATCTTACCACTTTCCAATGCACAGCGTTCTGACGTGTTTTGCACCTTTGCTCATGAAGTATTTTGATCGTTCTAACTCAGCGCAAGGCTAACATGAGCTCGACCGTTATAATCTTTCTGATCCTTACTTACACTAATTTACTTCTGAACCAGAAACAGAAAACGGGTATATTCAAATGACATTGAGAACTTTGTTTCCGATCAGTTTAACCTCAAATTCCGTATCCGATTTTAGAATAAACCTTTTGTGTTCTGCAGGAAAATAAGATCAATAAATAAAATAATAAAGAATAAAAAAAAGAAATACATTTTCCATTATGCGAGTAACAAAGGAATCAGAAAGTTTTTTCTTTGTCTGCACAACTTTATGGCCCCACTTCCGAAAAGAACAAAGTCGCCCTCCTACCACTTTCCATCGCATAGTCTTCGGGTGTGTAATTACTTTGGTCGTTCCATCTCAGCACAAAGCTGACTTGAGATCGACCATTTTAACTATTCTTATCCTTACTGACCCTAACTTACTAACGGAATTGCAGAAGAGACATTGAGAATTTTGTTTCCCAACAGTTTCTATAAAAAGAAAAATATTAACGGTCCGTCGTAGAAACCCAAGTTTTTGTTGCTTCTAAATTAAATGTTTATATGTGAACATGCGCGCGCGCACACACACACACACACACACACACACACACACACACACACACACACCTAAGTTACATCCAACACGCAACCTTCAAATTCCATAGAACCCATACTACCCCATTGTGCTAGATGACCGCTGACATTAGAAGATAGTTCATTCCTCTTTCAACTGTTATTGCTTTTAATCCTGCTGGGTTCCTAGCCAGCATCTTCACTAAAAAACTTTGGTAGGGCAATTGGTTTTGTCGCTAATGACTCGAACATACGGCAGACAGTTCTGGGTTACACTATATCAGTAGCAGTCGTAAAATCACCTGGTATATGTGAATAGTTTACAAAATAATGTTTGCGTTTCATATTTGGTCAAAGTTCAAAACATGTTTCTTTACAGGCATTTATTACAGTTTTATGATATAACATTTTGGTGCGGAAAGTGGATTTTATATGCCACCAAATACAGTAAGTTTTCATCTGACCTCTCAAAGTATCGCCCTATTAATCGTTTACCTCTTTTTGGTACTGTACTCGAGGCTCTAATCAATGCCAAATTGGTTAAGCATCTTACTTCGCGTTACCTCCTTTCAGACAAACAATATAGCTTCCGTTTCGCCAGGTCTACCACCGGCAAGTCAACGGCCTTCATTAAATTTGTCTGTCAAGCTTTAAATAAGAATGGCGGAGTTTGGGCTGTGGCTTTAGATATCTCAAAGGCGTTCGACAGGGTTTGGCATAATGGCCTTCTTCAAAAGTTCGAGGGTTACGGTGTCAAGGGATGTATATTCGGCTGAATCCAGTCCTTCTTAACAAATCGTGTAATGGAGTCGTATTGAACGGGCATGCCTCCAGATCATTTCTTGTTTACACGAGTGTCTCCCAGAGCTCTATGAAAGGATCTGCGTTGTTTCTGATCTCCTCGATTTTATTAGTTCCAAACTATGTATTTATGTAAATGACACAACTATTTACTTCTGTCTTAGTAGCAAATCGGACTAACCAGATAAAGTAACCCTGGCAACTGGACATCCATTCAGTTGTTAACTGGGGCATGAAATGGCTTGTAAATTTTAACTCCTCCAAAACAAAACTGCTTTCAATTAATCACCACAGAGAACCTTTTCTGCCTGCCATCAGAAACGCAATACTCTACGCCTTCTTGGGCTTACGTTATTCCACAGACATGAGGTGGAGTGATTATAGTGAATCAATTGCTACGTCTACTGCAAGGAAAGTTGGTTCATTGTGTCGTGCCAAAGAGTCGATCTTTGATTAGTATAGTGAACTTTCAATATTGTTTGTATAACTATACATTTTTATTAATATAAACATTATTTTAGTGATTACGCGTATTTGAGTTGCTATCCCTGATATTTTTTTTCAACATAGCTTCGGTTTATTTAACAACAGATCAACCGTCGTGCAACGCTATGTATACTCGTTCATTCTCGTCGAAGCATTTATGTGTATTTATTATCCCATATGCAAATTAAATACATTTTATTTGAAATGAACGAGCATATAGAGGTTCATATTCACGCTTAGGCCTAAACTCAATCACTACAAACGATAGGCTTATTACAACAATTTATTATCAGTGTTATTATTATTTATTTTTAGTGATTTCGTGCTGACAAGATGTGATCTTCTTCTTCTTCTATATGCCGTGTCCCTTCAGGACGTTGGCGATCATGGCTCTCCACAATTTCCTATCCTTTGCAGCTCTTAATAAAATTTCTCTTTTTGTTATGTCCCTGAACCGCCATCCATTTACTCAAACACGCAGGTTATGCTTTGTTTACCTCTGTCCCTCTTGCCTTCAATATGTCCTATGAATTTTTCCAAGCCCTCTTTCCTGATTATGAAATTTTAACTGCCACTTCCTGATGTTAAATATGAGTGTCCTTTTTGTTTCCATTTTCTCTAAAACCTCGCCGTTGCTCACGTGTTCGATCCATAGTATTCTCAGCATCTTTCTGTAGAACCATATTTCTGTTGCTTCAAGTCTCTTCTTCATCTTTGAGGAGATTGTCCAGCATTCACTGCCATACAGGAGGACAGATATCACGTATACCGATCACAACTCTTTTCTTTGTTTCTGGGAAGTGTCTCGCTTCTGTGCGTCCTGGGTATGACGATAAACTACATCCGCGTCCTGGGTATGTCGATAAACTACATCCGCGTCCTGGGTAAGACAATAAACTACATCCGCATCCTGGGTATGACGATAAACTATGTCCAACAAACAAGGCCTCAGATAATGTTTTCGGAAAAATAATGTTGCCAGCTATACGTTTTTGAAACAATGTTGCCAGCTATACGTTTTTTGGAAAAAAAATAATGTCGCCAGCTATACGTTTTTGAAACAATAATGTTGCCAGCTATACGTTTTTTTTTGAAAAATAATGTTGCCAGCTATACGTTTTTTGGAAAAATATTTATTGCCAGCTATACGTTTTTGAAACAATAATGTTGCCAGCTATACGTTTTTTGGAAACAATAATGTTGCCAGTTATACGTTTTTGAAACAATAATGCTGCCAGGTATGCGTTTTTGAAACAACAATGTTGCCAGCTATATGTTTTTGAAAAAATAATGTTGCCAGCTATACGTTTTGCGTCCTGGGTATGACGATAAACTACATCCGCGTCCTGGGTATGACGATAAACTACGCCCAACAACAAGGCTTCAGATAATGTTTTCGGTAAAATAATGTTGCCAGCTATGCGTTTTTGAAACAATAATGTTGCCAGCTATACGTTTTTTGGAAAAAATAATGTTGCCAGCTATACGTTTTTGAAACAATAATGTTGCCAACTATACGTTTTTTGGAAAAAATAATGTTGCCAGCTATACGTTTTTGAAGCAATAATGTTGCCAGCTATACGTTTTTTGGAAAAAATAATGTTGCCAAGTATGCGTTTTTGAAACGATAATGTTGCCAGCTATACGCTTTTTGGGAAAATAATGTTGCCAGCTATACGTTTTTTTTTTGAAAAAATAGTGTTGCCAGCTATACGTTTTTTTGGAAACAATAATGTTGCCAGCTATGTGTTTTTGAAACAATAATGTTGCCAGCTATGCCTTTTTGAAAAAATAATGTTGCCAGATATATGTTTAATAGTACTGTACATTTAATATATGTATAGGTATATGTGTATATATGTATAGGTATTTGTGTATATATATATATATATATATATATATATATATATATGTATGTATGTATGTACCTTAATTTGGCATTAAATGACCCACAGTGGTTGATATGCCATAAAACCCAACCAACCAACTCGCTTTTGTCTGAGCTCAATGTCTACAATGTCTACTTTTTGGTAGGCTTCTGAGAGCAATTTGATATCAGTGTTTTCTTTATTGTTTAGTGGTTTGGTGATGTCAAGATTGCTGTGATCACGAGATCATATACAAGACAGTATCTATCGCTTAATGAACTTCCGAATGAATAGCTTTTTTTTTTTTTTGTATAAATATATGAGTTGATCTGAAAGTGAAATTAAACACGCGCCGAACAAGATTAACCATTGTGATTCTTATGTAACTTTGTTCATTTGTAAATTGAACAATGGTAACATACCGTAGACGCTGCGCGTTGTCTCGCGTTGTAAGGCAGGAAAAGCAAAGATCAGATGGTCGTTCGCTTTATTTAATATCGAAATCAGAAATGAAACCGAAATGTTTGTTGTTTTGATGGAGGTGGTGGGTGCGTGATGTTAGAAGTGGATAAGATGGCTGGGAACGAGACTAAAAATGATACGGCAAGAGTGAGAAGCAATAAATAGTTTTTCGCGAAAGGCCAGGTGAGGGCCGCCGCCAGCCGGCGTGAAATCGATACCAAGAATACGGTAAGGAATGGGGTCGCAAAGTTTTGCCGAAATTTGATCAGCTAATGCAGCAAGCTAAATACATTTATGTTACATGATCCGTCATTATGCATAACTTGCACTAATTCGTTGTTCGAATAGAGACGTCAAGCGTGAGAGAGATGCGGGCATAAAACAGTTGGGGGAGGTGTGGATGGATAACCGTACCGCGACCTATTGATTGAGATAAAGGTTAAAGTGGAATATAACAGAAAATGTCCTACTTGAATTGTGAGATAAAATAGTTTCATTGTTTACAATCGCTTAATCTGTGCTTCATCTTGTTTTTATTCCATTTTTTTTTTTTGCGTTCTAATGTAAAAATAGCTTCAAGTGAGAATAAAGACGCACTCGAACTCACATCCACTATCTCCGTAGCTCATCTTCCCAGACGACGTCTTAAGTAATTTGACCATTAAAGACAATAACTGGATGTACTCAAATCAAATTTCAAACCTCTCTACTCCAAATCTTAGCGCCATATTTAATTTTTTTCACTATCTCGATTTTATTTATATTTTGAGATTAATAACCTTTATCATTACCTTTAGACCAACTTTCTATTTTTCATTTTATTGTGGCATTTTGTTCCAATTTCTAAGTCGAATTCTCTTCGTCCACAAAAGTAGCGGGAAGTACGAATAAATAAATAATTTCCAAGGGTGGGTTGAAATCGCCATGAGCTCGGGTTTCATGGAGGATGTCTTTACCTTATTAAATAGTAAAATCCAAGAATTATTCCATTAATATTTTTATAGTGATGACAATGAATAGAGTAGAAATACCCCTCACCCTATCGTCCGGTTCACACACCTCTCAGCTGGTTAAGACGTAACTTACATATATATATATATATATATATATATATATATATATATATATATATATATATATATAATCATTGTCATCGGAGGTAGTTGTAAGTTTGGTGCACAGCTGAGCATACGATCAATTCTCTCCATGTGTCTTGGTTTCGTGTGAATGTCTGAGTCTCTGTGAACGATCTTTGGATCTACTCAGAGATATTGTCAGCCCATTTTTTGCCTTTTGTCTAAGGTGGATGCTTGTAGGATGGCAGTAGAAAGATTGTTGGCTCTTGTAACCTTTCCATATCGTTTAATTATATATATATCAAATTTATCAATTTTATTTTCTTTGTCGTGTTTTTAAACATTTAAATTACTATCAAACGTTAAAATCTGTTTTTATCTAAACTGCTAAAGCTATACCACCCCTCTTCTTCCTCCAAAATCTCTACGTACATCTGTTATCTCTTTACTTCCCCCTTTTTCTTTTTCCCCTTTTTTCTCTTTTTCCTTTACCCATATCATTTCTGTTGAGTTGACCGATTAAATAGGTCAATGTCTAATCCTTACCTCCTCCTTCCTCAATACCAAGTATTATAAAAAGAAATATAAAAATAAATTTTAAAACTCTCCCTTCCCTCTCTAAAATCGACCATGTCTCTCATACGATCCCTCTCCACCCTCTATGTCAACTTATATAAGCTTAATACTGCCCGTCAAAAGTGTAAATTTTAATTTCATTTTCCGTTTCACCTTTTGAAAGTGAAGTCTGAGAATCCAGAGAAGGATAAAATTCTCTGGTGAAATAAATTATTGCAATGGAGCCTTAAAGTGGTCTGTTTTTCTTTAAATTAAATTATATATATATATATATATATATATATATATATATATATATATAGAGAGAGAGAGAGAGAGGAGATTTGAAAATGCAAGAAAGCAATATTCTTTAAGGATTATCATCATCATCATCATCATCAGTCTCATGACCGTATGCGGGCGTAGGGTGGTTGTTCAGTTGAGCGCCTGACATGCTCCTTTCATATATATCGGTTTTCTGCCTATGTCTGAGTCGCTCTGAAGAATCTTCCACTCGACTAAGTGACGTTGTCAGGCCCATTTTTCTTCCTCTATCCGCCTCTTTATTTGCCTACAGTGGTACTTTGTAGGATGGCTGTGGAAAGATTGCTGACTCTAATAACATGGCCATACTATTTAATTATATGTATATATATATATATATATATATATATATATGTGTGTGTGTGTGTGTGTGTGTGTGTGTAGAAATTTTCAGATAGAGTCTGTAAAAAGACAATATGAAAAATAAAGGCAAAAGGAAAACTTATTTTAGCCGACGCTTTTCGCCCTCTGTGGCACTTTATCAAGGCAAATGCAAAGATTTTATTTACTCTCAAGTATTTATATACAAGCGCAAATAACAGAGGACAAAACGCGTCAACTAAGGTAAGTTTTCCATTTGTCTTTAGTATTCATATATATTTATATATATATATATAAGTGTGTGTGTGTGTGTGTGTGTAAAACATTAACAGAGCTTACGAGTGATGGCTGCAATTTCGAATTACGTCAAAAGCTACTTTTTTATATCAATGTCACACTACTTGAGTTTGCTGACATTGTATTCTAACGCAGCTTCGAAGCTCTCGATGTCGACGTGAAAGACAATGTAGTGACCTTGAACTCCCTACCCGTTCTTGGTTTTGTGTCGTTCTACGACTAGTTTCGTAGACATAGAGCGGTTATATCGATCGAGAAAGATTGTCTCCCCTGTTTTGATCATAAACATCCTTTTAGGCTAAGAACTCAAGCTATACCCATAAGTCCTTTTTAGCATACCATATTTTATAATGAAGGGATGGGTAAGCATAATAACGGTTGATTTCGCGTCAATAACTTTCAGAAAGACTTGTATCCATTTCTTTCCCACCTCTAGCTACACGCTAAAGAGCAACTTAGTTTGACGTCTCTAGCCTTGTGTAGCAGCAAGTCGAGGTGAAGGATAACTCTGAATTTGAAACTGTGGAAAAGGCAACGGAAAACCACTCCATTGGGAAAACACAACCGTGTGCTTTCTGAACAGACATGATAATGATAATATTAGCCGTTTTCTTCTTCCAAGGAAACATTAGACAGAACTATGTCGGTTGAAATTTATAAAATCTTTCTCTTAAAACAATTTTTCATGAAAATAGCGTTTTCAAGCTCACTAGCTGTTATCACTCTTTCCGGTATTGACGGAGGTTTCCTTCCTAACGTTTTATTTAACAGAGTTTGAAACGTCAACATCTTGATTATGTTGTTATTTTCTCTTTAAGTTAGATGTGCTATCAATTTCAGCTGTTGCTGCTGTTGGAAGTCTACACGTGATGTGATTTCTGTTATTTGGTACATTTCTTTGTGATTCTGTAGCGCCAGTTCACAAGGTTCGAAGAAAAATGATCTTCACCAAGACCCACGGGCTTCACTCGCTCAAAGTCATTTTAAACTATTGATCTCAGAAAGCAATTATATTCATCTGACAGTTTAGATGTTTCTAAATGGGTTTGACACCATGCCTGACATCCATATGAAAATCTCGATCTGACAAGGCTATTTAAGAACATAACGTGAGTTTTCAGGTTAATGTTTTGGTTTTGTACGAATGTGTTGCGTTGGGCAAGACTACCTCTAGCAAAGCCAAATTCTATTATAACAAAGCCTATGCTCAATTTCCTTTCCACCTATACTAACTTTGTTATAACTGATCCATACGTCGAAGTATTAGAAGTGTTTAGTATTTACTAATTTCACATTCTGACAGTTATACAGCTGACAGTTTAGATATTTCTGAATGGGTCTGGTGTCATGCGTGACATCCATCTGAAAGTCTTCATCTGATGAGGCTATATAAGTTTTTACGTTAATGTTTTGGTTTGTAGCAATTTGTGCTGTTGAGTAAACTCCCACTAGCATAACCTATTCTATGTTCAATGTCCTTTCCTTCTATACTAAATTTGTTATAACTGATCCATAAAATGAAGTATTTGAAGTGTTTAGTATTTACTAATTTCATTTCCTGAATCTTTATGATGGATTCAGGGTAGATGCCATCACTGCTTTCATTCCAGTCCCAGGTAATAGTTTCTGTCTTGGAAAAGTTTACCTTCAGTCCAATTTCTTGGAATATTTGGTAGATTGATGTTGATTATTTTTCTTCAGGATCATTCTTATCCCAACTATATATTCCTATGTAATCGGCATAACTCTCTCATCATAAGTACATTGGCTTTAGGAGGGAAAGCAGGATTTCTGTTTTCTATTAGTTGATTCGTTTGGGATGTGGTATGGAAAGGTTAAATGATCAGTGTTCATTTCATCACATTTGTGTTTGTAAATACGCCACTGTAGAGGCGGTGTTAATGTATAGTGGCATTGCCTGGACATTAACTAAAACCCTACAGTCTAAGCTTGATGGAACTTCCACTCGGATGCTGATAACCATGCTTAACATCTCTTGGAGACAACATCCAATTAAACAACAGCTTTATGGACCCAGCACTGTTATTTCTATAATCTCATGCGAACGTAGAATGCGCTTTGCAGAACACTGCTGGCGAGTAAAGCAAGAACTCGCGAGTGATCTACTGCTCTGGACACCTAGCCATGGAGCAAGACAAGTTGCTCACCCAGTAACCACTTACATTGACCTGCTATATTATGACACAGAATATCCCCCTAATGACCCTCCGACCTTGATGCAATACCGTGATGGTTGTCGTGATAGACTCATGAATGTCCAAGTTAGCTCGACCGAATAATATAATGTCACGTGTTCGCTACCGGAAGTAAGCTTCGGCTGTAACAGTCAAGCAGTGGTCACCACGCCAGGGCATTAGTGAGAAAGTGAAAGTGAAAGTAACAAGTTAGATCGGAATTTGAACTCAGTCCACCAATTTCCACTTTCCGCACTGATAACTTTTACGCTATCTGCACATGTGTTAAAAATCATAGCAGACCCCAAAGCGTCTTTGAACACCTGTCATCACATTGAGAGTTCGCTTAGTCTACGGGGGCAGGGAAGGTATCGCCCACATTGAGAATCACTGTGGGTCTTATTTAAAGCTAAATTTTGCCAGACGCAAAACTGCAACAGGATCCAACTCGCACGATGAATTGGCACATATATATGAAAGACAAAAGGAAAACTTTTATTTACCAACGCGTTTCGTCCACTGCAGGACTTTATCAAGATAAATGTAAGGATTTTATGTTGTAGCACCTAATTATAAACTGAAGTAAAAATATCGTTATGTCTTCAATTTTTTTTAATTTAAGGATGCTCTAAAAATGTAAATAAAGGTAACTATGGAAGACGCTAAGTGGTGTAATTTAATATATATATATATATATATATATATATATATATATATATATATATAGATAGATAGATAGATAGATAGATAATATTAGTGGTCAATATATATATTTCTAAGGAGATAGAATCCAGTAGAGCTCAATGTACAAGATATAATATAAAAGGCTCAAACACTAATATTCCATGGTTATAATTTATTACATTGGAATCGTAATCTTTTTGAATTTGTAGGTCTGATGAATTGGATCGTGATTACGATTCCAATGCAATAAATTATAACCATGGAATATTAGTGTTTGAGCCTTTTATATTATATATATATATATATATATATATATATATATATATATATATATATATATATATATATAAACTATTTCTTATTTAACAGTTAAAATACTTAATCCTTGAAAATGGCTAAATGTATAGCCGAAAGCGCTCGGATAAAAAGAACATTCGAACAGTTTTTATATAATTTACCATCCGAAAAGAAAAAAAATTATTAGATCGCATGAGAAATTGTATAAAAAACTAAATAAAATCACTTTATCTGTTGTATTCAATGAAATGTGAATGAAAGAAGGATTGCTGCCTAAATGCACAAATTTTAAATATATATATATATATATATATATATATATATATATATATATATATATATATATTATTTTATTTTATTTTAATTTGATAAATTATTTATATATGTATTTATTTTAAATAATAGAAGTTCTTGAGTCAACCGTTTTCTTTGAAATTTAAAAAAAATTTTCGTCATGTATGTTGACTTGGGAAAGGAGTATTTTTTAAAAAGAAAAATATATTTCAAGAGATCCAGAACGTAAGTTAACATTTCGGGAATAATCGATAGTTGCACTCTCAAGAAATTTCCGTTTAAGTAAGTTATTTAAATTTTAATGTGTGGTATTCTTGAGATCTGTAAAGAAAAGTCTTCCTTTTGTCTTTACTCATACTGTCTTTTTACATTTATATTTTATTTATATCTGAATTCACCACCCCCCAACACACACGCGCATATATACATATATATGAATAATACTTTTATTAAACGTTAAATGGTATACAAATAATACTTTTATTAAACTTAGACGTTATTTTGAGTGGATACTCGTATTTGAGTAGACGCTCCGTTTATTTATTAAACAGTGTATTTATTATATTTTTGTCTACCGGCCTGATAAATAAACGGAGCGTCTACTCAAATATGAGTATCCACTAAAAATATAGCTTAAGTTATAAAATCTTTCGGATTAATAAAAAACAAAAACCCAATCATTTTTTAATCGATTTCACTCCATGCAAGGCAGTAAAGCCACTAAGACACAAGGGCTTACTGGGTGTAGAAGAATTAAAAATCAGAAACATTACTAATGAGTGGGAACAAAAAGAGTAACCAGGAGGACAGTAGATAGCGATTGACATTTCATTTAAATTTTTGAAAATTAAAGTTGGTCGGAATGGATAGAGCCTGAAAGGAGTTACAAAAGAAGTGCTAGAAAAGAAATTGCAAAGAGCAAAGAATTTGCAGCTACAATGTTGTGCAAAAAAAAAAAAAGTGACTCAGTCAAATTTTCTTGGAAAAAATCTTGTTTTTTCTTAATATTTTAGATAGAAAATAGTGTTTTTAAAAAATTGTGTATAAGTAAGGGAAATGATACATTGTCTGCAATTTTACAAAAAATTCTTAAGAATCAAACCTAAAGCATGTTATTTTTTGTTTTTAAGGTAAATATTTACTGTGCAAAAAAAGTGACTCACTTTTTATACTGTATTAATTAAGTTAATCTAATATTTTCTTTAAAAAATAAAATTTAGTAAAATAAAAACACAAAAGAAAAATTTCATTATTAATTTATGCTTCCACCTTTGTTTTTCAGAAATTTGACGAATAAGATTTTCCCAGATGTCATCTCCTAGCAAACTGTTCCACTCCACAATAAAATTTTCAATCAAAGCTTCTTTGTTTTTAATGATTTTCTTCGAAAGTATCAATTTTATTGCGTTAAATAAAATTCTCGATTGGGTTTAGGTCAGGATACTGCGGTGGCCATACCATAACATTGACATTTTTTTAGGAAAAGTAATTTTTCATCTGCTTTGAGGTATGGCAGGGAACATTGTCTTGTATAAAAATGAGATTTGATTGATCAATTTCGAGTTTTTCGGCAAATGGCAGCAAGCCAACATTTTTGAATATTGAGAGCGTTTTGTCTACTGGTTTTAAAAAATCGAGTCCTATTGAATGAGAAGCAAACCCAGACTATAAAATTGTCAGGATGCTTCACTGTATTAACTGTCATTTTCAAACGGGTTTTTTTTTTCGCTGCTCTATCTGATTTTCGTTCTTTTGTCTTTTGAAAACATTTCAATTTTTGTCTCGTCGAAGAAAAGAACATTTTCTCAATCAGACTCAGTGAAGGACTTGTAAATGTTTGCCCAATGCTAAACGTTTAGTCTTATGTGTTTTATTTAGCAGTGGCTTAAAAACTTTTGAATAGGCTTTGTAACGTTCGTTAAAGAGCCATAGTAGAGGAGTTGTTAAATACTTCGAGATTATTTTTCAAGGTAGCAGCAATTTTTTTCTGGTAATTGACCGGTTTTTGTTAATTTCTCTAATGATTTTGCGGACGGTTCTCTCATCGATCTTATTTTTTCTACCCCTATTTTCTATCTTAACAAATGTCTCAGTGGAATTGAAGCTTCTTAAAACCCTCGAGGCAGTTGATTGAGAAGAGTTGATACTATTGGCAATTTCTCAAGTTGATTTACCAGATTTTGATAGGGCAACTATTGCTACTTTAACAGATTGCGTTTTGTGCTTAGCTTTCCATAACAAATCACTAATTAATTATATTTTTGGTTACTTTAATATACTTTAAAATAATTCTAGAACTTTGTAGAATTTTTAAGAATATTCTGGAATAAAATTATGGAAATAAAATTACAAGGTGTTTTAAAATACTGACACATTTTTTAATGAGCCACTTTTTTTGCACAGCAGAAAACTTGTTAAATACTCAAAAATGGTCAAAAATAATAGTTCCGAATTATTTTTTAATTTTACTGATAATATGTATATTTTTAATTGAAAAAATAAATAATTTTTTTATTTATAATTAAAGTTAAAAATAACTGAAAAAATTATTGTTGAGTCACTTTTTTTGCACAGTACTGTACATCTAGCCAGCTCAACTGTAAATTGATGAGATCTCGACGTTAGTCTAACACTGCGCTTAAATTAAAAATGTCTAAGTACCATAACGAAGAGCTCATCCAAACAATTACATGGAAGTATTTATGGAAAAGAGACAAGGAGGCATACTTACGTCGTTGGGAAAGTGACTGAAGCCGAGCCGCCAGATCAGGACCGATAATATTGCTGATATATACAGCAATCCTCGGTTACAATTTCACATCGAGAAACACCAAAGATAGAGGGACGCTTAACTTTAAATTTAAATTTTTAAGTTTTCGGCGTCCGATGTAACCAGATACATAATATAATGGACGTAATTCAGCTTTTTATCTTTTTTCTTTTTATCGCTATTATATTTAAATATCCGACATTGTACTAGCGGTAGAGATTAGAGAGGAAAGAAGAAATGCATAAAGGAACCTCATCTTAAATTTACCGTCGTTAATTCCAGAATTAGTGCGCTTGCTATACATTTTCCTAATGAAATGTGTATGCAAATACTTCTATTATGGGACAGAGGCAGTATAGTGGGTTATCAATTATAGTGAAGTGTATGAGTGTTGAAAAAAATTAGTTTGATTTTGGGCTTGTTAGTTAGATAGCCCACTATAAGAGGGGTATAAAAACAAGAAAATCAAATTGTAAAGTGAACCAACAAATTTATATACATGTAAATCAATTAAGGTTTTTACAAATAAAATGAATGTATTTTGGTTGATACAAGGTGGTCAAAATGTTCGTAGTACTTCTTGCTAGAATGAGTTTATGTGTACGTAGGCAGGAACGTATATGTGTGTGTATGTATGTATGTATGTATGTATGTATGTATGTATGTATGCATGTATGAGCGTTATCGGAGAGTAATCGCTCAGTCTTAAAATGTTCCGTTCGTTTATCAAGTATAAAAGAGTTGAGGGAGAAAGGTAGAGATAATAATAACGATCACTTCACTTCTTCTCTCTGGTGACAGGCGAACTTGCCCGTCTTTTATTTTGTTTGTGGGGCTTGAAAAGGTAATTTGGGAATTCACTCCCGGATATGATTCGGGCCTTTCCATTGGATGACGAACAAACTTCGCGTCGGCTCCCGAAAAGGTCCGTAAAAGAATTTGTTTCTGAGAATTGAAGATTATTTGAATTTTGTTTTTAAATGTTTTCTAGTTTTCTATTGGCCGAAAAAAATTTCGCATCAAGGTGTGAAATTTCACGAGTTTTGTTTTGGATTCGCTTTTGCATGTGTGTTAAGCAAAGTTTGTAAATTCGAGTCTTTTTAATTTCTAACAAAATCAATGAGTCAGTGCTTAGCATTTGAATTTTAAATCTAGACCTTATTTTGTTCACTACAGTAGCATTAAGCTATTAACTATTTCTTATATGTACAACTAAAAAGATAAATAGGTGTAGTCAAGGTTAAAAAGAAGTCAGAGTAAGTCAAGTGGATGCAATTTCAAAACAATCTATATCTGTCTTGGTATAATGATGTGACCAAGTGATTCACACAACCCCATCGTTAAGCTTTTACAAACAAAGATATTGTAGATAAAAATACGTCAGAATCTGGGCAAAATTTTGTCAAAGCCCAAGATGACTGCTCAACACTCGAAACAAAGTGATTTGATAAAATTACGAATGAAACTAAATCGATCAAAAGGATATTCATGCCTTTTTCAATAAATCCTACGACAGGCATTTGTTTCTAAGGAAATTTTTTTTTTTATTAGTACTTTGAACTTAGGTTATGGAAGACATTTTTGCTATTCCTATGGACCGTCGAAATTCGGTGTTTCATTTACCAGCATCACTATTCTTGTATTTTGAGAACAATGAATCGTATGAATTGTTTATTCTGGGGGCTGATCGCGGATAACGGAAACCACCGAATTACTAGCATCCCTAATTTCTATGACCATAATTAATGACATCTTATGTACTGTTTATTCTGGGGGCTGATCGCGGATGACTGAAACCACCGAATTACTAGCATCTCTAATTCTGTATAGCCATAATTAACTACATCTTATGAATTATTTAGGGCGGGGGCTGATCGCGGATAACTGAAACCGCCGAATTACTAGCATCCCTAATTCTGTATGACCATAATTAACTACATCTTATGAATTGTTTATTTCTAGCGTTTACCGTGGGTAACTGAAACCGATCTAATCGAAAGCGTTGATAAAATGGACCACGGTAATGGTAATTCTGTCCTTTAACTGGGCTTTTTATATGATGAAATAGGCAACTACCTCAACCACGAGACGGACAACAATGTGTATTTTCCCTGTGATACGGAATGAAGAGGAAATGGGTATCACCAAGTAATAATGCTGAAAAATGCGATAAAGACCGCAACGTGATACTCCGACGATCTACTAGATGAATCTGCAATTTGGGCATTGTTGAAAAATTTGCTAATATTACAAGATTTACAGATTCTATAGTTCATAAAAATCTTATAAGCAGACCAAGTATAAAGCCAATAATCTACGTGCTCAGTTTCTTAGTGTATTGCTTTCAGTGTCAGATCCTGCGAAGTCAATTTAGTAAATTTCAATCAATATTCGTTCAATAAAGACCGTGTGGGTGTATCTAAAAAGTATAGTTTGGTTTGGTTTGCGCAGTTGAAAAGAAGGGAAAAAAACTTTAATACAAAACCAAAAAGGCTTTTTTATTCCTGCTGTTACTCTAAATTCTAATTCTTACGTGACTTTTTACTAGTTTTTTTTTTTTCAATGTACCCAATAAAAACATCTACCAATTTATTTTTATAATGTTAATAATAAAAACGAACTAATATAGCCTTTAATGTACATTTTTATTAGAGTGAAAGCAGAAACAGTTCAGTTCGTACTTGTGGGTGAATATGTTGTTTTTCTTATGTACGTCGGCGGTCACCAAAATGTTCTTGAGGTTTCACTTATATAATAGCAGCAAAATTTAGCTTCGTGTTCACAGAGATAAAAACCTACTTGACAGGAAATAAAACGTACACAAATAAAAGGAAAAGCATGTTAAATTGTATGTTAATTTCATACAATTTATTTATATTTTTTCTGTGTATCAGTGAGTGTTGTTTTATGGTACACATGATGAAAGGAAGAATTTACTCCGTAGTATTACGAGCGAGAACTTGAACAAGTGTTGCTCGTACCAAGATTCGTGGTGAAGAGATTGAAATTAAAGTCTTTTGGCGAGATGTCCGTATTTTCAGCCGAAACAGTTTTTGTTGCATGCTGGGAGTATGTTTATTATTTTTAATTTTTATTTAACACCTTAATTATTATAAAACGCAGATTGTGTGTCTGTGTCTGTATGTTTATATATTGGATCGGATTTCCTACATTTTTCAACCGATTTTAACAAAACTTCACAGGACTACGTAAAATTACCTTGCGGTGGTTCTGACAGCGCCCAAAATTGGAAAAACACAATTGTTTTTGCACGAAATCAATTTGAAAACACGATTAAGAGGCATTAACGAAAGGGGGACAACTCATATCAAGTTATACTTATTAATATCGAGATATCGAGTTATACTTATTATAAAACCCAGGTTAGTTGTTTGTGTGTGTGTGTTCGTTTATATATGGGATCGGATTTCCTACATTTTTCAACTGATTTCAACAAAACTTCACTTTTTTTTTTTGGCAGGTAGTGTTTCTTATTGTCTTGCACACTTTTTTCTTTATTTTTACATTCAGAATGCTTTAAAAATTCCATTTACAAGACAATTGTTTATAATAAAATTCTATTCAATCGGTAGACTCATAACGATTGAAAACGATGTTTTTGTTTGGGTTTGATCAATTCGTAAAAAAAACAAAAACAAAAAAAACAAAAACAAAGCAAAACAAAAAAATAAAACTAATTAAGACATGCATGTCCGTCAACCTTAAACAATAATCTTTGTCAATTTTATTTTTCAGTCTTTATGATGGTCGATATTTGATCTATCTCTTGCTGTTACACCCCCGGGCTCTACTGCTAGTATTATATAAAACGTTTTTATGTTACTGTTTTATTTATAATTTTAATTATTATTATTATTATTATTTTATTTTTATTTATTTATAATAATAATAATAATAATAATAATAATAATAATAATAATAATAATAATAATAATAATCCTACATACTCTTAGTTGAAAAGTCGGAATAATCCCGCAAATTTGTGTTGCAACAGGTTAAATTATTTTTAATTCTGACTTCCGGTTGGAGTAAGTTTGCATAACTAGGGGTTGAGCTGTTATTCTCAACAATTTTTTTTTTTTTTTTTTTGCTTTACATATTGTTGGTATTTTATTTTTAAAGAGTCCTATCAACGATGTGCACGTGCAATAATTATAGCTTTAACACTTTTCAATTAGTGTTTCTCGTTGAGCCGAAACAAATTATTGTAAAAACATTTGACATTTTATACGTCGTATTGAAGTCTTCTTGATCACACTTGATTTATTTGAATTATTTCAATTTCTCCGTCAACGGTTTACGGTGAAGGAGTTTGTATGGTCTTTTAGTTTCGCCAGTGACACTTATTTTATATTTAACTCCAGGAGGGTACAATTCCCGTAAATCGTTGTTTTTGTAACCAGGGAGGGAAATGGAAACTAGGTCCTTGATTTTGTTTTGTTTTTTTTATAAAAAGGTCCTGCGAGGTCAATTTTGAACTTCATTAACCATTCATTAAGTTTATTTCTATTTTTATTAACAACTCAGGATTTTACATTCAAATTAAAAGAACGGTTAGCGAAGGTTCTTTTGGAAAGCTTATTATCTTTTGTATACAAATTCAAACTGGTATCCTTCTCGTGAGAAAGATTTTGTAACTTGGAGTAAGTTGGAGCAGTGACAGAGAGAGAGAGAGAGAGAGAGAGACTCCTCCTCTTTTGTAATAGGCAGTCATCCTGATTAGTTCTTTTATAGTGGAGTGGTCCAATCTGTTTCGCTTTCCGACGAAATGATAGAGAGAATTGACTTCGAAACTATCTTTTCCTGGGTTTATATACTGATGTCGGCAAGTGGTTGAGAGTGTGGCGAGTGCTGTAGGATTGTCCTTCGCTTTGATACATGGTCTTTGATCATTTGTTTTGTTTATTCAAGTATCTGGTTCAGAAATGAAGTTACCTGATTGACTTGTCCATAACAATAGTGATATTAGTGTTAATGAGGTATTAAGGAAATGATAAGTAGGTGATACATTTCAGAAGATTTAAGAAATTAAAAAAAATTGTCTACTACTACAGGTTTAACAATTTGGTAGTCGTTTATTTCATATACAACATGTTATTATATTATATTATATTATAAACAAGATTTTAACCAAAATTGCGAACTTGCTAGGAAGGATCAAAAGTTTTTTTTAAATAATTAAAAAATACTTTAGATTTTCCTCTTAATAACGTAAACATTTTGACGATAAAACTTTGTTTTTATTAAGTTTGGCGCCTTTTTTTCGTCATTCTATGTTTTTTAGGCGAATTAGCGGAGATACCAAACCACCGCAATTAAAAGTAAAACTTAACGGGGAAGGGCACGTGACTCATGCCCATTAAGGACGTTTGGATTTTTTTTAAAGAAGGATGTCTACTTCCACAGCTAGATTGTTTTTACACAGAGAGTATATAGCAACGAAAGTGTCCTTCAAACAGGTTGTTATTCCACAGACAACAACAGCAAGCACAACCACGATATGTCTTTTTAAGGGTAGGTTGAAATATGACGTTAAGTAAAGTTTCTATTCGCAAATAAGCTCAATTTAAGTGTTATTTTACGTTTAAATGACTAAATGGATCGAGCCAATTTCTTTTTATCTAATAAATTTAAACCTGGCTAATTTAATGATGCATATGGCGAAATTTGAAACGAATTAATTTTTTTTTTTTTGCAATGTAAACATACCATGGAGATCGTATTCATAGAAAGATTATGCTGAAGTAATGTGTCAAATAAAAAAAATTATTTAGAAAATAATCCGTGAGACTAATTATCTTCCTTGCACAGTAAACAGCGTTTCGCGTAAGACCCGACGGTGAACTGTGATGTAGGGGACCCTAGCGGTCCCATTCTAGATTTTTACCAAAGAAAAAAAACAAAAAAAAACAATTAGCCTAGTAACAAACTGGATGTTAGTTTAACATGTATGCAAAGTTTCATCAATATTGGTTCATAGGTTTAGACGGCAACTTGATTCGGACAGACAGAAATTGCCATTTATATATATATATATATATATATATATATATATATATATATATATATATATAAATTACATTTGTTAGAGTTTTAAAATATATTTTTAAAAAATATCAACATTGCTTACTTCTTATTATACATTGCTTAGTTCCTTTTACTACTAAGCTGTGATCTAAACACAAAAGTCGTTACCACTTTCAGGACCGAAAATGACTTTATTTAAATAAGCAATCTATATAACACTAAAAGTCAGTGGTTCGAGCTTTCGTGGTGTGTCGCCCGTCCGGTGCATAATAATGATTTCTTTCCACCTCTCTCTTTCCACCTCTCTCTTTCCACCTCTCTCTTTCCACTTATCTCTTTCCACCTCTCTCTTTCCACCTCTCTCTTTCCACTTCTCTCTTTTCACTTATCTCTTTCCACCTCTCTCTTTCCACCTCTCTCTTTCCACCTCTCTCTTTCCACCTCTCTCTTTCCACTTATCTCTTTCCACCGCACTCTTTCCACTTATCTCTTTCCACCTCTCTCTTTCTACCTCTCTCTTTCCACTTATCTCTTTCCACCTCTCTCTTTCCACCTCTCTCTTTCCACTTATCTCTTTCCACCTCTCTCTTTCCACCTCTCTCTTTCCACTTATCTCTTTCCACCTCTCTCTTTCCACCTCTCTCTTTCCACTTTTCTCTTTCCACCTCTCTCTTTCCACCTCTCTCTTTCCACTTATCTCTTTCTACCTCTCTCTTTCCACCACTCTCTTTCCACTTATCTCTTTCCACCTCTCTTTCCACTTATCTCTTTCCCCCTTCCCGTGATTGCGTGCGTGCTTATTTATATTTCAGCTTTCTTTAAACAAATATTTTAAATATTTTAAAAATATTTTTTACCATATTTAAAAAGAATATTTTCATGCGAATATGATTTAAAAATATTTTTTGGCATATTAAAAAAATATTTCTAATCTGATTTTTAAAATATTTTAAGTAGGTACCCCCACGAGATCGCTAAAGAATCAGCATACGGTGATGAAAACATACTCCAAACGTAATGAAAACATAGTTTTATCGTCAAAATCGTGATGTTATTATTAAGAGGAAGATCAAAGTATTTTTTTTATTATTTAATTAAATTTTTTTACTTCTTTTTAGAACATTCGAAATTTTGATTAAAAAAAACTTGTTCTTGCGTCAACGGTTGTATTAACTTTTAGCATAACAAAAATCTTGGTAAAAATATTTTTTTATTTCACATGTGTTTCTCTCCCATATTTAATTTTACGAAAGCTTGAGAAATTCCTCGAGATAATTTTTAGTGACTATATTAGTTAAAAGCAGAATTTTTTGAAGAATTTAAATCACCGGTAATTTTTTTTTTTTTTTTTTTTCAAAATCGAACCCAGTCTTACCGAAAATCTGTTCTTAATCGAAAAATGAAAAACGCAATAAAACTAAGACATTATTTAATTAGAGAAGCTTTTAATTGCTTTTATGAATAATATATATTAAAAACAATATTATCCGAAGAAAAAAATTTCAATGAGAAATGGATTTTTACAGGATTTGTTTTCATTTTTTTACAATTTAAAATTGAATAATTTATAAAAAATTTGAATGTATTAAAGTTCAATTTCAGTGAGGTAATTCTTAGATATTGTTAAGTAAAACTATATTTACTAATTATATATTTTAAAGCTTATTACAATCTGAAAACCCTGACTATTTTTAAAAGAATTTCGATTTGTATTTATATATTTGTATATAGATGCAGAATTTCTGAAGTATGGATGTACAAACCGATAAATCTATTCTTAAAAGATCACATGTTTTAAGAGTTGTCCTCCTTTACAGGAAAAACAAAACAAAAAAACTAATTAAATTTGTTGTCTGCTACACAATATTTAATTATGAATTCGTTCGGCGTCAATAAATCAATTAACACGCCAGAAAAACAAAACCCCGTGGTTAGAAAATGCTTGTATACAACATTTTATTATATAAGTAAGTAATATTTGTTTCAAAATCAGATTAACTTAACTTTAAATTTGCCAATTTTCCTCAAATAACCTTTCAGAAACATATATTTTATTTTTGAAAGATTTTTAAAACGGAAAATTAAGTTTTGTTTACAGATGTCTAAAAAATGGCTGATGTTATTGATTTTACTGAAAAAATGAAAATGATTCCAATCAGTTTAATTTCTGTCTGAAATACACCAAAGTATTCTGCTTGCCGGGTATAGTAAATTTAATCCTTTAGCTTTCATTTAAAGCTAAATTGAAAGCTTTAGGAAAAAGTTTTCATTTTTAAAAATTCATTTTAAACCTTGTGTATACCCAATTCGTGGAGATACGTAATTTTGAATGAATAAGATTTTAAAATACGAGTTGTTTATACAGTAAGTATTTTTCTTCAAATAGACAATTTTTTTAATGTTGAAATCAACTTCAATATTTTATAACCTGAACTGTCAGTGACCCAACGGATCACGGGTAGTCTAGTTTTATTATAAAAGTCATCAACAAACCAATTGCTTCGATATAAAAACCAGATTAGATGACTAACAAAACACAGTTATTTTTTTTTTTTTAATTTGATTCTTAAAGCTAAATATGTAAGATCCACAGAGTTGGACAAGATGAATGACAGATGGTGACATACAGTAAAATCAGAGCTCAATTCCAATAAAAGGCTTCCCTTGGGCAGCACAACTGCTATTCTATTAAAAGATGGAGACGAAAGTTAATCCTTGGTTCCTGACGCCGGCGTTCGAAATAGGAAGTATGGTGGGAGTTGGACTATTTTTGTCTCCTGGTCCAATCTTTTAAATTCAGCTTCGTGTCATATTCCGTTCAAGTGGGCGCAGGGATAAATGCCGAAACCGTTGCTCCAGGCAGTACCTCTTCAAAGCGGGAAGGCTAGGGTTAATGCTTGGCAGGTGTGGCGTCCCAAAAAAGGGAAGTACTGAGAGAAATAATTTTTTCCTCTACCCACAGGGTATACGGTGAAAGGAGCTCACATTAAAACGACCTTGTCTCAATTCTTAATGTATTTTTTGCTAACTTTGGCACAACGTCACTGTTGTGGGGCAGAAAATAAAAATCAAACTCGCTAAACGAATGAAATCTTCCCGAAGCTTCCTGAACATTGTGTTACAGTAGGCGCAATAGGTATTGACCATGCTTAGCTTAGTTCAGTACAAGATCACATGTGGGGCACGTCTATTTTGGCACGATTAGCCTTGGGAAAGGCATGAATAGATCTCTTCTTTCCTTCAGTTATGGCATCCAGTCAAGGATAAGCACATCTCTGAATTCCGTAAACGTGTCGAAGGTAACTGAAAGCCAGGCCTCTGATTGGGAGATTGGTGGTTTTAAGGAGTGTGAAACCATCTCTTAATTGCTGTTGTTCTGTGGTCCACCTTAATCCGAGTTGTAGCACCTGTTAGTGTCCCAGCTATGGTTAAATAGTGAACCCCCAAACAAATGTATTTTTCATAGTAAAAATACCAGCTATACATTTTTATATATAAATGTTACCAACAATACATATTTATAGTAAAATTACCAACAATATATTTTATCAGTAGTCGGAGGCATACAATTGCGTTCAAAATGTATTTTATTGAAGCCATGAAATTGTGTTCAAGATATTTAGATTTGTGCATTAAATAACCCATGGAGGTGTTGATACATTGCTAAACTAATTCAATAATCGGCTCAAAGGGTTCTCGCAAATGATTAAAAGAGATTGACTTCATTTGGAAGCGTTAAAATTCACAAGACATTCCTTACCCCAGTTAACAATAGATTGTAGGTAATTTCGTTTTAGATCAGCTATAAATTAGATCTTATCGAACCGATCAAACTTACTATTAAAACAAATAAAAATAATTGTGTCATCAGTATAGATACCGAGTTTAGAACTCGATATAAAAGGTGTTCCAATAACTTAGACCGATTTTAAATGTGAATTAAGTTTAAGCGTCTAATGATTTCTTTCTTTTTCTTTCAGATTTAACAACTTTTTTCCAAGTTTTCAGGTAAGAGATTTAGCCATCTTGACACCATTTCTCGTAAGAACCACTGAAAAACCCTTTGAGTTATTCAGCTAAAAAGAGAGTCTGTTAAAATTGTTTGTGTCAGCCCACTGCCTTCTTAAATGAGCAATGGTGAAAGGGGAAAGATCATTCAGGCCTTCAGTAATGGTACCAACATTTATACTCTGACTTTCATCATCAAAGTCCATTCAATAACCATCAAGAAAACGATGAATAAGTTTTAAAAAAGAGGGAAGAGTAGAGAGGAAAACTGGATCTGGAGGTCGCAGAAGGAAGAGGGATCATCATTTCAACTTAGATCTAAAGAGATCAATTAGAAAAGATCTAATTCAATCCATAAGACGTGTGAGATGAGTTTCAAATATGACAGTCCAAAAGGCAGGGAAAAAGACTTGAAAATGAAATCGTACGTGAAACTTGTGAGGCAACTTGTTACTCCAGGACAGAAAGAAGGTTAGAGAGGGCAAAGATCATTTCGAATAAGTTGGAAAATGATCCTGGAATAATATATATATTTTAACTTTATTTCAATACTTCATGATCTTCCGATCATTAGCGATGATCAATTAATGATGAACATGTCATTTTCATTTATGATCGATTTCATCAAGATTATTCTGTTAAGCGTGGAGAGTAATTATACATTCTTGTTGCTCAAAGTAGAGTCCAATAGTGTTATAAAAACTTCGGAGAATTCCAGTAAGATATCTTTAATCATTTCTAAGATACAACGGTTCAGAGCTTAATCTAACAATTGGAAAATTTTGCTGTTACATCCGGTACACACACACACACACACAAACACACACACACACACACACACATATATATATATATATATAATGAAATATGGAACTATTCAAAGATTTGGAGGATTTGAAAGGATTTCATATAACTTTTGCAACCACTCTACCGGGATAAAATTCTATTATTTTTTCTTTCTTAAAAGAAACTATTTTGCACTTAAAGTTTCTCGAACTTTTGTATCGCAGCTTTTATACACACGCACTCTCGCACACACATACACACACACACACACACACACATACACACACACACATATATATATATATATATATATATATATATATTTAAAGAAAGGATTTTCTTGAAATTTAGAACGTAAGAATAGGCGAAAAAACTTCTGACTTTATACAGACATTTACCAAATTCAGCGTACTTTGGCAAAGCTTTTTCTAAGACAATGCGTTAAATGTGTCAAAAGTAGATACAGCTAACGCGTCGGAATCGCTCTTGTTTTTAATGCATTTTCATGAAGAAAAATGCATGCCTCTGTTGAAAGCTAAACATATTTCTACACCTGTCGTTTTAGCCTTATAATCTGTAAGTAGCTAATTTCTGAAAATCTCTATCTATAAATGGCGGGATGTGTGTGTGTGTGTGTGTGTGTGTGTGTGTGTGTGTGTGTGTGTGTGTGTGTGTGTAACGAATACAGGGTCGCAATTTTCGACGGATTTGCACCAAAATTTACATGCACATGCTCCAAGTTAGCGGAAAGGCCAAGACCGAGTTTGCATTTCCAAACTCCCATCGATAGTTGAAATAATCGATTTTCATGCTTTTACGGCAGTTTTCATGTAGTTTGCGGCCATTTTGTACTGGCCAGAGTAATAACCTATAGCTGGCTGCCACGAATAGGCAGGAGGATTCTATTGGCTAGCGTGAGAGTCAACAGCTGACTGACACGAATGTTAACTAGCATGCTAGCATGCTAGCATGCAAAAAAATCGACAGCTGCATTCATCACAAGTGGGAAAAATTTAAATCTGCATGGCACTTTACTCCAATTGTCTCACTCGCTTGCTTAAACTCAATGTTGATTCTGCAGAACTGGGTTGGGTGTGAAAAAGTATTTGTTGTTAACATTCTTTTTTTATTCGGGTTTTCCAGTTACAAGTTCTTTTTTAAAGCTTATCGTTTTGTGTTCATTTTGTTTAGTTCTTTTTTCATAACAGATTTAATGTTTGGTATAGAGCTTAGAAAAATTCGCAGTGTGAGATAGGCAAGAAGACATGTAGCAACATCAGCACGGCAAATGGCACTCCTTTAAAGGCAAGGAAGGGCAAAAAAAAATAAGTGATAGCGATTGCTGTATGAATCGTACGCTTTTTGAATCAAGCACGAGCAACGCCGGGCCATGCTGCTAGTTAAAAATGGTTGTAGATATCTTTCCGACGTTAAGCAAAATTATAAATCTGAAATTAATCGCAGTCTTATTCGGTCATCTTATACGGGTGTATCAAAAGAATTTACTTTTTTTTACAGACCTTTATTCCAACACTTATTTCATGGACACATCTGTAAGCTATTATTCCACTACTGTTAATAGATATGATATCATTATTATTGACACAACTCAGTCTTTCCTTTTGTTTCAGATATTATAATGGGGAATATAAAAATTGTATTGAAATTCTGGTAATTTTGAGGCATTAGAGTGAGTCGAAAACCTGCTTGAAATGTAAGAAAGAATAAATGGCCATAATGAGCCAAACTATTTTAAGCTCATATTTAAAAAAAAAAAAAATAATAATAGTGACCTATATTGTTTCTTTTCTTTAAGGATAGTGACCTACTTTTCCCCATTATTTTTTAGCATAGTGACTTACTTTCTTCTTTTTTTAAGGATAGTGAACTAGTTTTTGCTTAACTTTTTTAAAGGAATAATAACCTACTTTGTTCTTTTTTTAGTGTAGTGACCTATTTTTTAAATGATAGTGATCTACTTTGATTTTTTAATAATAGTAACCTATTTTATTTTTCTATATCGATATTGACCTGATTTGTTTCTTTTTTTTTTAAGGAAAATGGCTTACTTTGTTTCTTTTTTAAAATGTTATTGACCTACGTTTTTCTTTTTCTAATGAATAGTGACCTAATTTCTTTCTTTAACGATAGTGGCCTACTTTGTTTCTTTTTTTAAAATGCTATTGACTGACGTTTTCTTTTTCTGATGAATAGTGACCTAATTTGTTTCTTTTTAATGATAACGACCTATTTGCCCCTTTTTAGGATACTGACCTACTTTTTTCTTTTATAACCTATAAAGAAGGGGACAAAATCAGATGTCGCTTACTATGCTTTAAAATGAAGGTAAAATTGGGTTAATCCGTTTTATGATATGATATATTTTTTGTTGGCTTATTCAATGTCCTGTTTATTTTTTTCCTTTGCTTTGTGTAGTACGAGTTTCCCTCAAGAAGTGTTTTTATTGGAAGATGCGAATAGATAAGATGCCATGCAATCAAAGAAAATGTAATCGTGACCATTGCCTTGATAGAAATCTACGTAAGATGCGAGAAGTACCAATAAGTATGATTTCTTTGCAATTTACATATTTCAGGGCTATCAGGAATTTATTCTGCATATTTGTTTGTTCCTTTTGATATAATTCCCAAAAGTCCCAACAACAACCACATACAACACTGTTATCTTGAGATATCACATTCTACTGATTTCTATCTATATCTGACTTGTTTCTCAGTTTGAATTATGTTTTCTATTTCTTGCTGTAATTATTATTATTATTATTATTATTATTATTATTATTATTATTGTATGTTATGTTTCCTGCTTTGTCGAGCCGGGTCCAAACTATGGCCCTTAAACACTAAAGGAGTATTGTCATTTAATTGATAGCACTTTTCTTAGTATATGGGATGTTCTTAGTAGGGCGATCTTCTGGGCAAGTTGTATATTGATGTTACCTGGGACACTCTTAGTAAAATTGTCCATTCCTTTTCTCACGAGGCCCAGAGCTTCAGTTATTATTGGTACAGTCTTAGTCTTCATTCCCGACATCCTGTTAATCTTGATCTCCAGGTCCTTTTATTTGGACAATTTATCGAAAATTTTCATAGAGATGTTTCTCTCAGATGGTAATGCTATGTCAATAAGCATACACTTCCTGAATTTCTTGTCTTTTATGATAATATCAGGTCTGTTGGCTTTTATTTCCCTGTCAGTTTGAACTGGCGTGTCCCACAGAATAGTTACATCGTTATTTTGGGTAACTGTCTCTGGTTGGTGCTCATACCATCTCTCAGTGGTTTCGATGTTGTGCTTCTTGCATATCTTCCAATGCACATATGTCGCTACCTTGTTATATCTCTGTATATATTCATTTTTTGCCAGTTCCGGACATCCTGAGATAATATGATCATGTTGACACATATAATATGTGTCATAATATGATCATATGATGACACATATAATATGTGTCATCATATTTTCCGCAGATCCTGTATTTCGGGTTCGTTCCATCCGTGATTATTATTATTATTATTATTATTATTATTATTATTATTATTATTGTTGTTGTTGTTGTTGTTGTTGCGTTTCAAGTTTCTTTGTTTTACGAGCTGCCTCCAAGTTTAAACCTGAAAACTCAAGAAATTACAAATTCACAGATCATCGTTGCTGGTACACTTGATTGGATATATATTTGACATTCTCAGCATCATTTTTTGATTGTAATATGATTGGAGTGTGTATGAATGTTTAAACTTTCATTAAAATGTGAATGGGCGAATGGGTATGCACAGACAACATTTATGTACAGTTACAATTTGTGAACAGAGTAAATGGTGTAAAATCCAGAAAACACAAAAAATCCTCAAAATTTGATGAAGAAATCATTACATATGTAGATTTGTTTGAATATATGAGAATGTGCATACAAATTCGATTCGTATAGATTTATAAATTGTCATATTGATAAATCTTTCTTGGTGATGTGGAAAGTACCTATGAATGCAATCTTTTGTATTTATTTGTTCAGATTTATATTTGAAACTATATGCAACCATTGCTCGGGTTTGTCTTTTCATTATATAGGTAAACATAGGTCGTCCATCCAAAAATTCGCAAGCATCCAACCAGAAGCTTATCCTTTTAGTGAGATCTTATACTTGTATAGGGGGCGCAGTCAGCAAATTCTAGGGTATGCCGGTAGGCCAAGCAACGTAGACGTGAACCCGACTAACATTCCAAATGTTTTTTTTTATTAGAAGAGCTAAGACTATCGAAAGATATAATGGGAATAGTATTACATATTTATGTACAATAAATGGTTGAATAAAAACCGAAAATACTTTTGATACACCCAAATATGTTTTCCTGGATTTACATCAGTTACCTGTTAGCTTTATGTTTGAATAATGAATCTTAGTCTATGGAGACATGCGTCCCTGACACAATATACTTTTTTTTGTCTTTTTTTTGCTTTGAATATTGTTGCCATATTTGGTCTGGTGCTCCTGCTATATATTTAGAGATTCTTGATAAAATACAAAGAAGTATCTGCAATTTGATTGGTTATATCATGGCATCTCGGCCTCTGTCCCTTTCCCACCATTTTAACGTGGATTCCCTGTAGCTTTTCTATAAATATTTTCATAGACATTGTACTGATGGACCTTCCTCTTTGGTACCTGGATTTTATGAAGTTTGGCGGCAAGGTCTAATCATTTCGCGGTTAAAATGGCTAGATGTAACCGTAAGTTCTATGCTAACAGTTTCTTCTCTCAAATTTCTCACTTGTAGAACTCTCTTCCAGTTTGCTTTCCTGTCAATTTTGATCTTCAAAGATTTAAATGCAATGTCAATCGTTATCGTCTGTCTTCTTAATTCTTGTTCTTTTATTGTTCTCTCTCCTTAATAGTAGTTTTTCCTCATATTCTCAAACACTCGTTAATCCCTTGCGTCTTAGTCGCCTTATTGCCTTGCTTGGAGTGAAATGATAAAAAAAAAACTTTACATCTGGTACCTCTGCCGACGAATTCTTGCATCTTACATACATTGGATCCATGACCTTCAAGTGGTGCTATGATATTTACCCTCATTTGTCCATTTTTGAAGACTCTTTGGAACCTAAAATTTGGATTCTTTGACGTTTATTCTTTTTTTATATATTTATTTACATTCTGTCAGAATTTATTATACGAATCAACGTTTTTACAATCAACACAAAGATCAATCGATCTTTTAATATCGACTGCGTTTTAATTTTTGTTATAAGAAAACACATTATCAGGAATAGTATAACAAAGCTATTATCATATTTTGAGGATATTGTGGAATCCTGTGTTTTTACCATATCTAAATTTGGGAAACTTCACCAGCAGGCATTTTTGAGTTATGCATTGCCATGTCTCCCAGATACTAAGCAAAGTATTAAGAGACGGGAAAATATCTTTAGAGCTACATAATTAAAGATATCAAAATCAAGCAGTTACAGAAATTTAAATATCTGGGTTATGTAATAAAAGACGAAATCTGAAGGAATACGAAATATGTCTTCTACCAAAGTATTAAAAGAGAGAAAGGTGCCTTGAGAAGCAAAGAAAATGGTGCTAAACTGCTATGTAATATCTGGTCTTGTATATGGCAGTGATTGCTGGAAAATTTCATTACAATGAATAAGAGACTTGAAGCGGCAGAGACAAGGTTCTACAGCCGGGTGCTAAGAATGTCATTTACAGAACATGTGCGCAACAAGGAACTCTTAATAAATATAGAAATACCAGAAAATTTATACTTATACTCAGAAAGAATCAGTTGAAATTTCTGAGACACATAATGAAGAAAGATAATCTAGAGAATTTAACACTTACAGGGATATATTGAAAACAAGACAGAGTGAAATAACGAGTAACCTACTTACGTAGTTTGTGTGAATGGAATGGTTGAAAAGATACTTAAAGCAACAAAAGGGAGGAAGTTGTGGAGAACCATGACCGCACACGACTTGAAAGGAATGGTATAAATGGATGGTAGGACATGGACAAATAGGGATGGTAAATGCTCAAAAGTTATTTAGAGGGACAAAAGACAGGAAGTTGTGGGAGTGCTATGATCGCATACATCCTGAAGGGAATTGTGTGAATAGATGACAGGATAGTTAGGGGAGTGGTAACGGTTCAAAAGATTTAAAAGTTACTAAGAAGGATAAAAGCTAGAAAGTTGTAAAATCAAGATCATCCATATCCTAAAAGGACATGACACAAAGATGAATAAAAAGATTAATGAGTAATTCGTTTATTACGGATTGTTAACCCTTTGTGGTTTATTTAAAGCCGAAGCATACTTTAGATTGTAAGAATAAATATTTTTAGCAAGTGAATATTGCACTGTCAATGTTTTTGAAGATAACGATGATTTTTCTAGAATAAAGGTCTACTATTTAACCGATAGCTTGGCGTGAGAAAAGATGGGTTTGTACCTTTCCCAAAGGTATTTGTGCGTAAGTGAATTTAAGAAATTTGACTTGAATTCGAACTCGGCTTTCTGATTTCTCATTCCCAGTCTCTATCCATTACACAACCCGTACACCCTAGAAGAAGCTTGCCTTGGTGAAAAACCACCTCAATTCTATGTATTCTTTACTCTAACCATTGAGCCATACATGCAGGTATAGAGAAAGTTAAATCGTAATTTTTTATACTTACTCATCATCAAAGCCGCTGCAAATATTTCTGCAGACTGTTTAGCGTTATAGAATATAAACGTGTTGTTGCAGAATAGGAAAAATTCGTACCCAATTTATTCATTTATTTTATTATTTTCATATCTATAGCTTCAAACATTCCCGGACAATATTTTGATAGCGTTTTTTTGGCATGATGAAAATGCACTTAAGAACTGTTGACTAATGGAACAGGTGAAGTAAATAAAATGTAGATATTTGAAAAAAAAAAAAGAGAGAGAGAGAGAGAGAGAGAGAGAGAAAATAAAAGAATCACTTTCAAAGAAAATTAAAAACGGTATTACAGATGCTAAGAGAAAGATTTCCATTATGAACAAGAGATTTTCATCACTCGGCGAAGCGTACAGCCACTTTGAAGTCGTTCGAGTTTTGAAGCTACTTCCAACTTGTTCTCTTAATTTTTTATTATTTGTTTTTGAGGGAAGGACTGACAATTAGAAATAGTTGTGGAAATTGCAATAGAATATGCAGCTTAGTGGTAGAGTAGAAAGTTGTTGACAGGAGTATCGCTGCCATATCTGGTCTGGAGTTATTCAATACTCACTTTCCAGACTTGATAGAGTTCAAAATCAGTGAAGCGGTCTTTTTTCACACGGACGTAACGCCGCAAGCCTATCCTAATCTATCACTATTTTCATGGCAAATGATCGGATAAGCTCCAAAGTTTATTTTTTCCCAATTCAGGGTTTTATAGCTAATGCACATTATGCGACGTCCATAGAACCGATTCATCCGCATTTACTCCGTACATTTCCAGTTGTAAGGATATAGTCCCACGCAGATAGCTTTTTACTAAGAACTGTTGCTTTTGGAATATAGTCTTTTTTTCGTAACGAAAACGTAAACAAAGCAATTTCTAATGATTCAATCAATTTTTTTTATCCGAAAAGTGGTCTTAGAACGTGTTCATCTAAAGATCAAAAATCAATCAACTTGGTCTTATCCAATGGATTGGTACTACTGAAGTAATGAACTGGTTCAAGAATATTGATGACAAAAATGTACCTTCACCCAATTCGATATCGTGGATTTCTATCCCTCTATTTCTAGAGACCTATTCAAAATGGCGTTGGAATTTGCTGAAGTTTATTTGGACATTTCAAAGGATGAAATTGACATCATTTTGAACTGTAGAAGATCAGTCCTAATCAATGATAACGAACAGTAAGTTAAAAATTCGGACGATAATTTTGATATATCAATGTGATCATTGGATACTGCAGAGTTTTCTGATTTAGTTGGATTGTTTATATTGTACAACCTTACAGGTTATGAAGATATTACTTTAAATAGTATAGGGATCTAGAATGTCGATGGTCTCATGATTGTAAAAAAGCTCTACGGGAAGTAAAGTGGATACACTTAGGAAATTAATTCATAGAGTATTTAAATCTTTAAATCTTAACGGAAAAATTAGTTCTATTAAACAAGCTGATTTCCTAGATTTAACTTTAAATCTATTTCTTAATCATTTTCAGCCTTATATGAAAAATGATGCTAACCCGATCTATATCCACCCTAATTCTAATCACCCACCGTCTGAACGTAGTATTAACTAACACTCCTCCAACAAAGATGCGTTCGAGAAACATAAAACGGTGTATAATAAAGTTCTTAGCGATAGTGGATACACGTCTTCAACTTCCGAAATTAAGTTTGGAAAACATGGTTGTTCTAGGAAGAAAAATAGAAACAGGAAGAACATGTGGTATACACCTCCATTCAATCAATTTGTTCGTACCAAGTTGGGACACAAGTTTTTAAACGTAATGGATAAAATTTCCTAAAAGTAATCTATTAAGTAAAATTTCCAATTGGAATACCCTAAAACTTAGATATAGTTGTACTAATAATCTAGAAAAATAATTAAATCACACAACAATAAAGCACAAAAATTATATAACAATAATAACTGTAATGCTGGTACCAATTCTAATTTGCCCTGTGTAAATGTAATTGTAGGAATCCTGACCAATGTCTATTATCTAACAAGTGCTTAACGGAATCCATTGTATATATGTGTTCTATTTCATCAATTGAAAATCCCAGGATTGTTAAGTTGTATATCGGTAGCACTAAAAATGCTTTTAAAATACGTTTGTATAATCATCTTTCATATTTTACTAACGCTAACAAACGCAATATGACTCCACTTTCTAAGTATTTTTGGACGTTGAAAGAAGAAAACAAAATATCTAAGGTTAAATGAGGATCTTCATCCTCAAAAAAGCCAGAACTAGTAGATCTTTATAAGAACCTTGTTTTTTTATGTCTACACGAGAAAATGGGAATAATTAAACCTTTAAATAGCGATCAATTGTTAAATCAGAGATTTGAAACTACCGTGAATTGTAGACACATTAAGGATTTAACCTTACAATCTTGCTAAACTTTATAATTTAATAATCTTATGTTATATTACCTTCTTATAAACATTTTAATGTTATCCTTAGTGGTTTATTTTAAATTAAGGAGGTAAATAGGTTCGTAAATTACTGGTAATAATGTTTGCCGTAGATAGGTTTATACTTATATTACTAGTTATAATGTTTTGTAATAGTTTTATACTTTTAACTTTTATATAAATATTCTAAAATGTATATTATAATTTTATTTATAATGTAATGTTTTGTAAAGTTAATTAATTATTTTGTATGTCTAATGCTTTTACTTCTTAAAGTGTCTTTTATTTACATACTATGTTTAATTTTGTTAAAAGATATGTGGTTTCTTTCAAAAAGCCAAACAGCCTGAATTGTTTGCTACATTGTATCTAAAATATTTTCTATCAAGCTGCAATAATTCACAATTAAATTTTGAATTTTCTCAACGTTAACGTTTTTTCATCAGCTAAATTTTTATCAACTGTTTTCCTTTCATCTTTTCTTTTTTTCTTTTTCTTTTCTTTGTATTAGTAAATTTTGATATATTACTTCCATTCTTCTTTCTCTTCTTTCCTTTTCTCTTTCTTTTCTTCGGAGAGAGGATGATTTCTTATGCTTTTCTTTTCTTACCTCTTTCTATTTCTCTTTCTTCTTTCCTTTTCCTTTTGTTGATTTCTTGTCCATTTCTTTTTTCTGCTTTAACCTGCGTATTACTTTCTTTTCCGTTTATAGAAATTCTTCTTATGTCTTCCTAAATTTTTTAAAAATGTAAAAAGAAGTGATGTTTCATAAGTAGCATTTTTAAATAAAATCGTTTATAACCATCTTTGATTACCACCTGACGAGATGCTTGAATTAGACATCAAAACCAATGTGCATTTTTGTAGTAGTAACTTCTATGTTTTACTTTTTGTATTAAGTCCTCTTCTAAATAATTATGAACGCTTGAAATTATATTCTTTTCGTTCTGTTTACACACACACATACACACACACACACACACACACACATATATATATATATATATATATATATATATATATATATATATATATATAGATAGATAGATAGATATATATATATATATAATTTAAATAAAAACAGACCACTTTAAGGTTCCATGTAATAAATTATTTCACCACAGCCCTTTTAAAGGACTGCGGATCATCAGACTTTACTTCCAAAGGTTGAAACAAAAGATGAAAAGAAATTTACACATTTTTGACGGGCCGTATTAAGCATATGTAAATTAACGAAGTGGGGAAGTGAGGGGGAGAGAGAAGACATGAGGGAGTTAGATGTAATTTAAAATTTCTATTCTTTCATACCTAAAATTACTTGAGGAGGTCTAGACACTGACGCATTTAAACGGTTAACTTAACGGAAGTTATATATTGATATAGAAGGGGTAGAGGAGAAAAAACATAAAAAGAAAAAGAGAGAAGGAAGTCATGATAGAAGGTGTCATTAATTTTCTTTGGGGGAAAAAAACGGGCTTGAAAAAGACGCTGTCATTTTGCTTTACTTTGAAAGTGTTATTTTGGGGGTTCATAAAGATTATAATGTTTGATATAAATTTGAATGTCTAAACTGTCTACAAAGAATTTAATTTGATGTTTGTTAGTGATTTAAAATTTTTTTTTAATTTTGGGGATTTTCTATGAAATAGTCAATTAGAAAAATATTCATAGAAAGTACATTAAAAGAATAAACTTTTATTTTAAAGTATAAGTTTACTTCTAGTAATCTTTTTTATTTTTTTTTAAATTTTATTATTGATTATTAAGTTGACATCTCTATCCGTTTGTATTTTGTCCATGAATTTAACTCGTGACTGTTTCTAGATAGGTAATCTCTTTTACTTAAAGTTTAGTTAAGTTAATATGGGGTAATATACCCATACGGATTACCTAGTTTTTCATAATATATATATATATATATATATATATATATATATATATATATATATATATATATATATTCTAGAGATACTTTTCGTCCTTTAGGACATCATCAGACTAAGTTTGTTATGAAGTCGTAAAGGACGAAGCGCGATCCAAGAAAAAAACTTTTTACACTTTGTCATATATTTTCCCCAATATTGTTCCTGATATATATATATATATATATATATATATATATATATATATATATTAGGTTGGTGCAAAAATAATGTCGTTTTCTCACATATGTTACTATGTGAGAAAACGACATTATTTTTGCACCAACCTTATATATATATATATATATATATATATATATATATATATATGCATGGCGTGGATAAAAAATGCCTCTCACATAATGGAAAGACATTAGATTTTATGATTGGATTTTATGCGGGAGGTATTTCTACTGCACGATATATATATATATATATATATATATATATATATATATATATATATATATATATATATATATATATATATATGACTCAGCTTCATTCTTTCGTTCATTCATATCTGACTCTGGTTCATTTTTTCATTCACCTTTGTCTCTGGTTCCATCTTTCATTCATTCCTATTTGACGCTGGTTCATGGCGCTCTCTGGTTCCATCTTTTATTCCTTCAACAGAAGAACAATAATACAGTAATACAAAGCACATGTACTAGATTCAATTTATTCACTTTCATTGATGAAATCAAGATCCTTTTGTCATGATCCTTTGTTATGTGTATTAATATTGTGGTTTTCGAAATTCCTAGCTTGGAAGACCGTTTTCGTAGTGACCTCTTGGGTGAGCGTAGCCCAGATGTCTCCACCTCTGCATATGTGTCCCTTCGCGTTGAGGATTGTCCTGTTCTCGGTCTGTCCTTAATTTTATGTTCCCATCGTAGTATCATCCTCTTCGGATGAACTGGTTTACCGACTCTGGCAGTGAAGTCATGCCGCACACCGTCCATGCTCTTGCCGGAATGTGCGCAATCATTTGTTCATACACTTGCAAGTAGCCTCTCGTCCAAACTGTAGAAGCTCACGTCAACCATCTGAAATAGAAAATTACATTATGTAGCGGTGACAATACTTTCGGGCCAACCTGTCGATGTGAATAATGAGACCTGATAAGTCATTTAAAGTAAATAATCTGATGTGTTCGTTAGGAATTAGTTTGAGGTTTTTCTTTCTTTTGCATATCAAATCATTTCAGGATGTGGATCATCATGACTCTCCACAACATCCTGCCTTGTTGCTCGAAGTAACTTTTAACCATTTACCGTCGCTCTTTGCCTATGTTCTGTCATCAATTTATACAAATTTGCTGAGAAGTTTACCCGCTGTTTTCCCCTGCCTTACTTCCATTCATTGTCCTATGAGTGTCAAATTTTCTCAGCCTTCTTTTCTCATTATATGACGCATAATTTACAGCTGTCTCTTTCTGATTATAAGTCTAAGTTCCCTTGTGGTTCTTATTTTATTTAAGATTGACTCGTTACTCACATATTCTGTCTATAATATCATGATAAATTGCCCACTCATTGACCAAACACCAGAGCAATGACGAAATTTTAGATGGAATGGAATAAAAAAGACACTGAGAATCAAAAAGCGACAATTGAAATTTCTAGGGCGCATAATGAGGAAAGAGAGCTTGGTAAATTTGACACTCAGAGGACAGATTGAAAGCAAGAGGGACAGAGGAAAACAGCGCATAATATACCTAGAGAGCTTGTGTAAATGGCTGACAGAATAGGGATTAGATGAGATAACAAAAACACAACCTTTACTAAGGGCTACAAAGGACAGGAAGTTGTGGAGAACTATGATAGCCCACGTCCTGAAGGGACAAGGCACATAAAAGACAAAGTCAGTGAGGTCGTTGGTCTTGCAAACAGTTTTCATACTTGATGCAATAACTGTGAATATGGACGTAGCATAGAGGTTATTGCGGCAGAAACGAGGTCGTTGTCTTCACTGGCACGACTTAAGCAGACTGATAAATTCGTAAAAAAATAGGAACATTTTTTTCGGAAATAATTTTGTAGATTAACATTTGTTAGACATTTCTCAAGGTGAAACATTTGTCAGAATCGAAAAATATTGATATTTTTTATCGTTTTAGAAGGAGTGGTCCTGTTCATAATATTTAAGCGGTGTAAAATCGTTTCCTGACTTTTTACAGAGTTATCTGGACTTGCTTATTCTGCGAACGAAAGCAGCCTTTTTAAATATTACTTTTAAATAAATTTTTAAGTGATAAACAAAAATTTACATAAATTAATTAAAGCATATATATATATATATATATATATATATATATATATATATATATATATATTCTTCATTTAACAGAAATAATTATTATCCCTGAATTATTATGCATGCGTTTCTGGAGACATACCCCACCAATTTTTTTTTTAGATTTAAAAATTCAGAAATGTAAGAAATATATATATATATATATATATATATATATATATATATATATATATATATATATATACGCACACACACACACACACACAAACACACACACACACACACACACACACACACACATATATATATATATATATATATATTGAAATTTTTAGGGCACATAATGAATAAAAATTCACTGTTTTTCTCTTTTCCTCTTGCCCTCAATTTGTCCTGTGAGTATCAGTATCTGTGAGTATCCAAGCCCTCTTCCCTCATTACGTGCCCCAGAAATTTACTTTTTGTTTCCATTTTCTCTAAAACTTCGTCGTTGCTCACATATTCGGTCCATGGTATCATCAGCATGCTTCTGTAGAACCACATTTCTGTTTCTTCAAGTCTCTTCTGCATCTTTGAGGAGATTGTCCTGTATTCACCGCCATATAGGAGGACAAATTCTTCCAAAATATCTAAAATTTTTGTACTTGCTTGATTTTGGTATCTCCAATTTAGAATTTGCATTTTGGGTTCATACTTTTGCTAACAACCATACTTTTTGTCTTCTTGCTGCTGATTTTTAGTCCTTTCCTCTCGCTTTCCTTCAGCGGAACCAAATCGTCATGTGACAATCTGACTAGTCAAGGTAAAAAAAATGCAACAGCTGTTATTGGACAGACGGGCAACTCGGCATGGAATAAAAGTTATCGATCTCGTGTGGTTGACCCTTACGTGTGAGTTCGATCCACACCGGGTGCTATCTACTTTTGGCCTTGTACCGTAAATAACATCTATGGGTCAGAAATTGTATATATATATATATATATATATATATATATATATATATATATATATATATATATATATATATATATATATATAATAAGCTTTAGTCTGCCACAAAACTGAGGCAGCTGGTGAGAATTTAACTCAGTTTGCTAGAATAGCTTCTTAAATATCGCTCTCTATCTGGATGCGTGTATTTATCAACGGGTGCCATTGTGGCGCATGAAACTGTTTGTTTCTGATTAACGCCAAACTGCTGGTTGCAGTTATCTTTACAAATTAGTTAAAGATGGCCGAAATCTCACAACAGAGAAATATAGCTACCGTTTTACAACAATGCTATGGCGAGAGTGGTCAAAGGAACGTTTATTTGATTGTTATGCCACGTCGAGGAATATACTTTATGCAGAAAGCGTTTATATACGTATCACAAAATCTGGGCGGAATCGAATATTCTATAACATAGACATAAACACGGGCGTAGCTTGGAATCTGTGTTACTAGACACGTGTACTTTAAGCCTGCACGCTCCACACACATACACACAAACATATTTTCTAAAAGTAATTAGCTAGTACACTAATGGTAATAGTATGAACACCTATGTCATCAGCATAGACCCCCTCATAATCAGTACATTGGCCTCGGGAGGTAAAGCAGGATCATGGTAGACTCATACGGTATGAAATGTTTAAATCCAATAAATATAACATTGTTCATAACATGAAATAATATTGGATTGAAACAATCCAATTGATTACAGAGAAAATTACTTTGCTCCCGTTTCAGGTATGAAAAACAAAAAAAATGGTGATACGACTGCGGAAATCATATCGGCGACATTTTCCGCAAACGTCAATGAAAAATAACTCACCCGCCTCCACCCTCTGAGCTTACTTTTCTATTTAGCATAGATCTGACATTTAATTAGTTAATCAAGACATAGATACACCATATGTCATGCATACACCTTATGTCCCCCCGCCATTAACTTTCGGAAAAGAGGTAGCCCTTTGTTTTTTAATTTTCTTAAAAATCATTTAATCACCAGTTAACATCGCCTGAACACGTACAACCATAGTATTGAAACATGAAAGCTTTTGTGTAGCGATTTCAACATGTTTTTATTATAATCTCTTATAATAAAAATAATAACAATATATTGCTTTACTTTGTACTGAGCTTTTTTTTAAAAGTAAATGCTACGAACAGTGGAATTTTATCCCATCTGTTCTTTCTCTCATTTGAATGTAATAATCTGATTAATGTCATATTCACTACCTCGACTCCAGAATTTCAAGATAAACCTTTTTGTAAACGTTCGGTCCACTTGTCAGGAGGTTTCAGCACACACACACACACATATATGTATATATATATATTAATACTAGAAAAGGGCGAAAAATATCTAAGGAATCTTTTAAAGGTTCCTGAGTTATTTTTCTCCATTTTTAGTATTAAGATGCTTACATCAGTGCTATTTCCGGCTTAATAAAATTTTGTAGTATGAAGTCATTGTTCATCAACACACACGCACACACACACACACATGCACGCACACCCACATACGCACACACACAATTACACACACATATATATATTAACACATATTGATATACGTAAAATTATATATAAGTAGTAAATGATGTTTACCAAATGTCCTGTAGGTTTACTGAGTTTCTTGTTTCGTCTGTCTGCCTTAACCTTCACGGTTCGTCTCATTCTTGAAATTTGGAAACTTTCCATCTTGAAAAAAAATATTTTCAATTTCTTTTACAAACTCGGCTTTCCCCTTAGTATGACATATTTTCTTTTAAAGTCACTTTTTTACGAAAGCTCGTGATACATTCAAAGTTTAATTTACAAAATTATTCATCGGATAACAATTAATTCTTCAAACCTGTCGTTGATCTGATATGAATTTCGGTTACTGGGTGATAGAAAATATAAGAAAAACTATTAAGGAGAGAGGACAATAAAAGAACTAGAATTAAGAAGACAGAAAATAACGATTGACATTGCATTTAAATTTTTGAAGATCAAAGTTGACTCGGAAGCAAGAAGCCGGAAGAGAGTTCCACAAGCGAGAAGCACAAGAAAAGAAACTGTTAGCATAGAAATTACGATTACATGTAGCCATTTCAAATATAAATTGACGAGACCTTGCCGCCAATCTAATACTGCGATTAAATTCGTAACGTTTAGGTACCATAGAGAAATGTTCATCAGAACAATTACCAGGAAAGTATTTATAGAAAAGGCAGAAAGAAGCTACGTTACTGCGGCGAGAAAGCGACTGAAGCCGAGATACCAGATCAGGACCAATAATATTGCATATTCTTCTTTGGATTTTATCAAGAATCTCCAAATATATACCATGAGCGCAAGACCTTAACTGCGTTTGTATACTCTATGCAACGTAGATATAGATCTCTCTGAATTTGTGTTTCTCGTTCCGATAACATTCTGATCATAAAGATGACATTTATTGCTTCAGTGCCCCTTATGGAAGCCATTTTGTTCTTGCCCTAGTTATGGTTTAATTCGGCCACGTGCTCTGTTCATTTGAATTTTAATATGTGCATCACACAAATATATTCCAGTAATTAATATCATTCACTTAATATTAATCATATATTGAACGACTTATATTTTAATCTGTTATACTTTCAGTCTTTCGATATTTGAGATATTTAGATGATATTACCTGTTGTTATATTTTTGTTTATTCAATTATTCAATCGTTATCGCTCCATCATTGTTGCTCTCTTCCAACGTGTTGCCCAGACGACTATCTTCTTGCTAAGAGAGGAGAATGGTGAGCGATAATAAGTTTCTTCTTTTATATCAAGTAAATGTTTTCATTGTTTTGTATTTAAAGCAGCGTGTTGGCTTCTCGCCTATTCCCACTTTTGTTCTCGATACACGAGAATATCTGTATAATTAATCCGACTTCGTAAGAAGCGTTTTTTCTTTCTGCATACCACTAAGCATATTTATTTTCATCTCATTCTCATTGGGATACATGGGGATAATATGTGTGTGAGTGCTTGTCCCCTTGTGTGTGTGTGTGTGTGTGTGTGTGTGTGTGTGTGTGTGTGTGTGCGCGCGAGGACTGTTAATACACACATAGAGCTAAAAAATATATCACTCAGATTTATCCCAAACACACGTACGCAGACACACCCACACACCTGTGATTACATAATGAACAGGTAGGAAAACCTTCATAAATTTGACATATTTCACTATTTATTTTTCTACATCAGTTATCTTTAGGAATGGGTTAACGGGAAGATGTTTCCATTTTGAATTTTAAACTATTTACATTATTCGGACTATTGTCCTCATCTTTGTCGCCATATTTATCATAACGTTTCGGCGGTTGTACGCTCCGGCCTTCTTTAGGTGGTTGGAATGTCGAACTGAACGCTTTATTTCGCTCACTGGGGTAGACTGTTCTAGTTCCACGTGCCATGTCTAATTTAATTCCCCTCTCCAAGTTCTCCACTGCCTTAACCGGATAATGAACTCACACTCTTTGGCTCCTGTCACTGGATCTAATTATCGCCTTTATCCACTGTGCCATGTGTCCCTGAGGACATCTGTGTATGAATTTCTGGGTATTATAAACCTAATGTCTTCAGCAACGATTTTTTACCAGTGCTCATATTGCAATTTTTGCTATTATCATTCCGTGTTTTTACCAGAGCTCATACTGCAATTTTTGTTGTTATTATCGCTTTTCTCTGGCAATCCTTATTACTGGTTCCCATATTGTATTCATTTCTATGCTCGGTCGGCTCAGGAGATTTTTGTGGCCTAGCATATGTGCTGATTCCTTAAGTTTATGAATTTTCCAATGATGTTCTTTGTCTATGATCTCAATCTGATCCCACAGAGGGCAGTGATCTCCCTTTTCTCTCCATATGTGGTCAGCCACGCCTGATTTTTCCACTTCTCTCTCGTGTCACAACTTTCTGCAGCTGCATGGAATAGCGTACACACAGTCTTTAGTCATGTTCTCCTCTATAGGTGGGGGGTTCTTACTCGGGGGAGATATCTGCAAAGTGTCGTCCAGCTTTTGAAGGTTGTCATGATGTTATATGGTCCATGGTCCAGATCCTTTTCTATTTTCTCTGATAACCCCTTCACATAAGGGAGGCAGACTGTTTTCTGAGTGTTGTTGTCCTTCTCTTGTACCCGCCTATCCCAGTTTTGGGGGGCTGCTGCCATGTACCCAGGGTAGTTGTTACGTTGTAGCGTACTATTTATACTGACCGATTCTTTATCTAATGTCTCTGGGTCACCACTTATGACTTTTGTTCGGTGTTGTAAACAGCGGGCGATCCCTTTCTTTACGATGTATAGATGGTGGGAGGTACTGTCCAGTGAATGTCGGTTTACGGTATACGGATGTCTTGAAACAATGCTCCGTTCGAGATATTATAACATCCAGAACTATATCGAAGATTTTATTGAGTTCACATTGTCCAGTAGAACCTGAACATCTTCCTGGTGTGGCCAGAGTATGAAGGTGTCATCTACGTATCTTAACCATAGAGTTGGCTTTAGAGATATAGATTCTAATGCCATTTCCTCAAAGTATTCCATGTATATATTCGCTATTGCTGGTGATAATGGTGAGCCCATTGCTAAGCCCTCATACTGTCGATATATGTGTGATCCCATTCCGAAGTATGTTGTTTGTGTACAGAACGTCAACATCTCCATCAGATTATCTATTGGATATCTGGTCCGTTCTTCTAGGGATGAGTCACAGACCAATCTCTCTTTGACTACTGAGAGTGCCTTCTCCGTGGGTACCTTGGTGAACAAATTCACCACGACCAAGCTCGCCATCTGGTTGGATAGGATGGGAGCATCTTTGATCATTTCCACGAAGTGGGAGGAGTTTCGGACATATGAAGGAGACTTTCCGATCAATGGGTCAATTATATCTACAAGGAAGCGACTCAGAGGATGCCACACAGAGCCTTGGCAACTAACAATTGGCCTGAGCGGAATACCGTCTTTGTGAATCTTAGGGAGACCGTAAGAGCACAACTGATATAGGTGCGACCATTTCCAGAACATCAGGATACGGTGGCGCTATCAACCATTATCTTTATGTACTATTATCCCAAAACAATAGCACGATGGTGCACACACACACACACATATATATATATATATTACATATATATATATGGCACATATGTGTGTGTGCCCCCGCGCGCGCGTTTGTGTGTTAGTGTGTGTGAATCGTAATCTTGTGTTTTCTTAATTTTTGTTCTTTTATTGTCATCTCTCCTTAATTGTAGTTCTTCTCATATTCTCTAACACTCCGTACCCCGCCCCTGCGTCCTAGGAGATTTATTGGGGTCAAATGATTAACATATTTTGACAGGATACCCAAGATCCTAATGTGCAGCCAGTTAGATCAGGGCTACAGGAATGTAGGACGCCCATGGCTAAGATACAAAGACAAGCTGTCATCTGTCAATATACCTCATAACACCCTCGAGCGCTTAGCCTTGGAGGGGTAGAATGGAGATCAACGTGTTTTAGTGGACTCAGCAGTTTTCAATCTGCTTGTCTGAATCGTCCTCAAGAAGCGCGAGCATGATCTAAAAGGTCAGCCAATCTAACAGTGATTTCATTCCACAGTCTTCAGTCTTGCTCCATATGCGGCCTCCTTTGTAAATCACTAGCAGGTTTTAAGTGCCACTTAAGATTATCGCACAAAATTTCACAAATGAATCAATTAAGTTGCCAGATCCTCATACTTCGAAACCGACAAGAGAGTCCATTATATATATATATATATATATATATATATATATATATATATATATATATATATATACTGTGTATTAGATAAAAACATAGTTTTACGGTATGCTATATTTATGGGTAAAAGTGCTCAATGTAGGGGATAGAACGTATGTAAATATAAACGTGAATACTGAGGTCAACATCGAGGAGCGACAGTCTGTTTTATGCTCGAACGCAAACTTCAGGCCATAATGATTGCTTTCAAACATGACACAGATTTTGCCGCTCGGTATTGACCTCAAGTGTCCATATATATATATATATATATATATATATATATATATATATATATATATATATATATACAAATAAAGCGTGAGAACATACAGATTAAGAATCCACAGTTCTCTAGCATTTACTTTTTTAAAAAAGTGCTCGATACAACGTAGAGCAAAATATTTTAATAATAATGATAATATATATATATATATATATATATATATATATATATAATATTTTTATTTAAAAAATATTTTACATCGCTACATAAAAATTTCTATGTTTCAGAACTAAAATTGTTTCATCATCAGGCGATGTTAGGTAAATTTTAGTTCCGAAGCATAGAAATTTTTATGCAGTGATGTAAAATATTTTTTAAATAAAAATATTATATATACATATATATATATATATATATATATATATATATATATATATATATATATATATATATATATTTATATCTATGTGTGTGTGTGCGTGTGCGTGTGTGTTTGTGCTGTTTATATCTCTATACATTAAATATATGATTATTTTTTTCTTTATTTTTTCTTTTTCGTTTTTTTTCCTTGACCTTATTCGTTGTCTTCACCCCCTCTCTCTGTTCCTCCTCCTTCTCTCTCACTTTCCTTTTCTTAATTTCTCTCTGCACGCATCGTTGCGTGCAACTAGGACTCAGTCACGCTGTAATCTTAAGTGCAGTGTTGTTTATCTTGTGGTATAAGTTACAAGTGTTTAAAAGAAATCTTAAATAGTATAACGTATATATATATATATATATATATATATATATATATATATATATATATAAGTGTGTGTTTGTGTGTGCGCGCGCGAACACGCATGCGCGTGCCTATATAAGAAAGGAGAATTCGTTTTTACATATAAAAACATACAAATACATAAACAAAGTTTGCTACGCAACTAATGTTTCCTATTTTATTATGATGGCCCACGACGTCGGACACAGGAGTTAATTGTAAGGTAATCGAGGCTGAAACTTCCTGCCAATAGCACGAACTTTTTTCACCTTGTTACAGTTATCAATTAAAAAAAGGCAATTTGGCAAAATTGCGTCTGACGTGAAAATGCGTACGAAACAGAGCGGTGTAATTGAATTCCTCCATCCGAAAAAATATCTTCTGCAGATATTCATCGGCGCTTGCTGAACGTTTATGGAGTTCAATCAATGGATATGAGCACAGTTAGGCAGTGTGTAATGCGCTTCACTAGGAATGGCAGCAATATGCTTGAAAAACACATTCCGGTTGGCGCTGCTCAACCGTCAACTAACCAAATGAAGGACACCTTAAAGTGCATAGCCAATAGCGGAGACTATGTTAGAAATCAAAAATGTTGAAAGTGAATATTGACTGTATCCAACGGTCATATTAGCTCTTACTCTTGACTCGTTACGGTCAGGCTGGATAGGGGAAGATATTCTGCTATTTCAAGAAAATTCAATGTTTTAAAAAATCTTTAACAACTTAACACACACACACACATACACACACACACACACACACACACACACACACATATATATATATATATATATATATATATATATATATATATATATATATATATATATATATGTTTAAGAAAGACATTTAGCTCACTAACACACAAAACAGAGAATGTCTAATATCGAGAATATTTAACATCGAAAAATATACTAAAATTAATTCTTTTAATAATATGTGGACATATACACCCTAATGAAGGTCGCGAGACCGGAAACACGTCTAACAAAATTATGGAAAATAAAGCATAATGTATTTTTTTAATAAATCTACATTACAACCAAAAACATTTGCGGTTTCTCTCTTCTTTTTATTATACACACTTTTCTCTCGTTGGGACTACTATAACTTCTTCCCTTTATATATATATATATATATATATATATATATATATATATATATATATATATATATATATATGACTGATGTAATGGAATAACCTGTCACCCCCATGAGCGACTATACTATAGGTAGTAACTACCTATAAATATCTGTAAGTCAACAAACTACAGAAACGAGCTGGCGGCTGTTGAGTACGACTCAGACTTACGCGGGAACTACCGACCTTCCAATAGTAGCACTCACTACTGGATTGACTTGCCACGACCTTGGGCATAACTGTTTCCTTTATTCTTATTGTACTGGTTTTGTACAAAAAATCTTTACTTATTGTTATGGGATCTTACCCTTAATAATAATAATGGACTATACCATACTTAATAAATGCTGCGCCTCAGGAGTAGGCAAGGAGGCTACCAACTATTTTGAACAAATAGTTGGTAGCCTCAAATTGTTGGTAGCTTTGCTTACTTGGATAAATTTGTTTTGGATCATTTTTAGGTTTCGTCAAAACTTTGATCAAATTGTTGGTAGCCACAACTTGTTGGATCAAATTTTTGGTAGTTTTGACTTGCAGGCTAAAACTGTTTTTGGCCTTAACTTTTTGAATTAAATTGTTGAAAGCTTCAACCTGTTCGATCAAATTGTTGGTAGCCTCAAATTTTTGGATCAAATTGTTGGTAGCCTCAAATTTTTGGATCAAATTATATGTAGCTTTAAAATTTTAATCAAATTGTTCGTAGCTTCAATTTGTTTCATTAAATTGTTTGTAGTTTCGACTTCTTGGTTCAAATTGTTGATAACCTCAACTTTTGGGAACAAATTGTAGTTAGCTTCAAAATTTTAGCTTCCACTTGTTGGGTCAAATTGTTGATAGCCTCAGATTTTTGGATCAAATTGTGGGTAGCTTCAAAATTTTGATCAAATTCTTTTAGGTCAACTTAATTGATCAAATTGTTGGTAGCTTCATCTTGTTGGATCAAATTGTAGCTAGCCTCAAATTTTTGGATCAAATTGTAGGTAGTTTCAAAATTTTTATCAAATTCTTGGTAGCTTCAGATTTTTGGAACAAATTGTAGGTGGCTTCATAATTTTTATCAAATTGTTGTTAACATTGATATGTTGGATCAAATTGTTAGTAACCTTAAGTTTTTTTTTTCAAATTGGAGGTAGCTTCAAAATTATCAAATTGTAACCAGTTTTGTTTTGGTAGATCAAACCTTTTTAATCAAATTGTAGGTATCTTATAGTTTCTCAATCGAACTAACAAAAATAGGCATCTAGTATGTATATTTGAGACGTTGCAACTAAATCAAACAGAAACTTGTTTCAGCTCACAATCTTGATTTTAAGAAGAAAGCTAATTTATTTCAATAGAAATGGCATTTTTCTGTTTACAATATGGACTAGACTTCCTTAATTTAAAGTTAAAGACTATGATCTTTGACAGTTTGAAGAAACTTTATTTTTGTTTATTTTAATTTGTTGCATACTTATTTCACATGGTTTGGCATTTATTCATAGTCACAACATAGTAAATAAATTTCCAATAAATTTGGTAAGATTTAAAATCGCAATTTATTTACATTTTATAAAAGAAAATTTCCATGTAGAGATGTAAGTTGATAAATGTGTATTTTCATAGTAAACAGTCTTATTTGAAATGTTTGTGCAGATGGATGTGTGTCTGATAATTAGAAATTTGATACCTTTATTAAATACCATCAGTCACAGTTTTTTTTTTTCCGGAAAATATGCAAGAGAATCTAACATATAGTTTCACTTGATAAGGAGTCTTTTGATCTCTAGCCGCTTTGCTTGCCTGAGAATAAAATCTCCAACAGTAAAACTGCGATCGTGAGACAATATCATGTACAGGTTATGTTAGAAATCAACAAAAAATTACGGACAGTAAGAATTACTAAGAAAAAGCTGCCAATAACCAGATAGACAGCTGGAAATTATTGGACACATAATGAGGAAAGTCGGATTGAAAATTGAATACTCACAAGGCGCATTGAAATTAAAAGAAACAGGAGAAAACTGCGAATAATCCATTGATTAAATGAATTGTGGAACAAATATTACAAAATAAAATCGGGTGGTGAGGTGAGCAATAAAAGATAGGGTGTGGTTGTGAAGATCCATGGTCAGCCACGCTCTAAAGAGGCGTAACACATATTAAACGGAGAAAAAAAGTAGGGAAGTTAACTAAATGTTGACTCTTTGAGACTGATTAATTTTAATTAACAACATTCAAAAAGATCCTTTCCGCTTAAATTACGGCAGTTATTATATCAGCGTACTTTTTCGTTGGTCGGGCCAAAACGTTTGGTCTGTTTTTGCCGGTAGATGGCATTAGTAGCATTTAGTTAGTGTCATAAAAAAAATGAACCTGAAGAGTGACCCTGTATATTGGTGCCGATGGACCTAGGTTGCGAAGGAAAATGACGCCTTCGCAACCCTAACCTGGGTCAAGTAACAGTAGTTAAGTAGCCACTGACAAACAATGAACAACAGTTGTAAATAATAAGGGTTGGTTGACATATTTTAATGATTTAGTAAATATATATAAATTTATGAATAAAAATGTTTTCACATTTATCTCTTTATAAATTGATAAATGATAGATATTTCATTGGATTAGTTCTAATTGTATTCATTTTTAGAATGTTGTAAATATAACATTATTCATGTAAGTAAACAATCTAATAAATAAATTGGTTTTAATAATTTCGTTGTAAATTCTCAAGAACAAAAACAAATGTATAAAAAAAATAAATTCATTTTCATCGTGTGATTATGTTTTATTCCATTTCTACTCATCGCTTTTTCAAACAATAAGAATTGCCAAAGAGTGAAGGTAATTAGGACAGCAACGTCATGGGAAAAAACATCAAGTTTTGACACCATGTTAAAAATGTATCAACTGAAGTAGTTCTTTGTTCATGTAGTGATGTGGCTATAAGTCCTATCTCCGCACTACTTTATATCACTACGCGGGAGAATGTTACGTGACCTGTTTTAACCGTCGAAATAGGCGTGCAATTTGATTCCTTATTATATATTTAATTCCGGCAAATAAAGTCGTGTAAAGCACACGTATATATATATTTCTCTCTCAAATTATACCCTGCCTTGTTCATTATTAACGCTATGAGTCTGTCTGCCCCTTGGAAATTAACACACTACGTCTGATTGCGGGCACATTTGTCCATCTTTACCGGTTACTCGTACCTCCGATTATGTTTTTCAAACTTCTTTTATGTGCCGTGTCCCTTCAGGACGTAGGCGATCATGGTCTTCCACATCTTCCTGTCTCTTATAGCTCTTAATAAGTTTTGTCTTTTTGTTATTTCTCCCAAACCCTTTTCTACCATCCATTTCCTCAGGCTTATCATGTGTTACGCGCTGCTTTCCTCTGTCTCTTTCCCTCAATCTATCCCTGTGAATATCAGATTTTCTAAGCCACCTCTCCTTCATAACGTACCTCAGAAATTTCAACTGCCTCTTCCTCATGTTGAATATGTTTACTTTTTGTTTCTGTCTTCTCCAAAATCTCGACGTTGCTCACATGTTTGGTCCATGGTATCCTCAGCATCCTTCCGTAGAATCAAATTTCTGTTACTTCGAGTCTCTTCTTCATCTTGGAGGAGATTGTCCAGCATCTGCTGTCATACAGGAGGGTAGATATCACGTAACTGTTCAGTTCTTTCTTTGTTTCTAAATGAAAACATTACTGGCATTTACACACTCATTGCACAAATATTCCCAATTATATGGATTGGATCACTACCGTTATAATATTCATTCATCAAGCAATGGCGAACATAACTTTCATTAAAATAACTGTCTCCCATGGAGGTAAACATTACCAGAAACTATAAACGACGCACAGTACGATAGAACAGATGCTAGTATTTTTTCTTTCTCTAACGAGTAAAATGTGTCATGGGATCAAGTTTGATGTGGGGGGGGCACGACTATGCGTGTAGGTAGAGGCAAAAATTGCCCAGGCGCCACATCCTCTACCACAAAACTTCATAATACTCTCATTTTAGTGCAATGAAAAAGCGCTTTTTCTTCTATGTGCCGTGTCCCTTCAGGACGTTGGCACAACTTCCTTTCCTTTGTAGCTCTTAGTAAGGTTTGTCTTTGCCTCATCCGACCCGGTACCTATTCTACAAATACATTTACACAAGGTGGCTTACTCGCTGTTACGCTATGTACCTCCTACATTCAATATGTCCTGAGAGTGTCAAATTCTCCAAGTCCTCTTTCTTCAGTATCATTCAAATTTCAACTATCTCTTTCTGATTCCAAGTATAAAAGTTCTTTTTGTTTCCATTTTTCTTAAAACTTTACTCACAGGTTCAGTTTATGATATCCTCATCATCCTTCTGTATAACTACATTTCTGTTGCCTCAAGTCTTCTTCATTTTCGACGAGATTGCCCAGCATTCACTTTCATTTAGAAGAACTGTGGAGAGCCATGACTGCCTACGTCTTGAACGGACACAGAATAAAAAAGGTCATATTTAGCGCTCACTGGATATATTGAACACAAGAGAGACCGGGGAAACCTCATGTAAGATACTTAATTGAGTTTGTGTGAATGGGTAACAGAACAAGAACGAAAAGAGAGGTGAATAAAGGGTCAGAAATTAATTTTGTCTTTTTATGTGCCATGTCCTTTCAAGACATAGGCGATCATGGCTCTCCACCTCCCTCTATCCCTCGCAGCTCTCGGCAAGCTCCTTCCCTCTGCTTCCTCCCACGAACAAGGTTCTGTCATCCACTTCCCAGGTATGTCACGCGTTGTTTTCCCTTGTCTGTTTTCCCTTCTATTCGACCCGTGAGTATCAGATTCTCCAAGCCCTCCTTCCTCATTATGTGTCCCAGAAACTTCAACTGCTTCTTTCTGATATTAAATATAAGCCTCCTCCTTGTTTGCAACCTCTCTAAGATCTTATCGTTGCTCACTGCCCACGTAAGTGATATACACGTTACATTATAATAAAACCATTAAATGTTCCATTTTCCAACATTTCTCTTAAAAACAATGGCGCGTTTTTTGGTATTAATTCAGTCGATTTCAGATATAAATAAATTGACAGAAAATCTATATCTGGGGAAAAAAAAATAGTAGGTACCGCATCTGCTAAAAACGCAAAAGATTTATCAAAGAAATACTTGAGAACTCAGGGAACACTTGAAAACATCCAAAGAATCGACAACGCTATCGGTCCTGAAATGGCATCTCGACTTCAATCACTTTCCACCGCGGTTACGTAGCATCCCTTTGCCTATTCTATAAATATTTTCACGGTAATTGTTCTGATGAGCTTTCCTCGTTGGTAACTCGACTTAACGAATTTAAGCGCAGTGCTAGATTGGCAGCTAGGTTTCATAATAATTGCGAGTTGTAACCATATGCAAATAGTTTCTTTTCTCATACTTCCCGCCTGTGGAAGTCTTTTCCGGTTTCTTGCTTTCCTATCAACCATGATCTTCAAAAATGTAAATTCATGGTCATTAGTCATATTATGTCTCCTTTGATTTCCGTTCTTTTATTGTCTTCTCTGTTTCTTTCACTCTCAGTATCCCCTTGCATCATAGTGGATTTTATTGCCTTGTTTGAGGTGAAATGATTAAAAACGAAATTCTTCCTCGACATGACGTCAATTTGAAAAGTGTAAACAGGCGTCAACTGTTCAGTACAGACTCGTGACTGAACAAAAATAGAGCGTAACATGAAGAGGTGGAAAGACAGTCTGCGCCTGCGTAGGTCTCCCATAATTCAAGAGAGCGCATGATAAGCAGATGACAGAAAGCATCTTCAGTAATTCTGTTGCGACCTTCCCACTGAATTAGGTCCATGTCATGTTCTGAAGTATTTTATTCCAGAATGGAAAACATTCTAATTGTTGTTCGTCAATACCACTGACTCATGTTTATCTTCTATGGATGTGCCATCTGTGTCTACTATGGTTAAGATTATAAATATTCATTTTTAAATATAAAAAATATTTCAATCTTCGACAGGTGTAACTTCTGCTATATATGCTAAATATATATGGCTGGCCTTAATATTATCTGCCGAAAGTACAGATATTTACCCAAACTATTAAAAAATAAGGAAGAACGACTAGTACGAACATAAATGAAGATTTTATACAAAGAAAATATATTAACAAAGTGTAAAACTACATTTCATGCCTTCTCTCAGATCCAGAAAAGGAAAATTAGCGAATCTACAAACTTGTATCATTAGTCAGAAATCCAGCACGTCGTGTCACAAGAAGTTGGGTTTTTTTTTGTTTTGTTTTTCTGTTTTATCACACGTGTCAGGGAAGCATCTTCTCTTCATGGCATCTACCCCCAAATTGTGTCCTGTATGTAAAGAAGAAAAAGCTCTTTTTTATCCGTATCTATTATCGTTAATGATACCTGCATGATATATTCGAGGGACGCTCCAAAAGTCATATCTACGATTTATTTCCACAGAACCGACAACAGATACAGGAAAAATAATAATGGATAAAGCAAGTTATCAGCTACAAAATACTATTTTCCACATTCTTTTAATCAGATACAAGTTTCGAGAGCCACTCAAGGTAGATAGTTACAGTCAAAATGATAATAATGAATGAAGTGTATAATATAAATGGAAGATAAACTGGTAGGAATAAAAATTATGAGAATAAGGAGGAACGATGAAGATTGACCTTACTTGAAGAAATCAAGATAGAAGTCTTCACGAAAGCACCACACTAAGTTAGCTTACAGGATTATCCTCATTTTGTTAGGATTCTTCTATTAGTGCACGCTAGGTGGCATTGTATTGAGTAATGTAAAGAGATTTTCTCTCTTTTGCTCGCTTTACCCACAGGATGCCGTAGCAATAAGCCGGGTTCGTTTCCCCAATGAGGAGTTTCTTTTTATTTAACCCCGACTTTTATTCGACCTAGACACGGGGCCCACTCATACAAGTGCGCGTATCATACCCACCCCAATTAGTCATACAAGTATTTTTTTTTCTTTTCTATGTTGGCCTATATATAAAAACACATGTTTTGTATTGAATTCATTTATTTTGAGAGATTTCAACCGTTAATCAAATGTCATTACTATCGTCTTTCCCTCTCTGTTAAAAAAAAATTATCAATAATAATAGTTATTTAAATATCTAACTTCTTTATTTGATGAAACACGAAACCTTCAGGAATTTAATTGGTTCGTACCTTTAAACTAGTGAGTAATAAATATCTACGTTTCTTCTATGTGACGTGTCTCTTCAAGACGTGGGCAATTATGATTTTCCACAATTTCCTATCCCTTGTGTTTCTTAGCAATGTTTCTTCCTTTGTCAAGCCTCCCGAGTCCCATTCCGCCAACCATTCGCATAAACTCGCCAAGTAGTTGACTGACTGTTATTCCCTATTTTTCTTGTCCTTAATATGCCTCATGAGTGTTAAGTTTTCCAAACGCTCCTTCCTCATTATGTGTCCAAGAAATTTCATCCGTTTCTTTCTGATTCCGAGTATAAATGTTCTTTTTGTTGTTATTTTCTTTAAGATTTCTTCGCTGTTTACTCGCCTTGTCCATAGAATTCTCAATATCCTTCTGTAGAACTACATTTTTCTTGCTTCCAGTTTCTTCTTCATCTGTGGTGAGATCACCCAGCATTCACTGCCATACAAGAAGGTTGATATCACATTACAATTCAGCTCTCTTTGTTTCTAACGAAATTTTCCTGTTTCTTCATACTTTGCTTAACTTTTGGAATGCCTCTTTCGCTAATCGTTCGGTGTCACATTTTCCGACCTCTGTTAAAACACTTCCTAGATATCTAAACTTCAGAACATGTTTGATGTTGACATTTCCAAATTGTAGTTCGCATCTTGGGCTTTTTCTCTTGCTGGTAACCATACTTTCTGTCTTCTTGCAATTGACGGCTAGTCCCATCTTATAGCTTTCCTTTACTACCCTGTCTAGAAAGTCCTTTAGTTTTTTTTTTCTCTGTCAATCATCAACGCAATGTCACCTGCGTAGATTATATTGCTGAATCCGGAGAGAAGACACATCCTTGTCTTACGCCCCTTTCTATTTCTGTGTATCTACTCAAATCATTTTGTCTCGTTGATTAATTCGCTTGTGTAATAAAGATGATATTTACGATGTCAAGCAAGAAAATATCACAAGACATTTTCAGTTGCAAAATAAAAAAAAAACAGTTCAAATGCTTTTTCGAATATTTAAATTTGCCATCTTTTCCACAGCAGGCTGAGTTCATTTCAATGGTTGCATGGTAAATGATAGTAACTGAAATGAAATTTGATTTCCAAGGCCGAAACAATACGACAATCTCTCACTTGGGATGTGTAGCTATGGTACGGTGGGTGGGGGTGAAGATTCTTTTAGTTAGTGATCTACCTTTCTTTTTTTTTTTTTTTTTTTTTTTTTTTTTTTTGCCAATATCAAATGACATCGCGTCTTCCCAGTTGTTCTGATGATGAACTCTTCGCTATGGTACCTAGACTTTATGAATTCAAGTGCAGTACTAGACCTGCGACAAAGTGTCATCAATTTACAACTGAGCTAGCTAGATCTAGCTGTAAATTCCATGCTAAAAATTTCTTTTCTCGCACTTCTCGCTTTTGGAACTCTCTTCCAACTCCATACTTTCCAGCCAACTTTAATCTGCAAAAATTTAAATACAATGTCAATCGCTATCTACTGCCCTTCTGGTTACTCTTCCTGCTATTTATAATGTTTCTGTTCCGAATTCTTCCCCAACGAGTAACCCCTTGTGTCTTAGTGGCATTTCTACCTTACATGGGGTGATACTGATTAAAAAAAAAAAAAAAAAAAAAAACTAAAATGACTTAGAAGGACTTTGGGCGTCTACCGTATCGTCATAATTTTGACGTCTATCTAAACTTGATTCTTTCATGCGTTCAATTTGCACTGAAACCCAACTATTGTAGCCTTGTACCAGACAAAATTAGCATATTCATATATATTTTCTTTTTTAAACATTTCTTCTTCTTCTTCTTCTTCTTTTTCTTCTTCTTCTTAAAATTTAAAATGCCTTTCTTTCTCCTTAATTTTTATCAATGATTTAACATTTATTTTCTTGTTTTTATTTTGTTTATTTGATTTTTAGGTATTTTCCATTTCTTTTTCTTTATTGTTATTTCTTATTTACCATGTCACCCTTTTTGTTACTACTTCTACATAATGCTACTTTAGATATATTTTCTTCTTTTTCTTATACTATTACTACTACCACTACTACTACTACTACTATTATTTTACTCTTCTTCCTTCCTTGCTTCTATCCTTCCTTCCTTCTTTCATGGCGTGAAGAGTAGATGCTAAGGCAAGGAAATTGGCGCCATGTTCGGTATTCATCGGAGCATGATAGACTCTTATGTGTTTGAGTTTCTTAATAAACGATTCCAAAAAGCACAAGACAGCATAGACTGACCGTCTAATCAGAAACTGCCCAAGGCAAGGATATGAACGTCATAGGCGGGACCAGTAATCGGAGACAAGATCTGTTCTCAATCAGAATATAAGTTCACGGCTCGTGGACCAAATAGAAATCAAAGAGCAATTTCGAAACGGGGATCTTTTCTGTAAATTCACCCCAAATAATGTAAAGTCACAAAGTCACCCCAAGAAATTATACATTTTAATTGGAAGTTTGTTTGTTTTTTGTTTTTTTTTTGTGTTTTTTTGTTGTTTTTTTGTTTTGTTTTTTTATATTAAATTTTTGGCACTTTTATAAATTTTAAATTAAAATTTGTTTAGCTTGCCATGAAGTTGCTGGAGTTAAAGAACGCAAACACAAGGAGTGTGATTTTCGTTTCTTAGTAAATACTTTTCCTCCGTTGATGAAATGCTCTCTAAAGGATATGATATAAGTTTGAACTTAAGACATCGACAGAATAAATGGCGCTGCCTTCTCACTGAATGCCGCAAAGGGAGCCGCTAAGGAAAGGAAATCGGTTCCAAGGGTCAGGACAACCCGACCATAAAATCATATTATTTATTTATTTATGGTCAAAGAATAGAACCACTATAAACTTTTGTGAAGACCCTGTCGCTACTTCCACGGAAAGTGCTTGGACGAACTAGATTCCCTGGTCCCACCAATTCAAACCTTCACGTCAAGGACACGTCCTGTCACTTACATAGTAGCAAACCACCCACATTCTCTCCGTATTTCAACGATGAGAATTCCACTTCTTCCTGCGAACTACTGCTCTGTGGAACAAACTCCCAAGAGAGTGTTTTCCCGATCACTACAACCTTAACCTGTTCAAGTCTAGAGTTAACCGTTATCTTTCACTTCTATCCACACGAATCCTCTCCTAACGTAACCCTCTACCTCGGGTGGCCCCCAGGCCTTATAAAGGATGACCCTTACTGTAAAAAAAAAAAAGAACTTGAGATGAATCATTGCACCGTTGGGGAAAATTATTTTTATTTGGGGATGAATTAATAGAAAAGATCCTTATTATTATTATTATTATTATTATTAGTAGTAGTAGTAGTAGTAGTAGTAGTAGCAATGATGATGTAGATTGTTTTCCTAGTTCCGCTGCCAAACATCACTCAATGCTGCTGCTATATCCTCTAGCACAAGTTGATTGATAATGGAAGAACGCCTTTTAAATAATCTTAAAACTCAAGATAAAACAAATATTAAAAACAAACAGCACGTTTTATTCTTACAAAGAGTTTGTTGTTTCCGCATAGTGGTTCCATGTTGGCTATGAATAATATTAGATTAAGAGTTTTTACTGCAATGGGAATTCTGCTCACTAGAGACATGAGATACGTTCTACTATCAACAAATACAAGATACCTCTCCAAGTTTTCCTTTCTCAAAACCAGCCTTATCCACGTGCAACATGCATCAGAGATATTGTCTGCTTCTTTCTGTTATCAATTCCATGTTCATCATTCTTTCTTCTTTTTTTCTTTCTTAACATATTAAACCTCATTTTCTTTTTCGTTTCTTCTCATTTATTTTCTTACATAATTTATTCGTCCTGGGTAAAACGTTACACTACATCCACGTCCTGAGCAAGACGATAAACTATGTCCAGCAGCAAGGCCTCTGATCAGGAGGTTTTGAGGAGCGTGGGACCACCTCTTAATTGCTGGTGTTCCCAGGTCCACCCTGGCCCGGAGTGATAGCACCCGTTAGGGTCCCAGCTATGGAAAATAGTTAACTATTACCAGCAATACTTTTTTGAAATGGTTATTACCAGCAATACAATTTTGAAGGAAAAATATTACCAGAAACAGATTTTGCACAAAACAAAATATTACCAGCAATAAAGAATTTTGTCGGCATTGAGTAGCCCATTGGGGTTGGTGTGCCGTGGGGCAAAATAAACCAAACCAATCTAAAACAAATACATATTCTATTTATACGAATCTATTCTAAAAATCTTGTCGGCATTAAATAACTCATTGAGGTTGATATGCCGTAAAACAAAATATACCAGACCAATCTAAACCAAATAATACATATTCTATTCATACGAACCTATCCTAAAAATCTTGTCGGCATTAAATAACCCATTGAGGTTGATATACCGTAAAACAAAATAAACCAAACCAAATATAATTTATAAACCTCTCTCTCTCTCTCTCTCTCTCTCTCTCTCCCACTCCCTCTTTAATCATTATACCCGAAGTAAAGCAATAAAGCCACTAAGACACAAGGGATTATTGATCATGAAAGAATAAGAATAAGATATTATTATTAAGGGACGAGAACAATAAAAGAAGAGGAATCAAGAAGACAATAGATAATGATTGACATTGCATTTAAATTTAAAAAAATCAGAGTCGACTGGAAAGCAAGAGACCGAAAGAGAATCCCACAGGCGAGAAGGGCGAGAAATGAAACTCTTAGCAAAGAACTTACGATAACATCTAACCAATTCAGCTCTAAAAGACCCAGTTACTAATCTAATAGTACACTTAACTTTATGAGGTCGAGGTACCAAAGAGGAAAGCACATTAGAACAATTGCCATGAAAATATTTATAGAAAAGACAAAGAAAATCAACGTTGTGCCAGTGGGAAAGTGACTGAAGTCTAGATGCCAGGTTGGGATATATGTATATTTATATTATAAACTGATCACACTGATACCTCACAATCATTCTTTTTGTTAAACAAAATGGGTTGTTTAGATTTGATGAATATGGTATCCAGAAATTTTAGATGAAAGTTTAAATTCGATTTAATTCCCACCAAAACATACCCTCGTGATACGCCGAAGAACATTGCCGATTAATTTTAATCGGCAATGCATTTCGGAAAATCTATAACTTATCCCGAGAAAATTAAAATGTATGCCAAGCAAAAAGGAAAAAAAATGTTGCAAGCAAATAAATACATGAAATATTGTAAGAGACAAGTTTCAAGTAAATTTCCTTAAAAGAACTAATATTTATAGCGACTCTAGCAATAACTGTATGTGATTATTTATATGGTATTTACTCGATCCACCCCCACTAGGACGAGATGTGACACAAGGTCTTTTTAAAGTGGGGACCCGAGCGCGTACACCCGGGCAAGGGACAAAAAAGCCCCCGCAACCGTCGATTGCGCTAGCCTCGGTGCGACCACCGATCCCTCCCTCTGGTGCAATGGGAGGGTGCGGCCTCGGGCAGCTGTTCCCCAGGGCTGGGCACCTCTCAGTATAATTTTCTCAGTTGCCTCTTTGTCCTTTGACAGAGAAACCACTCGAGCGCACTCTGCCCAAAGACAGAGACGCAACTGAGAGATGACAAGCCTGCGTTAGAAACTCCTCCAAGGAGGAATTTATACGCTATGTGATTATTTATATTTGTTGGTTCAATTCGCTTGTCTTTTTTTATTTGCCTGCCTTACTTTAAATTTAGTCTCGTATTCTAATTAGCCTTTAGGCAAAGCTATAGAATGGGTGGGTGATGTAATGGATAGTGGCTCGGAATGAGATTTCGGAGAGTCGAGTTCGAATTCCAGTCGGGTTACATTCACTTACACGCAAATAGTCTTGGGAAAGATATGGACCGATCTCCTCACCTAGATAGGGGTTAAATACTATCTGAAAAAATCCCCCAAAATTGTCAATGCAATATTCACTCACAAAAAAATTGTTCTTACAATCCAAAAACGTTTCGCCTTTACATAACACACAGATGGTAGATAAACCGTAAAAAAAATAAATGTACCAATCAATCATACTAAGCTAAACTTAGTTATAAATATCAATAACAAAGTCTCTTGCAGTTCAGTAATCATCCGTATTGTAAAAATATTTACATTCTATTAATCATCTGAGCGACTATTTTCTGCCTGCTACCAACATGGCTGAAGCTAATCTCCAGGAGAGTGCCTTCTTGTGCCTTCTCGGCATGAAGTGGAAAGATTATATTGAATCGATTGCTATGTCAGCTGCTAGAAAAGTTGGTATACTGTGTAGCACTAGACAATTGTCTCCACCAGAATCTATCTTACATATCTATAAGTTTACTATTCCTCCAGGCTTTGCATATTGCTGCCACATCTGGTCTGGTGTTCCTGCTATATATGTAGAGATTTTTTAATAAAATCTAAAAGAATCTGCAATGTTGTTACTCCTGACCTGGCATCTCGGATTTAGTCACTTTCCCACCGTCGTAATGTAGCTTCCCTATGCTTTTTGTATAAATACTTCCATGGTAATTGTTTTGATGAGCTTTCCTCTATGGTAACTAGACTTTATGAATTTAAGCGCAGTACTAGATTGTCAACAATCTTATGTGACCGTAAGTTTTATTCTAATAGTTTATTTTCTCGTACTTCTGTGGGACTCTTCTGGCTTCTTGCATTCAGGTCACCTAGAATGTTCAAAATTTTAAATTCAACATCAATCGCCATGTTCTCTTTTTCTGAATCTTTTTCTTTTATTGTCAATTTACCTTCATTAAAGTTTTCTTATTTTCTTTCACTCTCAGTAGCCCCGTGGCATTATCACATTGCTTGGGATGAAATGATTAAAAATATGTTTTTATATTTATTAATATATGAATATTTTTTGTCCTCAATTCTACCTTTCTAGTCATTGTGCAAAGCGATTTTATTTTTTGGATCGAGCTTTGATGAGAGAGAAATTCTTATATTTTCCTAATTCTTATTTTATTCTTGTTCTTATTTTTATTCTTATCCTATATTCTCCTTATTCTTATCAGATTCTTATTCATACTCTTATTCAGTTTATTTAATCTCATATTTCCTTATTCGTATCTTATTCTTATCAGATTCTTATTCTCATTCTTATTCTTCTTATATCCTCCTTATCTTATTCTTATCAGATATTATTCTTGTTCTCATTCTTATCTTTATTCTTATTTTATATTATCCTTATTCAATTTATCCTTATCTTATTTCTCCTTATTCTTATCAGATTCTTATTCTTATCCTTATTCTTATTTTATTCTCTCTTCATTCAGTTTATTCTTATCTTATCTCTCCTTCTTCTCATCTTATTCTTATCAGATTCTTATTCTCGTTCTTGACCATATTCTTATATATTTTCCTTATTCTTATATTATTCCTATCAGATTCTTATTCTTATTCTTAATCTTATCTTATTCTCCTTATTCAGTTTATTCTTATCCTCAATTTCCTCTTTTTAGTCGTGATGCGAAGCGATTATATTTTTTTTCAATCGAACTTTGATGAGAGAAAAACACATTCTAATATTTTTTTTCCTTCATTTTGCTTTTATCAATATATTTTTTTCTCTTTCGAAGTTTTATTCGTGGAGATCGTATTTGTTTTATTTTTATCTAATTCCCCACTCTCTCTTTCTCCCTCTTTCTCTTTCTCTTTCTCTTTCGCTGTCTCTCTCTGTCTGTGTCTCGCTCTCTTAAAGATAAATATGACAGTTTTTATAGCATTTGGCTTTGTCCTCCCAAATAAGTTCATTATTTTTCTTTCTTTTTTTGCACTTTGCTCTCTAGCGATTATGTGAAAGTCGTTTGCCCAACTTGTTTCTTCTTCATTAACAATTGTCCTGGAAACATTTATCAATGGCACAGAGCGCGACAAAATATAAATTCAAGCTTTTCCTAAGGCCGTCTCGCCGAAGCTGAACATCGAAGCTGAACATCGAACCTCGTCCTTCTATTGCCTTTCCTGTGCTCATAGCCACGGCGCCACCTCCCACTATCACTGTTCTTTATTACTGTACCTGGTATTCTGCAGTAACACATATAGTAGTATCCACAGTTTCCTTTTAGCTTTTTAATATCTGTGAAAAGCGACGACTTCCTGTGAAAAATAACGTAGTGACTTCTCGTACCTTCTCCATTTCTTTTTGACTGGTTGCCATCCAAGTCTCGAGAGTCCAGTCTACCCTGGTATTTAATACATAGCCGTAAGAGATAGATTCATATCCCTTCCAAAGAACATTGTGCGAAAGTGAACGCAACTAGGTTCGTCATTTTCCAGTGACGTTAAGACACCGGTTTCCGTACGATCACCGAAGTTAAGCAACGTCTATCCTCGTCAACACCTAGATGTGTGACCCCCTTGGGCATACCAAATACCGCAAACTTGGATGTGTAATGGATAATGGGTCGCAGTTGTTAATCGGAAAGTTCAAATTCCAGTTGGGTTCATTATATTCACTTACGTCTAAATATTCTTTAGAAAGGTATGAATCCAGCTCTCCTCCTTCAGCTATGGGTTAAGTAGTAAGACTTGTATCACTAAATATAATGAACCCAACTGGAATTGGAACTCGGCTCTCCGATTAGCGACTCCGAATCATTGTACATCACCGGCACATCCAAGCTTAAAGCACCTGGTATTCTCAAGCGGTCACCCATCTAGTTAGTGACCAGGCTCGACATTGCTTAACTTTGGTGATTATACGGGAAACGATGTTTCAATATGATGTGACCGCAAGCACCCCCCAAATGTATAGTCAACCTCTGATTGGATTTTTTGGTGCATGTTAAATGAGTCTCCTAGTATTTCTCATAAAAATTGTGGTATAAATGGGACTAGCAGTATAACCCGTCTTTGCCCGGGTCTTTCATTACTGGGAAATTTCGCCGTTCACTTAGAGCAGTTTAAGTTTTAAAGTCAGCCCACCCAAAAATCAATATTAGTAACAACATTTGGGTGCAACTGAGGCCCATCGCCTAGTGGAGGGGGGATAACAATTTGAATGGGGGGGGGCCTGAAAAGGAAACTGTATAATAATAAATAAAATTATTGTAATAATTTAAACTATTTATTTTTATTAAAGTTTTTATGAAAGATATATCTCCAAGAACAGATAGCAAATAGTAAAATGTTGCTGAGAACTATAATGAACAGGAAGTAGTGGAGAGCGATTGTCGCCAACAATTTGGACTCAAAACTGGCACTGAAAAATTATCTATCAAACAAAAAAAATCATCAGAATCGGATAAAAACTGTGGAAATGCATAAATAACATCCGATCACACACACGCACACATTTTGAGAATTATAGATATAGATACCCTAAAAAGTAGACACACTTCAGATACAATGTGTGGGTGGTGTGTTATGGTACAGATGTGCCACTACCACCCTCTGGCTGCCCACTGTTTTCTCATTACCACCCTTGAACTTTCCACTGTCCCGAGGGAGAGGGTGTATCGCCCAATTTAGAAATCACTAATGTATAATATTAATAAATGCTCATCACAGAAATTCTGACAGAAATTAATTCAACACTCGTTTGTTTTGCTTCTAACGATATTTTCCTGTTTCAAAATACATTGTTTAGTTTTTTGATAGCAGGAAAAAACTTCTGGTCGTTTGAATTGTAACTTTCTCCTTCTCCTATGTGTCACTCACAACTTCAACTTGATTCACAAATTAAGCTCTCTATTCATGACGTCATTCACATGCCCATTATCTACACGCCCTCAGAACTGAACAGAAAAATAAGGAGTTGTTAACACAGAAAGAATGGTTTTTATTCAACTATCCAACCCCACTCCCCAAAAATGCATTAGCGATTGGTCAATAGTGAAACTTATCTTTTCGTCCTTTTCTACGTCTTCTATAGTAGAAATATTATCGCCAAATTTAGCCAGATAACCTTCTTCCTGTTTCGGTAAAGCTACATCCTGTTTCTGACTTTTCCGTCATCTTGTTTAGTTAACGTCATTAATGATATCTACGACCCACCTATAACTGCATTTCTTTTTCCTTGTCTTCGTCAACGTCAAAAGACGACAACGATGTATTGATTTTTTTTTTTTTTATCTGAAGTCCGGAGATACGATGTTGTTATTAATATATATTCGTTCGAGTCCATTTCCTCATCTTCGTAAAGACTTCCACCGGAAGAAAACATGACTAGGAATATTGAGTCGAGAATTAAATGCGATTTAGGCGGAAAATACGACGATGAACCCAGCCAATCCCTAAAAATAAAACCATACCATTCCATTTTCTTATAGCCTTATTCAGCTATGTAATTCGTTTTTTTTCCTTACAGATTATACACCTGAAGACGGCTGTAGAATAGATTGACGAAAACGTTGTAGTAACAACATTGACAACACAAAGATTAATTTAATTATTTTAACAAAGCTTGGAATATTCATGATACTTCTAAAATATTTTCTTTATTGATTTTACGATAAAAATTAACATCATTTGGGTGTAACAAAAGTATTTTTGTTTTATATGTCACACTTTTTCATATATGTATGTATTACGCTACTTATAGTACTTTTCGATGGTCCTGGCTCTCTGAAAACCGTTCGTGATGCTGCCTTGCATTTTAAAGCATCTTAATCAACAAGTGGTGGTCGCCCATTTCCAGTTTTATTTCAGAAAACAAGTTACCAACCTTAACACGCGTAAAACATCTGAGCAAATAGTGTTTAATTTCCCCCCATTGCATTGTCAACGAGTTCTAGAATGCGCCGATTGCATACCTAAAAAAGATTTAGCCTACCGGATGCATGCATGCATACTAGCGTATGACTATTGTTTACCAATAGGCCCAAGTGTAAACAAGACCAATGTTTAACTATAGACTCAAATATAAACATGACCGATGTCTAGTAATAACACGAATAAGCAAATAAAATGTTTCGGGATCATATACCAATTGGCGGGAAGATAAGAAATTCCGGTCATAAATTTGTAGTAAAAATAATAAAAGAATAAATATTAACAGTAATAACAATAGGAGTCTGAATATAAATAATAATGATAATATAAAATATATTAAAATGACAACAGTAGTAATAATAACAGAAAATTATCTAAATAGTTATATTAATAATAATATGAAACTATAGAAATAATAATAATAAGAAGAATATTTTTCATAACAGAGTAACGGACCAGATATTCCTTTTTGATCATAAATATACTGCCCCTATGTCTATGACTTCGACTGTCCTCTCACTGCCCCTCTCTACATCTTGACGTACGGCTTGTGATTGGTCTCTTGTCATCAATAATTCCAGTTGTAGCTGGAGCCCTCAGATTGATTGGAAAAGTTTCCGATAGACTCATTGAAAGGGTTCCTGGTAGACCATGCCTTAAAGATATACAAAATAATTGTACTCACAAATACAGCTCACACATTACGAAGAGCTTTATCTATGTAAAATGTGTGTAATCTTTGTTTTTTGTTTTTGTTTTTTTTCAAAAATGATCAGTGGAAAATGTCATGAAGCTATTTCTGATATTAGGTCTCTGGTTGGGACCCGGAAGAAAATGCGCATACAACAGAAATCAAAGAGAAAATGATAAAGGGAGAATTTATCGAAATAATAATAATAACAACATCACATGTCATATTCTTGACAGGAGGCCAGTCACAAGAGATGTAGAGAGGGTAGTAAGAGGTTAGTCAAAGCCAATTATGGGCATAGAGGCAGTATGAGTTCTTGTGAGCCAAAAAGGAAAGCCTGGTCTGTTACTCTGTCATAAAAGAAAAAAAATAGCAACAAAGATAACCCCAAACAGTGTCAGGTGAATCCATGAATAAAGAAACTAATATATTGTAAAGAATTTCCAAGCGCAGCTTAGATGTGGCTCAAGGCCGAAAGCAAGGGGCATCCAGTGAGGATCGAACTCACTTTTCAGTAGTAACTGATCTAGCAAGACAAGCTTGCTAACTATTACACCACAAGAACCTAATATATTGCAAATAGGACGCGTGTCTTCATTTCTTAGCGTGGCGATATTTTCACTTTCCGTTCCTGTACTGAACTACACCAGACCTTCTGGAAAAGCGCGATTGCATGTTTAACTCACTAACCATTGGACCACTCTTCGCCTCCCAATCTGCTGCAAATAGTCACGTCTCATCACGTGACTCGTAACGCATTAGGGTCGTAGAGGCATCACATCTACTGTAGTCATGGCAGCAGCGGGATGTTTCAGAAACGTTAGCCTGACGTAGCCCATCCTTCTTCCAGCTGATTTCTAATTCAGATTTTTCCTTCCCTTGGACTGGTTGCCACCCCAAGGCAAGAGAACCTAGACTGCTCTGCTATTTGACCTATATTGGAGGAAGATGCACTCATGCTTTTCGAAGGGCATTAGAGCAAATTGAACGAAATTGAACACGGCACGCCTAATTCATTTTTTTTTTTTTTTGGCGACGATAGCCGCTAGACTACCCGCGCTTCATATACCGTATATAGATACTGTTTTAAACGAAAAATGTAAGTGCTGTTCAAAATGTTAATGAGTAACTTCTAAATAGCCCCTGATAACTGCATTAGTGTATTTATAGCATGCAATTCTAGAAGAGTAAAAGCATTTTTTTAAAAAGAAATTGTATTCTTTGAGTCTGAAATATCGTATAATATATACTATCATTCTCCAGTGAAGATAACAGAGATATAAAATAATCGCTCGTTAGATATCTGCCGATAACAGATATATATTGAAGGTATCTTAATAAAAGATTTTTTTGCCGACGAACTTATCAAAAACAGAAAATAATTCTGATACGTTACGCTGATTTCTGGTTTATCAGAGGAAATGCACTTCTCTCTCACAGCGGGAGAAAGATCTTGAATAAAATTGGTAAGCAACTGAGCGCTCGTTCAGGGTCGGGCTTGGAGGTGGGCTTCAGCATGACTGCTCGACATTTAATTTACATATTTCCCGTTGGTGTCCACATGAATGTCAAACGTAACTGTATCTCTTAACAGAAAGAAACTAGGAAAGTAACCGGAAGAAGAAAATCTTGAGCGGAGAAATTAATGAAGATGATGTCCACCCTATATAAGGCCCAAGAACCATTCGATGTAGAGTTACAGAATAAGAAGCACAGTTTATGGAAATATCTGGGGAAGATAACAGTTGACCCTAGCCTTGAACAAGTTAAGATTGTAGTAAAAAGAAAAGAATAAACACTAACAGTAATAATGATAGGAGGGTGGATCTAAATAATAATAATATAAAATGCATCAAAATGACAACAGTAGTAATAATAACAAGAAAATTATCTAAATAATTATATTAAGAATAGTAGGAGGATATCGAAATAATAATAAAATCTCAAAAATGTGGCATATGGGAACATCAACAATCCCTGTTGTAGTTGGAGCCCTAGGACTGGTTGGAAAAGATTCCAATAGACTAGTTGAAGGGATTCCTGGAAGTCCATGCCTCAAAGAGATACAAAAAATTGTTCTGACAAGTACAGGCCACACTTTACGAAGGGCTTTATCTATGTAATTTTTTTTTTTTTTTTTTTGTCAGTGGAAATTGTCGTGATGCCATTTCTAACCTTAGGTCCCTGGCCGGGACCCGGAAAGAAATGTGTACACGCCAGAAATCAAAGGAAATAAAAATAATAATAATAATAATAATAATAATATGAGAATGTGCGGGTAGTGTAGTGGATATCGGTACGAAGGTGGAATCGGGTCGCTTTGTTCAAATTCTGGGATAGTGTGTCGCGTTCACTTTTGCACAAATGCCTTGAGAAAGACATGAACCACCCCCAACCAACTATATGGTAAATAGTAAGGTAGACAGGGCTTCCTAGCCTTGGTTGTCAACCAGTCTAAAAAAAGGACAACTCTGAATTCAAAACTGGGTAAAAAACAAAGAGTAGCCATTCCAGACTCTTTTCCAAACATGCATGGCAATTCAAAGGTAGTAAGTAAAATCTGTCGAGAGTTTTGATCACCTACATTAACATAATAATAATAATAATAATAATAATAATGATAATAATAATAATAATAAATTCAGAAAGTGTATGCTTATTGACATAGCAGTAACATCTAAAAAAAACCTCCGTGAAAATTATCGAGAAATTGTCCAAATAAAAGGACCTAGAGATCGAGATTAACAGGATATAGGGAATGAAGACGGAAACTGTACCAATAGTAATCGGAGCACTTGGCTTCGTGACAGCAACACTCATTAAACGAATAGCGAGTGATCGAGTTACGCTTTTCTTTACTTCCTGATAATAGGGTTGGTCAAAGTGCAGTATCTGTTGTCCTCATCTTTAATGGTAATGGTAATATTAGCCGTTTCCTTATAATGAAACACTCGGCTTTCATTGGCCGAGCAGCCAATGTTTCCTTCGGTTAAAATTTATAAAATCCTTCTATTAAAACAATTTTTCAGGAAAATAGGTTTCTCCAATGCACTTTTATCGATCTTTCCAGTATTGATCAGAGCTTCCTTCCTTGATGCAGTGTGGAATGTCAATATCTTGCTTATATATAAACATTACCGCCACTACCCACCACAATATTTGCAGTAAAATCATCATCACCATCATTACCATCATCATCGCCATACCTACAATATTATCATGAGTATCGCCATATTTGAAGTACTATCAATATCATTATCATACATCACTATATGTATAGTATGTTTATGATGGTCAACATCATATTTTCATTATCATCAGCATTACATCTACAGTATCATCATCACGACCATTATATTTGCTACTAGAAATATAATGGTCGTGATGATGATACTGCAGCAGCAGCATCGCCATATTAATGCTTGCCGTATCATCATCACCATCGTCATCATCATCATCATGTCTATAGTATCTTCATCAACATCAGCAACACTAACAACGACTACATCATACTTATTATAAAACCCAGGTTGTGTGTGTGTGTGTGTGTCTGTCTGTCTGTCTGTTCGTTTATATATTGGATCGGATTTCCTACATTTTTCAACCGATTTCAACAATTGTTTATAATGAAATTGAAAAATTCTATTCAATCGGTAGACTCATAACGATTGTAAACAATGTTTTTGTTTGAGTTTGGGTTTGACCAGTTCGTAAAAAATAAAAAAATAAAAACAAAAAAAAAAACTAATTAAGACATGCGCGTCCGTCAACCTTAAACAATAATCTTTGTCAATTTTATTTTTCAGTCTTTATGATGGTCGATACTTGATCTATCTCTTACTGTTACATCCCCGGGCAACGCCGGGCTCTACTGCTAGTATCAACTAAATACAAGATTTAACATTTACTTTATAATTGAAACATAGACAAATTATAAAAAAGGTCCCTGAAAATTTCGAGAAAATGTCCTTTTTCCGATAAAAGGAAGATAATCGAAATTATTTTGTGCCTTTCATGTTTATTGTTTATGTGTTGTAAAGATTAACCATTCACACAACCTTATAGGAATCTGTAAACAGAGATAATATACATTTGGACCAAATAGAATCTTATACTAAAAGTTAATTATTTTCTCCCTGAATTCTTACGTTATTCACGGAACACAGCGTACAAGACAAAATCAAACGGAATAAGTTAAAAAGTTAAGAAACGTCTTTTCCCAATAACATCAAAATCTTTACGTGACAAACTGCAACATCATGCGTAAGCAACCTTCTTCCTTTTATAAGTTGAGGAAACAGATGTGGAAATCAATATGATGAATGAACCTGCAAGCTTGAATTAAAAATAAATAAATAAAATCTCTTACCGAAGTAGGCGGAAATAACTTCTTGAGCAATTCGTGAGGAAACTTCAAGAGCGCTACGTTATTCTTCACTTTAAGTACGCACCATTTTTTCCTAGCACCTCGCAAAAAGGGACACGTTCAGATCAACACCAACTTCCGGTCGCCTTGATGCTAGACATTCCTCACCGCTGATGACAACTGACCACTTAGCCATAAGAACTGAAGAAGTTCTTTCATATCGTAAAAGCTTAAGATTTTTGCTGTAGTATAATGTGCTTTTTCTCAAAATACTTATTATCTTACAGTAATATTTGAAGTAAAGTATATACTGAATAAATACAGTAAATAAATATAAATATATGTTGCATATTACGATAACGAGTGTGGCATACATGTAAGTACGCCACTACATTTTCGGCTAAATGTCCGTTCGGCGAAATTTTCCTCGGCCAAATATCCGTCGGCTAAATGTCCGTCGGCCAAATATCCGTCGGCCAAATGTCCGTGTACCGTAGAGAGCTATCATTGCCAACACTCTGAAGGGACAGGGCACATAAAAAAAAAAAAAGAATGGCTTCGATGGTTCGTAATCAAAACGCTGTTCTGACAACAGCTAAAATAATTAAAACTTCCTCTGGTGTTCGGTTCTTCTCCTTTATAAACCTCGACATTTACGAACCTAACATTTGATTTATTTCCTTTTCTTTATTTTTATAATCTGAAAATTTTTTGAATATTATTTTTATAGACTTGTATGTTATAAATTTGGGTTTATGATCCCCGACAGAATTATAAATTATTGAAAATCGGAAAAACGTTCATGAAAGTATTATGTTTCGAAAAAAAAAAAAAATCCGACTACGCATTTCGCTTATCTGGATTCATCGGATCGAGGGCGAAAAAATGAGTTACGTGTGTATGCATTTGTGTGGTTAAAATAATGAAAATCTTATTATATTTTTCCCAAGTTGGTGGTACTCGGGACATTTTTTTTTGTTTTTTTGAAACATTATACGTTCATGAACGTTTTTCCAATTGACAATAATTTATAGATTTGTATATAATTAAGCTGAGTCGCGGTGGAGTAATGGATAGCGACTTGGATTGAGGAATCGGAAAGTCAAATCAATTACCTGCACTTACGGGCTAATGCCCTTGGGAACGGTATGAATCGTCTTCTTCTCCACTACCCCCAGCTATGGGTAAATAATAGGACAGACCGGGTTCTATAGCCTTGGATGGCAACTGGTCTAGCGCAGAAAGAAATGGTAACTTACTGCGGGAAAAAAAATCTGCCTCGTCAGTCATGTATCGAAAGATACGTGATCACCTAAGAGATATAATTAAGACGAAAATGCACAAAAAAATTAATTTTCTCATTCTTTATCCGTTTTAGCATACACGTTCGTGTGACCCTCACCGTTTAAGGATTAAACCATGATATTTCCGCCCAATTTATATCTTGTGCCTTCAGGACGTAGGCGATCAGGACTCACCGCAGACACTTCTTCTTCCACGTGCCGTGTCCCTTCAGGACGTGAGCAAGCATGACCCTCCACAATATCCTCTCCTTTGTATCTTTTAGTAAATTATGCCGTTTCACTTCCTATCTCAGTTTCTGTTCTGCTATCTGTTTACACAGGCTCTTTAAGTAAGTTACTCACTCCTTTCTCCTCTCCCAGCTGCCTTCAATATGCCCGTGAGTGTCAAATTCTCCTAGCCTTCATTCCTCATCATGTGTCCGAAAATTTTAAACTGTCTCTTTCTGATTCTATAAGCGTTGTTTGTTTTCCTTATTCTTAAAACTTCCTCATTATTCGTTCATAGGATTCTCAACATCCTTCTGTAGAACCACATTTCTGTTACCTCTTCTTCATCTGTGAAGTAATTTCTCAGCATTCACTTCCCCTAGGAGAACCGATATTACTTAACAAGTCAGCCTTCTTTTCTTTGTTTCTAATGAAATTTTCTTAATATTTTGCTTACCTTTTGGAAGACATTTTTCGCTATTCCAATGTTGTCTCTGGATTTCGGTGTTACATTTTCTATCTTCTGTTGAAACATTTCCCAGATATCAATCATGGCTCGCCACAACTTCCTATCCTTTGCAGCTCTTAGTAAAGTTTATCTTTTCAATATCCCTGCCACTCCCTGTTCTGTCATTTACACAAGCATGTTAGGTATGTTACTGTTGCATTCTGCGTTGTTTCTAATGAAATTTTCCTGTTCCTTAATATTTTGCTTAGCTTTCGGAAGATATCTTTCGCTATTCCAATGCTGCCTTTGGATTTCGGTGTCACCTTTTCGGTTCGCTGTTGAAACACATCGCAGGTATTTAAATTTTCGTATTTGCTTGATTTTGGTATCTCCATACATTCCATCTTCTCACAATTTAGCGGTAGTCCTTTCTTCTCGCTTTCCATTACTACCTTCTATAGGAGTTTCTGTAGTTTTCTTTCTCTGTGTCTTTGTTCCTCGTGCTGACAACCATACATTCTGTTTTCTTAAAATTGAGGGGTAGTCCTTTCTTCTCGCTTTCCTTTTTTTTTCCTCATGGGAGTCTGTTTCACAAAGTAGCGGTTCTTAGGAAGAAGCTGTCCGAATGAAACTTCCTCCTTACTAATGGAATACGGAGAGAATGGAGATGATTCGTCCCCGTGTACGTGGCATGGCCGGTCTTAGCTGTAAAGGACTGAACTGGTGGAACTAAAAAATGTAGTTCGTCAAAATATTTACCGTGTAAATAGCGATTCCATTCTCCTTCCTAATAACCATTAAACCACCCATCCATTTGGTGAGAAATATGCAGCCATCTTCACACTCCCAAGCAGGTTCAATGGCTTGGCATGTCTGTGAGGTGTGCATCTTTTCTTTTGTAGAAGATGACCTAAATATCTGACACTGTTTATACGGTTCGTTTGTATGCGTCAATCATTTCCTCATAACTGCAATTTTCAAAGTTTAAATGCGTGTCATGCGACACCCAGTGCCATATTTCCGTCACACTATAATCTAACTGACCGTAGTTTCTTTTTTATATGGTGGGTGGGGCTTATGCCATTCTAAATATTGATGAAGCGTTTAAAGATCATAACGTCGTCATCTTTTGAAAGCATCCTGTTAACGACATATTGTTAACGGCATTTTCTTGTTCTTTCAAACTTCATTTCTTTGCGCAGGTGACGTTGGCATCGATGAAATACGTACTGACATCTCCTCATCTGAGCATTTGTCAGCTCTTCCGTCGTACCTGATAGCAGTTATGTAAACATATGCATAAATGAAAGCACCGGAACCGTAGAAAAAAAAAAAAAAAAAAACATCTGTTTGTTCAATCTCTTAAAAGATGATGAAAGACAGAGAGTAAATAGTGAGCGGATATCCGCTCACTATTTCACCATCTTTCTATAATTCCGCTCTCTCTATATCTCCCTTATTCTTTTAGCCCTTCTTTCTCTCTCTGTTTATCTGTAATGTCACTTTCCATTACTACAGGACTGCTCAGTATTTTTTTTTTTTTTTTTTAGGATATTTACATAAATTTAGTAAAAGACGGTATGTCACGAAAGAAAAGATAAAAATGGCACAAATAACCTTGGCACATCTACTTAATTAGAAACTGGTAGAAAAGAAAAAGCGCAGGGAAGCTACATTATTGCTGTGAGAAAGTGGTTGAAGGCGAGGTGCCAGGTCAGGATCGATAACATTGCAGATTCTTTGGATTTTATCAAAAACTTCTAGTTGATTGATTGATTCGTTTTCTACGGCTTATCAACAGGTTATTTAAAGCCAGAAAAACATATTTTAGACTGTAAGAAATCTTTTGGAGATAATAATTGTTTACTTATACACGTCTTACTAATTAACTCATACCTGAGTATAGAAGAAGTGGGTTTACACATTTCTTAAGAGTATTTACGCATGATTATAACGAACAGGGACTGGAATTGGAACTCTGCTTTCTGATTTTCACTTCCAAGACGTTATCTAATACACCCCCTGCATATCCAAACTTACAGCACCAGGTATTTCCAAACGGTTACCCATTTAGATACTGACCAGGTTCGACGTTGTTTAACTTCGGAGACCGTACCAGAACCGGTGTTTCAACGTGATGTGGCTATAAGCCTGAAGAATCTCTAAATATATTCCTGAAGCACCAGACCAGATGTGGCGGCAATATTCTATCCAAGGACGAATGGTAGACTTATAAATGTACAGGATTGATTCTGGTGATGGAACCAACTTTTATAGCAGCAGACCCTAGCAATTGATTCGATATAATTGTTCCTGTTGAAAACGTGATGCCGAGAAGGCGCAATGAATTTTCTTCATATTATAAAATCATTCTTTCGAACCAATTTCTATTCTTATCTGTTTTTAACACAATTCTTTGGCTCTTATACTATCTACTATTCATTCTTTCTTATTTTCTTAAGAGCAGTATTGTTATTATTATACAATGTTTATTTGTAAGATGTTTTAAAATATCAATTCATCGCAAGCAAAGCGATAATGCCACTAAGACGCAAGGGGTTACTGAGAGGGAAAGAGAATTAAAAAAAAAAAACTTTAGAAGGAACCGGAAACCCAATCCTAAACAGAAAACAAGAGATACACTTCTACTCCTGTTCAAAAGATCGGTAAAGAGTGTGAACTGGACGACAGGAGAACTTATCTACTCCTATTGAGGATAAAAAAATAATTAGTAAATAAAATTTCAGGAATTTGGACGCAGACGTCAGAAGTATAGACTTGAAGTAGACTTTAGAAGAGACCGGAAATCCAATTCTGAATAGGAAACAAGGGATAAACATCTATTCCTGTTCAAAAATTCGGGGAGGCGTGTGAACCGGACGATAGGCGAGCAAGCATATCTACCCCTATTGTTACCTTTATAAAGATTTTTAAACCAGTGCCTCTTCTGGCCTTATTTTTTGGAATTTATGAAACGAAGTCTTGCTACTATGATAAACTGTTTCTTTTTTGAAGCAATTTCCTAATCCTTGTTGTCTTTATCTTGCCTTCCCCAATATTAGCATGCACCGCGCTTGCTAGGTCATATGACCTTTAACGGCCAATCAGGCTGAAGCCCAGTCTATACAGAGAGCGAGTTTTGAGGTCGACGCCGTGAAGAGAAGATTTTTCCCTTACACCTGAAAAAAGAAGACGGCTGAAATTATGTAAAGAACAGACTTTCATAATATTCGCTAGCTTTTCTTTTTCAGGGTCTGAGAGAAGGCATATAACAAAATCATACATTTTGTTAGTATGTTCTCTTACTGTAAAGTAAACTCTCAATTAAGTTCTTCTGAGTTCTGCCTAAACGTTTTTTTTTATTTTTTGTTTTGTTTTTATTGTTTGAATAGCTATCTGTACCTACAACAGGTACAATTAAGGCCACCTACATATATGGTATCCTCAACAATGACAATGTTTCGGTTAGTGTATCATCTTCATTCTTTTAATTTTCAAAACGAGGATCAATTTCCTTATTATTGTTGTTTTTATCGCTATATTTTCTAACCTTTTTTCTCTCCAAATTTCTTAAATGAGGCGTTGTTGCTGGTATGCATTTATTTTTTTTTGCAATCGATTTTCTCGTATGCCTTGATTCTGTCACAATGTTTCGGCCTTTTCATGTACAGGCATTTTTCTTTTTAACTTTATGACAGTAGATTTATTTACGGTTTCCTGGTGCCAGTTTCCTCATCTTTGTTATCTTGATCTTGATTCTACAGTTGTTGTATCATTTTGTCTTTATTCTTTCAAGTTTTCTAAGCGATGTGCCATTGCGTGACAATCAATAATGAAAACTATAAACAAAATTTTTTAAATAATTTTCTTTTTTACATTTAATAATCTGACGGTATTAATCTGACGAAATATTGTAAACTGCGGCAAAAGTGTATTGAGGCTAGGAGAAACACCTAAACGATAGCTCCTCCAACCACTACGGGGGTAATAGGCAGTGAAAGGATATAAAACGAGAGGTAACAAAATGACACAGCCTCAGAGGACACAGCAACTTTAGGAACACAGGAACTGACTTCACAAAATACCGTGTCTTTCGGACTTTTGTTTTTCCCGTCGTTTTTATTGACAGGAGACGGTAGAAACCCGGATCGAGACAAGATGCAGAGAGGCACGTATCTGAACATGCCAAGCTGGTCCGCTGCTAACCCAGATGTAACTGTTTTTTTACAGATATGTGCGCATCCTGTCTGTGGCATCTTTTGCGTCTGTACTGACGCGCGTCCGTCACATTGAAAAATATATTATTATTGTTTTTTTTTTTTATAAATAATTTTTTTTAAAAAAAGAGAAACTCATTAAAGCGATAAATTTTAAAAAAAGAAATAAGGGCTGATCAGATTTATAACTAAATTTTTCAATGGTTAAGGAATTTAAGAAACAGATGATAGTTAAAAAAAAAAAAAGAAAAATTTATTACGTGTTATTTGAAATGTCTTTTATCATTGAAAAAAAAATGGAGAAATTGTTTTTGCGCATTTAAAATGAGAAACAAGTAAAAAATTCCATTAATTTTTCATTTTTCTTATCCCAAAAAGTGGCATTGACTAAAAAAAATTAAAACAGAGCATCTACGCAATTATGAGTATTTATTAAAAATAATGCTTAAAAAATTGTGTATATATATATATATATATATATATATATATATATATATATATATATATATATATATATATGAAGAAATATAGTCTTAAGATGTGCTATATTTATGGCATAAAGTGTTCAATATCAGAGATAGAGCGTGTGTAAATATAAAAGTGAACATACAAGTCAACTTTTAGAGTGGCCTGACGATTGCATCTAACATGAAGTGTTGACTTCTAGGTTCACTTTTATATATATATATATATATATATATATATATATATATATATATAACACAATTTTCTCTATGCAAAGAAATTATAGCCCGCATAGAAAAAAGCAAGCCGTATGTGAAAGGCCGAAAATAAAGAAAGTCTTAGAATGACGATATTCAGTCACCCCCCACCGCCACGAGTGTGTCATGTGGCACAAGGCCTTTTTAACGTGGGCTCTCGGAGCCCATGGGCTCGGCCAAAAATATGACCATTGAACCCGTATAAACGGGCTCAGGGTCGGTTTACCTCCCCGAAAGAGACTCTGCCCTTCGGCGTAGCCTCCTTCGGGTTCCTCCCGCCCGAAGGCACAGAGTTCAACCGAACAGTCGGTCAAGAGAATCACACGGGTGATATCATTGCTGTACCTTATTTAGGGTGAATGGCTTTCGTTCGTTGCCCTGACTCCCGCTGGCCTCACATCTGTCTTCCTCGGGAACTAATCAGCAACTGAAGCATTTTTACCAACAGTTGTCTTCAAACGCGTGCACAACGTACCTCGTCTTGAAAAGCAGCTTTCGAAATCCTTACTTTTAATTGAACGACAACCACTGAGAAATACACAACTGTTGCAGAAATTATGAAGATTGTATTACGCCAATCTTCATAATGGTTAGGCTTTGCATGATTTAAAAATGAGCCCCCTAGTTTTTATTTGGGCTCTAACACTTACCCTTGGCGATAATGGGGAAATCTACAAACATCTCATACACAAGATAGACTTTGATTTAATTTATTTTTTATACTTATTTATAATATTTAATACAGAACCAAGTATGAACATCAGACTATATTATCGAAATGGCCCGTAAAGTAGCCTTGTCATCCTTCGGATTTATCATCGTCTGGGAGTAACTATGCACCCAATGATGATCTAAATTACTACACTAGCCACATGATCTGCAAGTTAAGCTTGCTAAGCAGAGTGTTGTGGTGGGTGTTCTTATACGATTATAAATCTGTTGGTTTATTTTTTTTATTGTCAGTTGCTTTTCTGCGAATTGCCATGACTTTTTGGGAAGGACATTGGTCTAGTTTCCCACTGCCTTCTCCACAGATAGGAATTCAGCGTTGTCCTTTTGGATTGGTAAGAGAACCCGGTCTATCCTGCTCTTTAAGACACATAGCTGGCAGGAATTGATTCATTTCTCAAGGGTATAAGCACCAAAGTGGACGCAGCTGATTATGCCAAAATTCGAATTTGCTGATTCCACGTTACACGCCGTTGACAGTTCTGGGTTCTACTAGGTCAGTGGTTCGCAAACGGTGCGGCGCACCTTATAGGTGCGGTGGAAGAGGATAGCAGGTGATGCGGAATTATTGAAAGACAATCAAAGATTTAGAAACAGTTTCAAAAAATTCATATGCCAAAAACAAATAGTCTTGGGTATGACGATAAATTACATCTGGGTTACAGATCTGGAGGTTTTGTGGAGCCTGGAACCACCTCTTAATTGCTGTTGTTCCTAGGTCCACTCTGACCCGGGGTGGTAACACCCGTTAGGGTCCCAGATATGGGGTGACAACACTATGAAAGTATAAAAACAGCAATATATTTTTGAAAAAATATTAGCAGCTACACATTTGACTCTCGACAAGATCCCTCTTTACAAAAATACATCAATGAAACCTGATCTACTTATTTCTCACATATATTCTATTCATACGGACTAAAAATCTTGCCGGCATTAAATAACTTATTGAGACTGATGTTCTTTAAAAGAAAATAAACCAAGCTATACCAAAAATAAATATAATTTTAAAATTTAAAATATTATTATGGGTTACTTGTAATTGCATGCATGAGTCCCAGTATAAATAGTTATAAATAATTATTGTTTTTATCATTGTGATATCAAGTATTAAGAATATAGTAACTAGGTTCCGCAAATTGGAGGAGAGAGTTATCAATGATAATTTTCTGACTTCGAATCCGCGGTTATCATCCTTTATTCCTCTCTCTGTTTTTATTTTTAAATGTACTTCAAATCACATAAAAGTTGGTGAGGCGCGAGCAAATTTTCATTCTAAAATGGATCCCAGAGAAAAATACGTTTTGGAACCATTGTATTAGGTAATGAATATTAGAAACCTGTTCAATAGAAATACTTCAGAAACAATAGCAAGAAAATAAAAGAAACACTTGATCAGGTATTGAATAATTTTTATACATCAGAATATGAAGGCTTGTTTACACGCTTTTCAGAATATGTTTAAATCAGACAAAACAAAAGAAGTATATTATTTTTGTCTCTAGACGGTTTTTATTTATTTTTTCATTCAGATCTTTGGAAAAGTTCTGAGAAAATAAAATATCTTTCCAGGTTCGTATGTAAGTCAGTTTCGCTTTCATCGGAAACGGGCCACCATTCTTTAGACATAAGCATTTCTTGTCAGCCTCGTTTTGGAGTTCCTATCACGTGTTTTTCTCCATTTTTTTTTTTTTTTTTTTTTTTTGTTAACGTAGAATGTGATTTATGCCAGGAAACACCAGATGGCCTGAATCGAATTTAATGAGGGACCTTTCTTCTAGAAAAGGTTAATCTGTGATGGCACCAGTATGTACTGGACTCACCTCAGATGTTGCCAGAATAGATTTTGCAGTCAGTGTCACACCAGGCCATCAAAGAAGTCAGACACACCAAAGGATTAACCTGAAGGATGACCTCCTGGCCTCCAGGTGCACATCCGCCCGACATGTGAACAAGTGGAATGTGCAGGTGTGGCCACAAAAAACATAGGACACATATATATATATATATATATATATATATATATATATATACCGACCCCAAAGGCAGAATCGAGAAGAAGAATCCACGTTCAGAAAATTCCCCCAAAACACATACACTCACTCATTTGCTCACTGATATTAAATTGACAAAGTCCGGGGTTGAATAAACTATAATTCTTCGTATGAAAGTTTGAATCACATGTTATCATTAACCGACACAACGACTTCATTGCAGTAATTATCGACAAAAAGAAAATGAACTACAGTCGAAAGTTTCGAAATTCCTTTAATGATATAAATGTATTTAAAATGTCTTGCATCAAACTTTCATTTAAAAACTTATTTCTAATGTTTAATAACCAATTTTATATCGTCTGCGTCTTAGAATCAAAACTACTATATAATTTAAATTTTAAAAAACAAAAGAATCTTTAAAATCTTCTGTTGTCTTTTCATCGGAAAAGAGAAAATAATCCTTTTTCATAAAATGTCAACTTTCTTGATCTCTAAGATTAACATGTGTGGAAGCCACAATTTATCAACACGATTAAAGGAATCATTTACCTTATTAGCGAGGCTTAGGTAATTATACCACAAAGACAAATAGTACATGGGAATATTCCCACTTTGGAAGCTTCACCTAACTAGAAAACCAAGTATTCAAAGCACTAGTTTCTAATCTAAGCTCGAAAACCGACCTTAGAAACTCGTAGTTCTTTTTACTAAGCTTAGCTAAGTTTTGACATAAAGACACAAACATGGATCCCCTGGTGAGGATTGATCTGACTACTAAATAGAAATGATTTTCATGGCAAGATTGTTAAACGTTACAACACAACAAGGCGCCAACAGTGATAAATACGCAGCTACTTTAGCCACTGGTTATCGGCCACTTAAGAAAATTATTTTTAATTATAAGTACCCCTCTACACACACCCAAAGATCCTTCTGGAAGGAAAACATTTAAATGCAAAAGAAAATATTTTACTTAGTTTTTCAAATGCCGTAAATATAGCTGTATTAAAATGAAAAAAAAAAAGCTTATTACGTGTGCAGTGTTGAGAAACAAAATGACGAATGGACAAAATGTCGAACAGAGAAAATGTCGAATGGACAAAGTATCGAACGGAAAGAGTCGAACTGACTAAATGACGAAAGGCCAGAAATGTGTCTACAATAGAATACCTTTTACATAGCATACAAGTATCCTGCCTTTTAATAATTATTTTGAAATTTTAAACTAGTATAAAAAACTCCGATGAAAAATAACTTTCGACATAATTGCTAACTTTTTGAACAACGATCTGCATTCAAGTGCCGTAAAGAGTTAATATATATATATATATATATATATATATATATATATATATATATATATATATATATATATATGGGAAGATTCTCAATTCAATTTGGTAAAAAACGAGCGCAGTATATGACCTTCCTCCTGCAAATAAGACCGCTAATTGATGATTATAGAGGTTTAATCACTTTTAAGGCTATTATTTATTAAATGATGCTAAAGCTAACCTAATAAAAAGGTTACAATAGCGTAGTTGATTATTTGAACCGAGTTTTGAAAATCATGACGATATATTCATTTTTACTTTGTTCAACATTTTGTCCTTTTGAAACTTTGACTTTTCGTCAATTCGACTCTTTTTTCCCGTTCGACACTTTGTTCGTTCGATACTGAATTCGTTCGACTCTTTGTCCTTCGACACTCTAACCTTCAACACTCTGACCTTCGACACTCTGACCTTCGACACTCTAACCTTCGATACTCTGACTTACTACAGCTCATTATATACTGTGCCAGCTCACCTTTCCCAACAAATACCTGTTTGTTTGTTTTTGTTTGTTATCTATTATTATTATTATTATTATTATTATTATTATTATTGAATGAGAAAGAAGTGCGCATAGTGACCCTGGAAGTATAAATAATCAAAGCCCAATAAATCCATCATGACCTTCAGTCTGTTAAAGGTATACTAGCCACATGCATCACAGCCAAATATGCGCGATATGGTTATAGGTTCTTTAAAAAAGCAGCGCGTAACCTTACAGGAGAGGCCCTGTTAACAATACATTCAGGCTGAGTAATCCAGTCCGCACAGACGTTCTCCGACTGAGGTTGTTTTCAGCTATCGAGATGTGACTCCCAAATTGCTGTAGCTGATTCACCCTTCAAACTAAAAAAAAAAAAAAAAATCAACACTCTTGACACTCGACCATCATGCACCTCTTCTACTCCCGCTCATGAACAAACATGCATAGTGTATCAGACCCTAGGAGACACGCCCAACTTGTTATGGTCGGGCAACTGACAAGGAAATCCGTGGTACTACACAGGTTAATTACTGTAGCCCATCTTAACTCACTAAGGCAAGACTTATAGATTTGCGTCAGCCTCTAGGGCACATTCCCACAAATTATTATTATTATTATTATTATTATTATTATTGTTGTTGTTGTTGTTGTTATTTAGCATTTCAGATTTATGGAATTTTATTGTTTTTATTTGTCGCTTTTAGTTTAGGCTTCGGATTATCCTTTGTCAAAAACTGCTTAGTTACTGTTAAATGTCTCTTGTATAACGGGCAAAAGACGTGAAACCTTTCTTTACAAACACACTGTTATGAATAATCAAGAGTGGTCTTCCCTTGTTTTGTTACTTTCTCCTCTTTGAGAGAGCTATTTCTGTTTACTGGGACTGTAGAAGGACACTATAAGCGAACCTTGTATTCTCAGTTGAATAAAGCTTTCTTAAAGCCTACACCTGCGTACTTTTGTCATTACACACATCTTTTTGTCTTGAAGCATCGAACTGATAAGCAAATAATCGACATGCAAGAGTTATTGGAATGAAAACATTAATTTGAAATTAAAACTGGAAATAAAAGGTACATCTATTTCTAGCCATTTATTGAGAATGCTATGAGGAGCTTTTTTTCTTCTTCTTTTTTCTGTTTGCAGGAAGAAGAACGCTAAACGTTACTTTTCTCTTTTATTTGTCTTTTTTTCTTTTTTGACCCCCCCGCCTTTCTTTGTTGCTGTTATTATTATATTTTTTTTTTTTTGCCTTCACGTCTCAAAAACGGTTTTTGTTATATGGAAAAGAATATTTGTGGTAGCATTTAGTCTATTTTGTATGCAGGGCTGTTAATTTATTTATTTTATTTTTTATTTTTTTAGGAATCAACACAGGAAAATAATCTCAAAGTCATTTACAAAGACAAACACGTAAAAAAAAAAGTCCACATTGCGTCAAACACATTTCAAAGTTAACAAGCAATGGGAATGTCAATTCTTTGACTTTTTTTAATCGATTAAAGAATCGATTAACTGATCATAGAAAGGTCAATATTATGAACTCGGATTTCTGAAATAGGGAAATCTGTATACTTCGGATCATACTGATCGTTTTCTGTGGGTTGGTTGGGGGTTAGCTTTAGGGGTTTCACTGGTTTGTTTGGTTGTGGCAGTGATAATAGAGGGAGGAGACTAAATAAAATTAGCCCCGAGGTTCAGTTACCATCTCGTCTGAGTGAATAGGTATGTTTTCTGTGCTGTTTCTCTCCTCTGGTGGGATATAGACCTCAGGGGGAACGTATTCTTCATACTCTTCGTCAGCAGGTTCTTCATGAGCCTGTGGAGATCCAATAACTATTTGGTTGCCGTCTTGAGATGAATCAACTGGAGACATACTGCCCATGCCTGGCAAGAAGAAAAATGAATCACATGTTTAGCATTGACTCTGTAGAAACTCGCTATAAGAAGAAAAACAAACTACAGTATATTTTCGTGTATAAGGCGACCTTTAGATAAGACGAGTTCAAAAAATATAACAAATTTTCATGGATTTATCCTATAGCTGTGATATAAGACGACTTCTTGTTGATTATATAAAGATGATGTTATTGGAAATGTTACTGTATCCTAGGAATAAACGAAATAACAAAACCGATTTTATATCATGTTTTTCCTACACGTTCCCTAAAAGGAAACCATTGTCTTTTTACGTTTCATCACGTGATCTCTTGCGAATACTGATTCTCCTTCCTTTTTTCCTATATCTAATCAGTTACAAACAGCCTGGTGTACTAATGGCCATTTACTTATACTTCATCAACAATCACAAAATACCGTTAATAACACTACGATAATGTACGATAATAGTATATTCCATTACTGTGAACGCAATCATAACTCGATGTTTACATTTTCTCTGCTAAGCTTGCATGGATACATGTTGATTTCACTAATATGGAATTATTCTTCGAATAGCCATTTTATTATGAAGTTATGCCAGCAATATATAAGGTAGAAATGGTTTATTACTTTTATTATCAGTTTATTTGATAATGTGATTCTTTTTATGTACGCAATTGGTTATACATCGAGGCCGAGGTTAGACTACAAACATCACTCAAAATTTAAGGTTTCTTTTTTAAAATAATAGTATAAGACGATTCCAAAATTTTAAGTGTGAATTTGAGGATTTAAAGGTCGCTTTATACACGGAAATATACGGTAATTTAAAATCATGAGTCACTTTAAAAAAACGTTTATTAATGTTCACCCAATAATAGTCACAAGAGCCACTCAAGGTAGATGACTACTGTGTGATGTATTAGCGTAAGAAAGAGCAAGAATTGAAGTTCTTCGGGCTATGTAGGAAAGATAACAACTACTTCTAGAGTTGAAGAGGTCAAAATTTAATTAGTGAATAACATTTCAGAGTTCAGTTGGAGACATTAAAAGCACAGTGCGGACGTAAACTTTAAAAGGAAACGGAATCTCAATCCTAAACAGGAAACAAAGAATAAATTTCTATTCCGGATCAAAAATAAAAACGGGGAAGAGTGTGAACCGGACGATAGGCGAATCTATCTACTCCTATTGAGAGAGGGAAAAGAATAATAATTAATTAATTAAATTTCAGTGTTCAGGTAGAGACGTTGAAGTAGACTTTATAAGGAACCGGAAACCCAATACTAAACCAGAAACAAGGGATAAACCTCTACTCCTGTTCAGCAAATCAAAACGTTTGCAAGATAATGATGGGCATTTATTTTTAGTTTCATTTCTGCGAGGCCTTTTTATAGTTTGAAAAATTTGTTTTTAATCATTTCCCAACCACCATATTTATTACCCACCCTCCCCGTTTATTAGATTTTCAAAATTTTCAACACTACTCATTTAGTCAACCAGTCCATTTATTACATTTTCTGATTTTTTTCTTTCATCTCTCTCTCTCTCACTCTCTCTCACTCTCTCTCTCTCTCTCTCTCTCAACTCCCTCTCTCACTTTCTCTCTCTCTTAACCATTCCCAGAATTTTATGACAATTTTTTTCCCAAAATGTATTAAAACTAAATCTTCCTAGGTAGTCTTAGTTTGCTAATTTCGTTTTGATAACCCTTAAGCTATGCCAGCAGCAGGTTTAAGGCTCCAAGCTCTATTCTCATCATTGTCCCACAGGACAGTAGCCTCGTGAATTTGAATTATTATGAATTCATTTGAATAATTTGAATCTTTATGAGTTGATGAATCGTGAATTACTATGAATTCAATACCTGTGAAAAATAATGGAGATTTAGACTCAGTGGTAACAGAGAAAGCGATAACTGAAATATTACTAAACAAGACGAGATATGCATAAAAAGTAACCGCTGGATGATAACAATCACCGTAGATTAAATAAAGGATTCACATCGAAGTTTCACGATGGTTATCCGGATCGGCAAACACCTGTTGAAGGCCGGAGAGCACAGCGGTTTAAACGGTATAATAATAACAACAAAGATGAGGACAATAGTTCGAGTGCAAATAATGTAAATAACGATAACTTTCATCCAAGAAATTAAGACTTAAACTACATCACGTCTCCAAATTTTACGTTAGGCATTGTGTAGACCATTGGTTCTCAACATTTTTTTTTTTTTTTTACCCATGGACTATTTTTACACTTAATTTCTTTTGGTGGACCCCCGTACCATTCAATGAAAAAATGATTATTTTAATTTTTAGTGATAGATAATTTTAGGAACTGTATGAGACAAATAGCAAATGTATATATATATTTTTTAAGTAAATCTAATTTATTGAAAATAAACTTGTATTCAACAACTAAATTCTATAGAACATTTATGTACACTAATTTACACTAATTTACAACAATTATTTACAACTCATAATAAACCAATTTAAAATATGTGAATAATTAATAAATTTTTAAAAAGTGCAGATTTATTTAACGAGATCCCTGTGGTTGATGCGGTGAATCCTGTTAATCCTGTTAATATAATACTTAAAATTTAATTATTTTTCCTGTTAATCCTGTTAATATAATACTTAAAATTTAATTATTTTTCCTGTTAATCCTGTTAATATAATACTTAAAATTTAATTATTTTTCCTGTTAATCCTGTTAATATAATACTTAAAATTTAATTATTTTTCCTGTTAATACTGTTAATATAATACTTATAATTTAATTATTTTTCCTGTTAATACTGTTAATATAATACTTATATAATTTATATATTAAATTAGTTTTATTATTAATATTTTATTTTTTTAATATTTTATACTAATTAATTTATATTAATATTTATTTTATTTTATTAATATTCAAAATTATTATTCTTACTATTATTATTATTATTATAAATATATTAAATTAATTTATATAATAAATTATAATCTTGATATAATTTTCCTTTATATAGATAATCCTTCCTTTATATAGATAATCCTTCCTCAGTTTTTATTCAATATTTACAATCAAAACATCCGGTAGAGTAAAAGGGACGCTAAATTATATCGCTTGATTTCGTTTTCTACTAATTTTAGTGTAGTTCTTCTATTTTTAGTATTTTAATATGACGTAAATTACTGTAGAAATTTTAATTCTCAGTTTCTCTCTGGACCACTGCGGATCCCTAATTTGCTATTTTCTGTGTGACTCTTCCCCAGTAATATTACCTGGACCCCAGGATCCATATGGACCCCGGTTGAGAACTACAGGTGTAGACGCTGGCAAATCTCTTGATATTTTCAGTTTAGTTTAGTAAACTGCAAAGCACCAAAACTGCAAACTTCTTTTGATGCACACACAAAGAGACTCTCTCCCACCCTTTCTCCATCCCTCTCTCCCGCTCTCACTCGCCCTCATTTTGTGATGCAGTCAGAAACATTTTTTGTCAGAAAACGTTTTATTAACTGCAAATTGAACGAAATGGTAAGTTCCCCCCATCACTAGTAACATTCCTGAAGGTTGCACTTTTCCATCCACCCCCGTGATACACGTAGAATGTCATTCTGAGGAGGGGGTAATGATAGCAGCTAAATGAAACGTGAGACACTTTTAAGGAACCCAAGAAACAAAATGTCAGAATTTAGAACTACTAGTAACGCGACCTACCAAAAGCCATCTTTCCAAATTCTTATTTAAGCAAGAGATGATTTATTGTCATATTAAATACACACACGCACACGCGTGCACACACACAGGCGTGCACACACACCCACACACGCACACTCGCGTACACAGACAGGCACACACACACACATTCAATTGCCATATTAAACACACACACATTTATGATCATATTATAAATAGATACACATTCGCCATATTAAAAACAAACACATTGTCATATTGAACAGAATTTGTCATTAAATACACATACATTGAATTATAGCTGAGACTTCTTGTATTCATTAAGCACTAATATTCTTAGAAAAGGCATGGAGCCACCTTTCCCTGCATTCTATGTATATACTAACTGGAGGTGCAAAATTGAGAATATTTTATATACATTTAGTACTATGTACGACGCTACATTCCCAAGCACTGTTCTGTCTAGATATCATATCGCTAGCACGTCAACCGAACTGATGGAACAGACCACTGTACCATAGTAAGTATTAAAAATAATACTCTTGCACCTCTTGTCAACCTCGACAGTAAATAGACTATTATATTAGGTTGGTGCAAAAATAATTTCGTTTTCTAACATATGTTACTATGTGAGAAAACGAAATTATTTTTGCACCAACCTAATATTATCAAAATCAAACTCACTTGCTGTCTATCTCTAAGGAAAATTATGGTTTCTTCGGAGGAACAGCCATTTTTGGAGTGGATTTTTGAATGAGCTAATTATAAGTATCAATTGCAAGAAGACAGAATGTATGGTTGTCAGTATAAGGAACAGTCCAAGATGCGAACTTCGAATTGGACACACGAATTGGACGCGTCAAGATCAAGCAAGTACAAAGATTTAAATATCTATTAAATGCGACACCGAAATCTGAATTCCGAATTGGAATAACGAAAGACGCCTTGAAAAAACTAAGCAAAATATTAAGAAACATAAAATAATGAGATGTTGAATAGGTCCAGGTACTCGTCATCCCCGTCCTGGATTTACGACGACTAGGAAAAAATCAGCTGAATTGAATTGTCAAACCAAGCTTCGACGCAATGACGTCTTTTACGCATTACAAGGAACAGGATTTAAATTATCCTTCTCCCAAACTGGTTGCGATTCCTAGGTTAGAGAGTCTGATCCACCCTACTGTGTTACCTATTGCTACGAGAGAAAATATGGATTCATGTCTGTCTTCAGTGCAAAGTGAAAGTAACAGACTTTTTTTTTAAATCATTTATCCCTATTATCCATGGTGATAATGCCACTAAGGATTTAGAAAGACAGAAAATGGCGATTGACGTTGCATTTAAACTTTTGAAGAAGGTTGCGGGGAAGCAAGAAACCGGAAGTGAGTACCGCAGCCGTGAAGTGCTAGGAAAGAAACTATTAGAACATAACTTACGGTTTCATCTAGTTATTTTAACAATAAAACGATGAGACCTATGTGCCAATCAAGTAGTACGCTTAAATTTATGTGGTCAATGTATCAGGGAGGAGAGCTCATGAGAACAATTAACATGAAAATATTTATATTAAAGAAGCCATGTTACGGCGATGGGAAAATGACTGAAGTCGAAATGCCAGGTCAGAACCAATAACATTGTATAACCTTCTTTGGATTTTGTCAAGAATCTTGAGATATATCACAGGAGCTCCAGATCAGATATGACAGCAATATTCAATGCACGGACGAATGGTATTAGGTTGGTGCAAAAATAATGACGTAATAATGTCGTTTTTTGACGTTAAAAAATGACATTATTACGTCATTTTTGCATCAACCTAATACATTTATAATTGCATCAACCTAATACATTTATAATTGTGTAAGATGGATCCAACCTAGATTTGAACTCTGTCTACTGGCACAATTTCTCACGACAATAACCATTACGCCAACAGCTCATCCCACATATTAGTAGATGACGTGTGGGTTATAAGTTTCAGGAAATTGGCTTTTATTGAATTGAACATTGAATGTTAGAATTAGAAGAGATTTACTTTCGACTGATATTAATTGACATTATTTTAATTATTTATTCTTTTTTAATTACTCTTCTCTACATTAGATTCGTATATCGTTGCAATGACATTTAATACTGAATACATTTGCTTTTAGTTATAGGTTTTGAGTAATATTCTTAATTTTGTTTAAATCGCGGAAAATAAAATCCATATCCAATGGAATTAAAAATTATTAACAAAAGAAGCTTAAAAAAAATATTAGCATTAAGATTTTAAGCCAGAAAATAAAATAAAAACGAAAACAGGCTTTATAAGGATTTACTTGCTTTTCATACTTTACTGAATTACAAGTAATTTTCCAGAAAGAAAAATGTAAAAATTCGCAGTATTAAGTACAAAAAATGTTTTGAATTTCCTACAATTAGTTAAATTAAATTCCATTCAAGCAACATAATGTTTTTTCCGCTTGTCTTAAATAGCTTCCTGGTGACGTTTTTTTTTTATTATCCTGAAGACTTTCTGTAAAATCTTTCGGAGTAGACGACTATGATGGTAGGAAATTTATAATTTATTGAAACCTTTCGGAAAACTTTTTCTACGATCACATAACAACTTTCATTTGCTTGTACTTAAATAGTAAAATATGTTAATCATTTCCTAATTCATAGTAATAATAATTGACAACAGTTCTCCAAATTTTTCAGACGAAGCATTTTTCTTTTCAAACTAATTTACTTATTATTTTTCTTATTTTATTTTATTTATTTTTATATTTATTTTTGTTGCTTCCTTTTATTTCTACAACATTCACCAACTATTAAAAACTTGTACATTCTGGAACCATTAAGTTAGCAATATGGATTCGATCCTTGAGAGCCATTCTGGCATGGAGAACGCCTTCCCAAGAATTCCAACCATGCTCTGTAACCCATTATTACCGTAGGTGCGCTATATGTACTGCAGTCATAGCAGCAGTGATGTGTCTTAGGTAGGATGGCCTGATGGAACCCAACCCTCCCCAGGTTGATTTGAATTCAGAGTTTTCTTTCTCTTAGACTGATTGCCAACCAAGGCTATAGGGCCTATTCTGTCCTGCTATTTACCCAAGGTTATTTGTACCTAAATGAATATAATAAATTCGATAGGAACTCTAACTCGGCTCATCAATTTCTAAATTGTGGGTAATTATTTCTTTATAATTTTATTTTGTGAGGAATTATTTTGTTATGATTTTATCCTGTATGCAATTATTTTTGATAATTTTATCTTGTAAATAATTGTTTCTTTATGATTTTATCTTGTGAATATTTCTTTATAATTTTATCTTGTGAGTAATTATTTTTTAGAATTTTATCTTGTGAGTAATTGTTAATTTATAATTTTATCTGGTGAATATTGCTTCTTTATAATTTTAACTTGTGAATAATTATTTTTACAATTTTATCTGGCATGTAATTATTTCATTATAATTTTATATTTAGAGTAATTTTTTCAATTTTAACTTGTGAATAATTATTTCATTATAATTCTATCTTGTAAGTAATTTCTTCATAATTTTATCTTGTGAATAATTATTCCTTTATAATTATATCTTGTGAATAATTATTCCTTTATAATTTTATCTTGTGAATAATTATTCTTTTACAATTATATCTTGTGAATAATTATTCCTTTATAATTATATCTTGTGAATAATTATTCCTTTATAATTATATCTTGTGAATAATTATTCCTTTATAATTTTATCTTGGAAAAATTTGTTTCTCTATAATACCATTAGGTGACTTTTTCTTCGTCTATAATTTTATCTGGTGAGTAATTTGTTCTCTATAAATTAATTTAGGGAACTTTTATCAGGTTACTAACTGTTTCTGTATAATTTTATCCTGCAAATATTTTTTTCTATAATTTTATTCGATGAGTATTTGGTTCTGTATAATTCTATTCAATATCAGAATTCTGAAGAAATTGGATAGTTTTTATAATCATTTCTCTTAAAGTAAGGCAATAAATCCACTAAGATGTAAAGGGGCTACTGACTGCGAAACAATATGAAAATAAGAAAAATATTATTAAGGAGAGATAAAAAAGAAGCAGTAATTAAGAAAACAAATGATAACGATTGATACTGTATCTAAATTTTTGAAGTTCAAAATTGGCTGGAAAATAAGAGGCTGGGCGTGAGTTCCATAAATGAACAGTGTGAGAGAATAAACTGTTAGCATAGAACTTATGGTTGCATCCAACAATTTGAACTGTAAAATGATGAGGTCTAGCCGCCATTCCTGTACTGCGCTTAAAGTTATAAATTTGTGGTACCAAAGAAGAAAGTTCATCAGAAGAATTACTATGAAAATATTTATAGAGAAAAATACAGGGAAATTACTTTACAGTGCTGGGAAAGTAACTCAAGTCGAAACCGATAGTATTATATAATTTTCTCTTTGGATTTTATTTAGAATCTCTAAATACAGAGCGGATGCTCCAGACCAGATGTGACAGCAATATTCAACGAATGGACGAATGGTAGACTTATAAATATGTAAAATAGATTCTGGCAAGAAAAATGTCTAGCACAACACAGTGAACCAACACTTCCAGCAACAGACCTAGCAACGGATTCAATATAACCTTTCTACTTGATGTCAACGGAAAACATTATCCCGAGTAGGCGCAATAAGTTACTCTCCACGAGGTTAGCATCAGCCATTCTAATGGAATGCAAAAAGGGTTCTCTAAGACGATTAAAAGAGAGCAGTTTCCTTTTGGAAGCGTTAAAATTAATAAGCCATTTCTTGCTCCAGTTAACAACAGATTGTAGGTTATTTTTGGTAGATCATCTGCCAAATTGACCTTATCGAACCGATCAGAATTACCGTTAATTCGATGCTGATTTTGTTTTCTTCAAATATTTCATGAGATTATGCTTTTTCCAAATTGTCGACTATTATTAATTTCAATTTGTATTTCTTCCATCATGACTTTAATTGATTTTCACCTTTACTACGCCGACAGTCAGTCTACGACTATTAGTAAACTTTAACACTAATGGCCATTTACAAATACTGAAATGCAACGAAAGTGGCTGCTTTAATTTTTGTTTTGTTTTTTTAGTTTGATTTTTATGCTTTTTTCGGGATGAATTTGAACATGGGAAAAAGTGAATACAACTCTGTCAACACATTCACGCAAAAAAAAATCAAATTTTCTTTGATAATAGCTTATGAAAGTCGAAAGCGCTCAGAAAACATATAATGATTTATCTTCAAATTTCCACTGGAAATCATATTAATGAACCGAACCGTTGAAAGATTAAATAAAAATATCAGAAACAAAGAACTTTCTTTAGTCTATAAATAAACATATATATATATATATATATATATATATATATATATATATATATATATGTATATATATCATTGAATAATTAGCTTAAAAACAAACATACAATAAAATAACTTTTATAATCCATAGCCCCAATAAATAGTTTAAATACCCTACAAAAAAAAGATAACCCTTAACCCTTTATGAAGTCGTCAAAAAACAAATGTTACGGCAGTTTTTATATACACAAAACCCTTTCATAAAGAAATAAAATAAAAAAAATAAATAAATCTCCATAGACACGTAAACCAGACTAGGCGAAAACATCTTCCGTTTTAAATTTAGACACCCACACCTTACCCTGACTTGACATCTATGAAAGTAACTCTATACTGATACAAATTATTAACACCCAACACCCCTACCTATTTAAACAATTCGCCCTGGCTGTTACCATGGAAATTTTGATTTCAATTATGAATATGCTATTAAAACACGTAAATTGCAGAAATAAGTTATTCCAAAAAAAATTTCACTTGAAGATGGAACACAGCTTACTTTAATTCAATTTAATTCAAATAATTATATTGAAGTTTTCGGCTCTTGTTTTGAAACATGAGACCTCTTATGTAGCGTGTTGGAATCATATTTTTAAATAAATAATTATATATATATATATATATATATATATATATATATATATATATATATATATATATATATATATATACAAGTGAGGATAAATAGAAATAGATAATCAAAAAGAGAGTTCAGTTCGAACAGCTATTTAAGCTATTAAGGCCTTGACCCTACCTAATTCATAAAAATTTACCATATTAACGAAACATTAGAATTTGAAGAGAGAATCCATTCTAGTTCAGGCCAACATTACGCCACTCATTCTATCACACACACGCGCACACACACATATATATGTATATATATAAGGTAGGGCAGACCATGACTTCGACGTAATAAACGCTACCCAGATGAGAAAAGAATGTAATTTATTACGTAGGAAATACTTAGAAGGAATCCTAATGAACATCTTCCGATTAGCAAACATACGCCAAACACAGTTTATTATATCACAGTTTTTTGTTGTTGTTTTTTGGGGTTTTTTAACCTAAACAATCCAAGATTCTTTTACCTGTGGCAATGACCGGTGTAACTTAATGTTTTTCACCTCACATGGGGCTTCTCCCAATCAAGGAAATGAACTTTTAGCAGACAGAAATAGAGGTGCCCACTTAACGCACGCACGCACACATACACCTATTATCGGCCGATATCCGCATAGAATTATAATACACATGCACACATGGATTGTTCGGCGGGCAGGACGGATGCATGGGGGGAGGTCTACTTAACCATTGAAAAGCAGACAGCATAGGAGTGGGAGTGTCAGAGTTTGCTTAATGTTTCATTTTCTGATGAAGCATTGGTAGAGGCGAAACGTTAAATTCATAAACGTTTCCTATTTGTTCTTTATCCTATCCTATCATTCATATACATACATATATATATATATATATATATATATATATATATATACGAATGATAGTATGATACTTTATATTAGTTCAATATATATATATATATATATATATATATTGAACTAATAAAAAGTATCATAGTGTTTTCCTTGTTGGATTGGCATCATGAAAGACAATATATTTAACGATTACAAATCAGAAGAATTATTCAGTTAAAGCGTCATAAATATGACAATAACTTTTATTTCTAATGGTACTTACGATCCAAAGTCTCTTGCAGAATCTTGAATGACCTCGATTGCAAGTTAGGGTTGACATTTTGAATTGGTGGCAGGTCATGAGCTTGAGTAGGCTTGGGGCGTTGCTTGGGTTTTGGTTGTGGTTTGGGCAAGACTTTGTTCATATCCCTGAAACAATTACAACAAAAATTAAACATGAAAGAAATAAAAAAAATGATACTTGAAAATTGGAACTGGTTTTCTATCGAGAAAAATGCTTTATTCTTACGAAGTTTTAAAAAAAAAACAATATACCTGGTCCTAAGTCGTTAAAAGAACAGAGAGAGCGATTTTATATGTAAGGTTTTGGATGAATCTGCTGAAATTAATGAAAGTCATTTTTGAAAACTGTCAGATTTCTTTTTTATATTTTGTTTTCCTGCTATTGTTTTGATTGATTAGTTTTTGTTTTTCCATTAAGCAAAAATGGAGAAATACGAAACCTCAATGTTTACGTTAGTAAAATTGTTTATTGTAACATCACGTGATCTGTCGTTTGATTTTACGGAAAAAATGGGCTAATTTGATTGTAAAAAACCAGCAATTGATATAAAATTTGTTTTTAATTTACGTTTTAAGCCGTTAGATTTATCAGCTTGTCATAAGAGTTTACAAGATTGGCTGACAGTGCTTACGGCATCAGAATAGCTGATAGAGCTTATAATAAATAGTGACAAGGGTCACGACATCAGAATCGGTGATACAGCCTATGACATAATAGTGACAGAGTTTAAAACATAATAGTTTAACAGATTTTACGATATAAGAACAGATGATAGAGCGTATAACAAATAGTGACTAGTCATACGACACCAGAAAGGTTGATAGAGCGTATGACATAATCGTATGATACAGAACCAAAGTTGTAAGAGTGGGTGAGAGAACCTACGACATCAGAGTGGATGACAGAGCCTTCGACTTGTGACAGAGTCTATGATATATGTGAGTAACAGAATCTATGACGTAATCGTGGATGGCAGAGCCTAATATATAACTGTGAGTGATATAGCCAACAATGTAAGAGTAATTGAAAGAGCTTGTCACATAAGAGTGGGTGACAGAGTCTACGACAAAGGAGTACGTAACGAAGGCTACGACATAAGAATAGTTGAAAGAGTCTATCACATAAGAGAGGATCACATAATCTACGACATAAGCGTGGGTAACAGAGTCTATGGCATAAAAGCATGTGCGTTCCTACGACGTAAGAGTGTATGACAGTCTATGACATAACTGTAACAGAGCTTTCAAAATAAGAGTAGATAACGGAGGCTAAGAGTAGTTGAAAGAACATTACACATAAGAGGGTAACAGTCTACGTCATAAAAGTATGTGACAGAATGTATGACATAAAAGCAAGTGACAATGCCTATGATATAAGCGTGACAGAACTTACAGTATAATAGGTGACAGGGTCTACATCACAAAAGTGGGTGACATAGCCTATGATATAAGAGTAGGTGACATCTTACAATATAAGAGTGAGTGACAGAGCCCACGACGTAAGAGTACATGGCAGAACATAGAACTTATGATATAAGATTAGGTGAGAGAATTTTTTAAAAGATTATAGGTACCAGAACCTACGAAATAGGAATTGGTGAAAGAACTTAAAACAAAGTTACAGCAAAAGCAATATGGAATTACCTGTGTTTCTACTTCAATTGTAATCTATCAATGACGAAAGCGCATCTAGATTCCTTCTTTCTGTGCTCTGGACTGCAATATAATATTCATCATTTAGTGCTTTTGGTATTGACTATTGATTACTCTGCAGAAGGGTTAACTTCACGAGTGCAACACAAGCTCTTATGTACATATGTAAATAGCGATGCTATTAAACTCGCAAAGAGCAGCAGACAAGCAGTGCATACTAATTGATTTACGTGCATTTGATGACATGCAGATACATTCTTTTAAAGCTCGAATATAATGCTGGATATAAACACGAATATTTCACAAACAACAATCTCAGACTCACACGCATGCGCGGTGATATATCTGACGTCAAATATGTTAAAAAATGAGATAACACTATGTTAAACAGATTTGGATTTAAACACATTATCAAGCCACTACAAACATCAAGAAGAAACAGAAGATATCTATGGTTTCTAAACTATCTTTTAAACAAGTATGTATCTTCTACAAATATTTTCATGATAATTGTTCTAATGGCCTTTCCTGTTTGGTACCTAGATTTAACGAATTTAAACGCAGTGCTAGATTGGCTGCAAGGTCTCACCATTTTACAGTTGAAATTACTAGATGTAACCGTAAGTTCTATGGTAAGAGTTTCTTCTCTCGCACTTCTCACTTGTGGAACTTTCTTTCAGTTTTTTACTTTCCAGTCAACTTTTATTTTTGTTGAAACTTGACTAATGCATGGAATAATAATGCAACACAAAATGTACTTAGAACAAAATGTATTGAAACAAGAAAGTGTACACAATATTTACATATAGTCTTTTGTCTATTCCCGGGAAGACCGTTCCTGGAGAATGTGTTGACTGAGTCGCAGTCGGGTAGAGTCTCTAGTTGAATCTCTTCATTCCCTCCCGGTACCAACCATATTTATATAGTCGGTACTCCACTATGCAAATTAGGTGGATCCTACCACAAGAATTTTCAAAAATGTAAATGCAATGTCAATTGTTATCTTATATCTTCTTAATTCCTGTTCTTTTATTGTTCACTTTCCTTAATAATGTTTTCTTTTTCTCATATTATCTCACAATCAGTAACTCATTGTGTCTTAGTGGCATTATTGCTTTCTTGAGGTGAATTTATTATATGTATATATATATATATATATATATATATATATATATATATATATATATATACATATATATATTGAACAGAACGATCCTAATTAGAACAAGGTCTGTGTATTTTCTCGCAAATCAAGATAGATAGATAGATAGATAGATAGATAGATAGATATGAACGGTCTGAGATAAACAGACAAAAACAGATGCATACACACACACACACACACATATATATATATATATATATATATATATATATATATATATATATATAACATAAAAGGCCCAAACACTAATATCCCATATATAATTTATTACATTGTAATCGTAATCACGATCCAATTCATCAGACCGACACACTCAAAATTTGAATTTGATTTTGTAGGTCTGATGAATTGGATCGTGATTGCGATTCCAATGTAATAAATTATAACCAGTGAATATTAGTTTTTGAGCCTTTTATGTTATATTTTTGCTCTGTCTTGTACATTGAGCTCTACCTGGATTTTATTCTCTTGGAATATATATATATATATATATATATATATATAGAGAGAGAGAGAGAGAGAGAGAGAGAGAGACATAGATGGATTGATATGGGTATGACTGGAAATTGCAGATTTGTATGAAACTCCGAGTTGTGCTATCGACGCTGGATATTATATATATTCACTAATATATATATATATATATATATATATATATGTGTGTGTGTGTGTGTGTGTGTGTGTGTGTGTGTGTGTGTGTTCACTTTGCTAATATTTTCGTGGGAATTTTTTATAACAGTTTTCTCAATCACACTTTCATTTAATTAATTAGTTACAATTTTATTCACAATTTGAAAAATACCCGAAAACCTAAAATGCTTATTTCTTGAAAAAAAAAGAAGACTTCTTCAAATTAATTACTTGACAAGGGATCATGTTTTTCTAAAGAAGCGATCTTGATAGGTTATTTTTTTTAAATAATCGAGCGGACCCTGAATTTTTACCTATAGCGATGAATGTGTGTCCTCTCTATAGGCGTTCACTCACGAGGCCTACCCTCTCCCGTACCGTGAACGCCTTTTGGGATTTAAACACAACCCAGGCATCAAGTGGAACTTGTACATGCAATCCATTGCTAAAGATGGTGGGAAAATGGTCGGTTCCCTGTACCGCTTCATTGAGGACCTGACTTTCTCTTGACATCTCCTTTTACAAGATTCAGATCAGGACGAAAATGGTGCTAATATATTGGCAAGAGCTGCCTTGTCTTCACTTTCCAGTTTCGATAGATTCCAAAAGCGTCTCTGCGTCCTTGTGGGTGATGTATTATTTTCTACCCTACAACCCATTTTCTACAGAAGAAACATCTAGAATAACCATATGTTACTGATAGAGACCAAATTTGGGGGAGAAATGCAAACAGATAAGGGGGTACAAAGTACAGTTGCTTTTACTAGGATGCCTACTTTATTACAATACATTTTCTTTTTTTTTTTTTAAAAAAGTAAAAGTATTCTTACTGATGACAAAATGCTCCCACTATTTTAAAATCAACTTAATGATTAAAATAACAAATAATTATTTAATAAAAATCTAATATTGTTTTCTGAATATCTTTTCTTTAAGTTTTTATATATACAAGAATTCAGTTTCCATTTCGCGCTGCGTTTGCGAGAACTGCAAACAAATCACAAGTCCAAACGCTTCAAAATGATGGAAATTGGCTCTAGAAATAAATATTTACGCATGGCCAGTTGTATGTTGCATACTCAAGAGTAAGAAATCCTAAGAGTTTATACTTCTCTGTTAAAAAGGAAAAAAAGAAATTTTCTTAAAAAATATTGTTTATTGGACTTTCATGTCCAATAAAATAAAATAAAATTAAATAAATTATTAAACCGCGAATTAGGGTTTTTGTCAAAGTATTTTTCTAAACAAATCAGCTTATTCAAATTTCATCAATTGGTTTGCAAAATTGAATGAAACGTAGAGTTTGTAAATCTCCACAAAAATATTAAGATAACTTCAACAATACAGTAAAGATTTCAACTCGCGTCAGCGTCTTACAAAAGAATTCTAGTTTCAATTATTAAATAATAAATGCAACGAGAAAAAGAGAAGTACTAATTAAGAAAGTATTTTCCTTTGTATGCAAAATAAATTTAAAAATGTCATTAAAATCAAAACTATTTCCAACATTGATGATACAATAATATTATGACAAATAAAGTTATTTTCTCTTATTTCACTTTCCAGACGCATGCCTAAGAATACTATGGAACGAATTTAGAGAAAATGGGAACAAAAAGGAAACTTATATTTAACACCAGGAAGAGACACTTTGAAATTTATAGGGCACATAATGAGGAAAGAGGACTTGGAAAACCTGATACTCATTGGACATATTGAAGGCAAGAGGGACAGAGAAAAACAACGCGTAACATACTTAACTTGAGTAAATGAATGGCAGAGCAGGATTTAGGAGAAATAATTTTTTCCTCCTCAACAAAGACACATTCCACTTCCTCATTCACCCATCTCGAGACAGAGTTTGCGACCTGGTAGTCCAGAAACAACTACATATCGAGGTATTTTGTCAGTGTAAGTAACGAGATTGTAATCATCCTCAGCTTGCTAAGCCTGTCCCGTAGCTGACAGCATCTCGTATTACACAGCGGTTTGTCCAGATTGTTTGGATTAATTTAACGCCATGCAAAACATTAAATTCAAATCATACTTGTTTTACATAAAATATTTTAGTTTCAAATTTATAATAAAAACTGCTTAGAAACTATTTTATTATTATCTTTATTTTATTTCCTTTTATTTCTGATGTGTACACATTTCTTTCCGGGTCCTGCCCAGGGACCTAAGGTTAGAAATGGCATCATGACATTTTCCACTGGAAAAAAAATTACATAGACAAAGCCCTTCGTAAGGTGTGGGCTGTACGCGTGAGAACAATTTTTGTATTTCTTTCAGGCATGGGCTTCCAGAGATCCCTTCCATTAGTCTACTGGGATCTTTTCCAACCAATCCGAGGCCTCCAACTACAACTGGGTTTGTTGATGTTCCCATTTGCCTCATTATTATTATTATTATTATTATTATCCTATTATAATTGTGCTTGTTCCTCGTTTAGTCAGTTCGAACGACCGTTACGCCCTGCCAATACCTCATAATTAAACTATACAGTTTTGATCGCGTGGAAAGAGGGGTAAAGACACTACTTTGTTTCAGCCAGAAAATGAAATAAATAAATAAAGAAAGAAAGAAAGAAAGAAAGAAAGAAAGAAAGAAAGAAGGGAAGGTGGAAGTGTTTAACATCTGCCAGTACCTCATAAATAATGGATTATTCGGTTTTGATTGCGTGGAAAATCAGAGAAGCTACTAAGTTTCAGTAAGAAAATGAAAGAAAGAAAGAAAGAAAGAAGGAAAGAAAGAAAGATAAAAGTGTTTAATGGATGTTTCAGTGAAATGGAAAAAGTTGTCAATTTGAAATATTTTCATTTGTATCCCCTTACTTCTTAAAATAATGACCAGCATTCATATTTATGGTTGTTATTGCAATATTTTGCTAAAATTAAATATTTAACGATGCGATAGGGGAATTTCTATAGATATTTTATTGTCATAGAATTTGCCATGAGTTTATTCAACCATTAACCTAATTAAAATTAATCGGAAAATTCAAATTGATTAACCGCGTCGTTACTTAGAACAATTACTTCGCTAATCATTTTATAGTTTATCAAGAACGGTAAATTGATCAGTGCTTTGCTTAAATGAAAGTTTTTCTTTCACACCTTATAAAAGTGGATTGAAAACATTAAATCGAATGTCAAAAACTTGAAATGATGCAAATGTATTATATATTATGAATTTAAATTAGATTTAATTTAAATTTACTATAAGCAGATGTAAATCACTTATAAGATCTACGCAAATTTAGTCGATTAATACAGCAAACGTTACTTTCTTCGGCCTGCCTCGCTTTTTTCCTCCATCCGTCAAATATCCTTCAACGCATTGAAACCTCTTGCTTAACATGCTATGTATGTTGAGGCGGGCGTGTAAATTTCTTTTTTAATTGGTTAATGTTCATCGGAGGACGATAAGGATGACATTGAATAATTCAGTAGAGAAAGAATTGCAAGCATGTTTGTATACAATGAAATGAACAAAGTGAAATGTTTTATTGAAGTTATCTTCAATTTATAAAAGGTTGCAAATACTGTCTTGGCAAAAATATAAGTGACATTTGGCTATAAAAAAAAAAGGCACTGTTGATTATTTACGGGTATTTTTTGTTTGCTTCACGATGCGATGAGTTAGCATGACTGAGCTTTTAGTGGAAAACAAGTCTTTAAGATATTCTGAGGCGGATTTATTTTCTTTCTTTCGCTTTTCCTTTTTTTTCCTTTCTTTCGTTCTTTCGTTCCTTCTTTTTTTCGTTCTTTTTTCGTTTGTTCCTTTTTCGCTCTTTCTTTCTTGCTTTTTATATTTCGTTCTTTCCGTTTGTTTTACTTTCTTTCTTTCGTTCTTTTTACTTTTGTCTCTCGTTTTTCTTTCATTCTTTCTTGTTATTGTTATGGATGTTGGTTCACCTTCTCAAACTGAACATTTTCTTTCTTGCACACACTTTCTCTTCCTTCGCCTACTTTTTATTGTCTACCTCTTTTTTTTATTTTTACTCACTCTCTTTATTTTTTTAATAGTTTTCTCTCTTTCTCTCTTTATTTTGAAATCACCTGTTTTCGTTTCTCTCTCACTTACTCCCTTCTATTTTTCTTGCTCTTTCTCTCTCTCCTTGCTCACTTATTTTAAACCTTTCTCTCTCTCTCTCTCTCTCTCTCTCTCTCTATCTATCTATCTATCTATTTCTCTAATATCTGCGGTTTCTAAGATTCGCTGAGGAAGGCTTGAAATATATATGCCACAAATAAGTTAACTTTTTATTTCAAGTTCACCTGATTCAAGGCTTAAGAGCCATCCATGGTAGAGTATTACTGAATGAGGTTTGTAATGTGTATGTAAGTGGAGGGGGTAGGAAGTGAAGATTATGAGGAAAAGAAAAATATATATAGGGATAGAAAATTGAAGGAGTTTGTAGCGTTCAGGGAAGCATCCACACAGGAGTTTGTTCACTTTGTTACTGTTTCTCTATGCCTCTCGATTTCTTTTACCACCGTTGCTCCTATCACGCGTCATCTATCTATGTACCTGTCTGTCTGTCTGTTCATTATCTATCTGTGCGTTCCTTATCTATCTATCTATCGATCGATCTATCTGTTCCTCATCTATTTATCTGTCTGCCAGTCTATTTGTCTGTTCATTATCTATCTGCCTGTCTGTGTGTTCCTTATCTATCTATCTATCTATCTATCTATCTATCTTTTCATTGTCTATCTATCTATCACAGGCTGTACATTATTTATCTGTCTCTCGGTTTATCTATCTAATCCGTTTCCTATCTATCTCTCACTGTTTCTCTATATTTATAGTTTTCTCTTACTAACGTTGCTTCTATCACGTGACATCTATCTATCTATCTATCTATCTATCTATCTATCAGTGTTCTTTATGTTTATTTATCCCAACTTCGTTTATCTTTCACTTTTGTTCATACGATTATCGCTTTTCCCTCATGTACCTTTTCTTTCTTTCTTTCTTTCTTTCTTTCTTTCTTTCTTTCTTTCTTTCTTCCTTTCTTTCTTTCTTTCTTTGTTATGGTTGTCTTTGTTTACCTGTCACTGTCCTTCATTATTTCATTTTTTCCTCTTACCTCTCTCTCTCTCCTCTCTCTCTCTCCTCTCTCTCTCTCCCTCTCTCTCTCTCTCCTCTCTCTCTCTCCTCTCTCTCTCTCTCTCCCTCTCTCTATCTCTCTCTAAAGAGATCTACGGGTGATTGAATTATGATTACAGTTTTGGTATATTTATGACTAGAAGTAAACCTACAATCATAAAGATTTCAAAGGCAAAGCTGACTCAAGAATCCAGTTAAAACTTTAAGCAATTTCCTTTCACTTTGACATAATCCTGCATTCATGCTGTTTATGCTGGGCTTGAAACACTTCGATCTTGAGATCTGATGAGAAGTCGGGAGTCACATGGCCCAAATCACGAAATCAAGCAACACGCTCAGTACAACAACAAAAGCATATTACAATGACCACAAAAACGAAGACAAAAAAATAACACAATCAACAAGAAACAACAAATAGAGTCTTTAACTTCACAATACAATTTCACAAATTTCTTTGAAACAAATCGAATTATCTTAATTAAAATTTAAAAATACTTTGTTAATTCGTCGTTGGTAGAATTCGTTGTCGAATATTGTTGCGCGCATTGATATTTCTTTCTGTATGAAATGAGAGCTATGTTGAATCTGAAGAGACGCCTGCAGACTACAGTATGGTATGGTAGGAGGGTTTAGGGGATGGAGAGCTCTGGCTTTTCTTTGGGCTCTTCATCTCTTCTATCTTGTGGTGTTTTTCGAAGGATGTTTTTTGTGTGGACTGCTCTTCTCCAAATGGTTCTTTCTGTAGCTTCCGTCTCCCAATTGACCGGATCGATTTCTGCCCCATGCAAAGTGTTTTTGAGCTGATCCTTGAATCGACGATGCGAAGCTACATTTAGTCTCTTGCCAGATGCGAGTTCTGAGAAGAGGATTTATTTGGGTTGGCGGATGTCTGGCATTCGGACAAGGTGTCTGCCCCATCAAAATCGACGGCGTGTCGTCTTTGTTAATTAATTACCAATTATAAAAAGCCTTTTTCCTGTTTTAACACTATGTCGCTTCAGGGTGAAAGCATTCATGGTTCACCATAAAAACTTTTCCTTTAAGCGATTTATCACGCCTTCTTAGTAAAAACAGTTTCTTTTTTTAATCATTTCAGCGCAAGTAAGGCAATAATGCCACTAAGACAAAGATTTTACTGAGTGTGAAAGAATACGAGAAAAAGAAAATATTATATGTACCAGACTCAGCTAATCTCGAGAAATAATCTTTATTTTCATTAGGTCGTAGCCTCAGCTTGTGCACAGTTTTGTGTGTGTGTGTGTGTGTGTTTCTATTTTGCCAGTCCTCTTTTCTGGGCTTTTGGACCTCTTATTGGTGATGACCAACTGTAAAACCCTCGACCATTCTTAGTTTTTGTAGTCGAGAAAGAATAAAGAAAATATTTATATTATGTAAATAATGTAAATAGCACAGCCATTCGAATACGAGGATTCCATTACTAGGGCGGCTGCTCAGGCGTATTTGGGTTTGTTCAACACAACCTTGCAGACCTTAGTTAAAGTTTCTGGGAGAGAGTGTGTTATCTAGCGTTATCAACAGTCTAAACAAGACTAGCACGATGACTTGGGACTTTATGCTAGCGCAACCGCCGACTGCTCACAATGGTTCCGTCTATCCAACTTCACTCACAAGGCACTTTCCAAAGATGCTGCACGCTAGAATCGTCTCCTCCAGACCGATAAAATCAAGAAGTCCATAGAAGATTCATAGTGAGAATCGAACCCTTGTCTCATGGTCAGAAAGCGAAAGTTCTAGCCACTCGACAACGTGCTCATATCAGTTATGTAACATGCGGGATACACGCTTAGGCGATCATGTATCTTTCGATACATGACTGTATGTAGATTTTTTCCCGCAGTAGGTCATGCCTATATTTTTATAATACTAGCAGTTATACGCGGGGTTGCAGGTGATAAATCCTTTTTCTTTGCCCAGCTGCCCTACACAATCCTTTCTTTATTTGAGAGATTTGCTCTAGACAGATTAGGTTCTCTAACCTTAGATGACAATCAATAAAAGAGAAGGAAAACTGTGAATTTCAAATGATGGAAAAGATTAACGGAAACCCACTCCACTATCTTTCACACGAAGTTTTGACAATTCACAGATAATAAAGGAATCTGTGGAGACCCATAATCGTCAAAGTCTTGAAGAAACATGGTATTTTAAGAAATATTTAATAGTAATGGTAATTGTAATATTAGCCTTTTCCTTATAAGGAAACTTTCGACATTCATTGACGGAACAGCCAGTGCTGTTGTCGGTTGAAATATATAAAATCTTTCTATTAAAACAATTTTTCAGGAAATTAGGTTACCACTATTTCCAGTACTGATGGGGGTTTCTTTCCTAATTTTTTGTTTGAAGTGGTGTGAAACATCGACATCTTGATTATGTCATTATTTTCTCTTCGAGTTACATGTGCTATGCATTTTAGTTGTTGCTGCTGTTGAAAGTTTTCAAGTGACGTGATTTTTGCTATTTGGTAAAGTACTTTGTGATTCTGTAGCGCCAGTCCATGAGTTTCGAACAAGGATGGTCCATATAAGACCTGCAGTGTGGTTCATTCGCTCCAAACCATTTTTAATGTAATATTTTTAAAAGGAAATGTTGACGATTAAAACGACTGTTCTAATCAACGCCATGAAGAAAATCTGTCGTCTGATCGGACCTTTAACTTTAATTTATTTCTGTTTTTATTTTATCATTTCGCTTCCTATTCTTCTTATCATTAACTGATTCCATCTCAAAAAAACTCTTCTTCTTTTATCTTTCTGGGGTTTTGTGTTGGTTGCTTGCTTTTGTTTAACGGCATATCAACCACTATGGCTTATTTAATACCGAAATGTAAATATTTCGAACACGACTTCATGGTTTCAATTAAATATATTTTGAACGCAATTGTATGCCTTCAATTACAGATAAAATGTATTGTTGGTCATTTTACTATAAATAAGTATTATTGGTAATTTTACTATATGTATTGCCTATATTTTTATACTTTCATTGTATTTTATTTTGTGTGGGGGTTCACTATTTGCCCATAACTGGGACCCTAACAGTTTCTACCCCCCCCCCTCCCGGAACAGGGTGGACGTAGGAACAACTGCAATTAAGAGGGTTGCTTCTTGGGTGCCAATCTGTCATCTAACATTCGTGTTACGTGACCAGCCATTCTCAGGTTTTGTCAGTTATTTTATTTTTATTGTCCTAAAATCGGTTTAACTGCACAAGACTGACCACAATGTATGTATGTCTCTGTGCGTGGGTTTATGTCTCTATATATGTATTAGGTTGGTGCAAAAATAATATCGTTTTTTGACGTATTAACATGGGTGAGAATTTTTGCCTCGAAAGTAATAATTCACTAAGGCTAGTTTAGTTTGGCACAAGCCACAGGTAATAGAGCAAACAGTGTGAATTGAACTTATTACTCATGGTAAACCAGACTCATTAACCATTACCCCATGCCGAGGTGCCCTGTTTTAGTAAGTGCAGTGACTACATAAAGATTAAAAGTTCGTCGTGGTGTAATTTTTGTGATGAGTTCGATCCTTACTGAGTACCCCAAAACTTCTGGCCTGGTGTCAAGACTAAGCGACGCTAAGTAAATAATTACGACACAACGATAAATGTACCAAAGAACAATAAACGAATGGAGAAATCTTTTAACGCCTTTCAAAATGCTAAATTCGTGAACAATTTTCAGTTCAGTGCCCAACCCAAGTCGATTCAATAACAGTTGTCGGGTGACATTCTCTTTTCGCGCTTGTGACGAGCGTTTCGCGTAGAGTTGAAACATTTAAATGAAAATTTAGTCACAGAGTAAGTAGCGATGATTCACCATCGGAGAGGCTTATAGCATAGGTTAAGCAGTCAGAAGAGCAAATTATTTAAACGGCTCTATGCCTGCGGTTGTTGTGTATATCCGTTCACCGCTAATTGTCGGGTTTCAAACTGATTTCGAAGCAAGTAGCCGAGTAGAACTTTTCTACTAGGAAGACTAGCACTACAACAGCTTTCTAACATTTCTTTCTACCATTTTTCCTTGCACCATCCAGTGGTAATCTATCGGGTTCGACAATGATGTCTATGTGCAGGGGATGAACTCGAAGGTGACTGTGGAGTTCAAAGACGTTCGCAATGGGGACTGGGAAATTGGCCTAGAAGTTTGGGAGCATTTGCTACTGCCTTCCTCTTTGCAGGGGGGGGGCACATTGATGCTGGTACGTCGGTTTGCCTCAAATATCGCTGCTTTGTACCGACCAGAATTAAAATTAAAAAATATGAAAAAATATATAGTGACTGTTGAACGCTTGTTTCATGTAGAAAATTTGAAAAGCTTATGATTTGACTTACATATGAAATATGTAAATTCTAATCCCCCTATATATATATATATATATATATATATATATATATATATATATATATATATATATATATATAGTTGGATAATCTAGGCATAATATGTCTATTTATTTTTATTTTAATCCTCTCAAATTCACGCTTCAATTTCTTAGTGTTGCCATTAAGAAAGACGCCGTAGTTTTTCTCATTCTGTTTATGTTCCCAAGTACTTTCAATCTCATCCAACTTCATCTTTAAGGGCGAATTACTAAGGAAAAACTAATCTATTAGATAGTTGTGAATTTTTCTTGTAAATGCGCATGAAACGCGCTTTGTTGATTCAGAAATTACCGTTAACAAGGGAGATAAATTAATTTATATTTGTAAAAATTTTTTTTTTTAAATTACAATTAAGTATTTTGAAACAGTGCAGTTATAATTGTAATTTTTTCAAAAAGTTACAATTTAGGTATTTTAAAGCCTTAATGTTATAAAAAATTTTAAAAAATTGTTATTTATTTTAAAACATTGTTGCTATACTTGATAATGAATTTTATCTAGTGTTGGTTGTAATTTTCTTATATAGAAGGCTTAAAAAATTCTAATTTTTTGTTTTTTTATTTTCATTTTTTAATGTCAACACTAAGAAATTGATCTGTGAATTTGAGAGGATTAAAATAAAATAAACATACTTAAGTTTAGATTATTCAACCAAACATGCTTGATGAAGACATGCTTTATATATATATATATATATATATATATATATATATATATATATATATATATATATGAGGAAAGTCCCGAAAGTAATAGCGTCTATTTATTTCCATGTAAACTGTAACAAAAATAGGGAGCACAATAGCACCGTTGGATCGTGCAAGGTTTTCAGCTACAAAACACTCTTTTTCAACATAGTCAACACCATTGCATGTGCATTTTCTAAGCCCTCTTCATTTTGTTGTTTGTCATAAAAATCACTATCGCCACTCCTGAAAGGCATTACCCTTAACCTCACGTCTACTGTTTGGTCTCTACAAACTTTCAGAACGCATTGCTCAATATCAATATGTAAATTGCTTCCCGCATAGTAGAATTCAATGACACACCTCTTGTTTTTTTGGGTTTTGGTGTGGGGGGGTATATATTTTCATATTAGACGCTATTTTGACAAACTGCTATCAGTGATGATTAAAAAGAAATAAATCGTGACGATGGATTCTTCGCTGATTGAAGATTTAACCGCTAGCGCCATCCTACCAACGTCCACCTCTGACGCCCAAATGATAAAATTAATAACGTTGCTTATTCATTAATTGTTGTAAGCATAATCCGATTAGCTATTATATTCTTGTTGACTTTGAAATTTAGACGAATCACCCAACTAATTGAGGCCAAGAAGATGAGCTCTAGTCATCGTGAACCCCCATCAAAAGATTCTCAAATACTGGATTTCGCTGTTTCATCAGACAACAGAACGTTTGAAAATATCAAGTTCTCGTATTCCATAATATTCCCGTTCTTTGTGAGCACATCTACGTGGTGTAATGATTAACAAGCTTGCCTCTCAAGATCAATTATGACCGAGTAATGAGTTCGATCCTCACTTGGTGCTTTACACTTTCGACCGTGTGTCACATCTAAGCTACACTTAGAAAATCATTTGGGCACCTCAACGTGGTGTAATGATTAGCAAACGTGTTTCACTAGAACATTTGCGACTGAGTAGTGTTTTCGATCGTTACTGGGTGCCCCATACTTTCAGCCTTGTGCCACATCTAAGCTGCGCTTAGAAAAAACATTGGGGCACTCCAGAGTAGTGTAATGGTTACCAAGCTTGTCTTGCTAGGTCAATTAAGACTGAGTAGTGAGTTTGATCCTCACTGCGTGTCCCATTTTCTCGACCTTTCGCCACATATAAGCTGTGCTTAGAAAAACATTGGGACACTTCGGAGTGGTGTAATAGTTACCAAGCTTTTCTTGCTAGATCAATTAAGACTGAGTAGTGAGTTTGATCCACACTGGGTGCACAATACTTTCCGCTTTGTGCCACACCTAAGCTTACAACATCACAATATTCAGGTTCTTTTTGTTTTTGTATTTATCCAATATTATCGTTGTAAAGACTAATCACAACAAAAGATTAAATCTGTCATAAGTAAATCTATTCTTTATTCCTCTCCGGACTTCATCAATTAACATCGGCGAGTGGGTGTGTGGCTTTGGGAGATTTTCTCCGTACGCGGATTCTTCTCGTGGAGATGTGAGAGACTCTGTCTTTTCACTCTCGGTGGGAGCGCTTATATTTGTCCCTGCCATCCACAACCTAAGCGTAGCTGGGTCGACTAAATCTTTACATGTCGGGGGCAGCATCTGTGTGAAGCGCGAATCTGCTCCTGGCGGCTAGGAGATCATCTTCCAAAGTCTATTTCGACATAATCTGTATTGAGCGCAGATTTCTTATTGACGGCTAAATTCGATTCAGCCCATGTGATATTTCCAGGCATGAATCACGCCCCCACACTTAATTGGTCACGTGCCTTCTGTTAATCACTTCATGTTTCAAAATATATAGGAAGCATACTTTGATTGTGCCATGCTTTGGTCGAGCCACGTTGCTGAACATATATGATTAATCCAATACATGATATCACGGATTAGTCACGTAAATAGCCAGTATAATAATAATAATAATAATAATAATAATAATAATAATAATAATAGAATCCAAAGAGATAAAAAATATATCTTTGAAAACGTTTCAGATAGTAAGTAACTAGAAGATAGAATATATAAAGATAAAAAAGAATATATAGAAGATATAATGTGCCATCTCAAGACAACAACATTACCTTTTGTTTTGGGGGATTTGGGATTATCACTAGGAGAATACAAATATGTGGAATAAATACCTGTTAACCCCAAAATATGAGAATTGCAAAAAAAAAAAAAATCATACTCATATGTACTTCTCACATCTTGCGTAGATTTCTCCCTATGCATTGAACACAATTGCATATTTTCTTTCTGATTGCATGACACCTCATCAGTTTGCATCTTCTGATACAAAAAATCCCTGGTTGAGAGTTGGAAACAACTCGTACTACATAAAGCAAAGGCAAAAAACAATAATAATAATAATAATTACGAGCGCGATTTAAGAAAAGTAAAAGGAAAAACAGTGTTTTACAATGTTAAAAAATATTTCGACAGTATGCCTGTCTTCAACTTATATTTATAAAGATTTTTCAAGTTTTATAATATTTTATATGATATTTTATTATTTTTAGAATTTTTTATAGATTTATATATTTTTATGCTTGAATTTTTTTTTTTTTTTTAAACATAACTTGAAGAAGACTGAAATACTGTCGAAATATTGTTTAATATTGTCAAATACTGCCTTTTTATCTTTTCTTTTCCTTTTCTTAAATCGCGCTCTTCTCTTCAGTGTTTAAAAATATTGGAAGAGTTACGTCAGTCATTTTGTTTGGTTGGTGATGATGATGATGATGATGATGATGATGATGATGATGATGATGATGATTGCCCGGATGCTATACCAGCCATGGTTCTCATGACTTCTGATCTTAATTGACTGGAGATGTTAACATATCTATGTTCTGTCTTGGAGAATTAAGATGGGTGAATATCTCGTTCGGTACCACAAGCATGTCCTATCAGGGATTATGCCCTGTGCATATCTGTTCGTGAGTGGATGTAGTGGGGGAGCATCATGGATGGGTGGGTGTCAAAAGTTTTTTTTTGTCTAGAAGCTAGAAGGATGAGACAGCCAAGGTGATTTCGAATTCAGGACACCGTCAATAAGAGACTATCTGAGCAAATCGATGTGACCCAGTTAGAAATACCCAGCTGGCTAAGCCTCCGATTGAAGTTGTTCCCAAGTCCAAGTACAGCGCATCAGTTACTCAGCCTGGGTCCTATCGTCATGGATATGCTCTTCTTTCATCGAAACCTGGAAACACATCGTGCACATTTGGCTGTGATGCCTGTTAGACTCTTATCAGACTGGGTTTCAGGACGGCTACATTTGAACTCCAGCATCATTTTGTTGATGTGCAGCTCGCTCAATCAATACTACTACTACTACTACTACTACTACTATTACTAATATATATATATATATATATATATATATTTATATTAATATTTATATATACACACACATATTAGGTTGGTGCAAAAATAATGACGTGATAATGTCGTTTTTTGACGTATTTTTAACGTCAAAAAACGACATTATTACGTCATTATTTTTGCACCAACCTAATATATATATATATATATATATATATATTATTATTATTATTATTATTATTATTATTATTATTATTACAAGAGATTATAATAAAAACATATTGAAATCGCTACACATAAGCTATCATGTTTCAATACCATGATTTTACTTCTTCAGGCGATGGTAAGTAACTGTTGAAATGATTCTTTAAGGAAATTTAAAAACAAAGTGTTACCTCTTTTCCGAAAGTTAAGGTGGGAGGACATAAGGTCAGAATTAAAAATAGACTTTTAATTTTAATTCTGACCTTATGTGCCCACCCCCTTTGACTCGACTATCGTTTCCCAAGAAGTTTTTGCAATTCAGAGATAATAAAGAAACGGAATCTGTGGAGAGTCATGACCGATTTATATCCTAGACATGACATTATAATAAAATAAAACAGAAAGTTTTTTCCATCTCCGCCTTTTTTTTTTAATAATTACATGATAATAATTTCTGATTTATAATTACATAAGTATTTGCATCATGACGCAAATGTTGAGGTGAAATGTGGAAAGAATGTTGCAGGACCAATATGACTACGGTCTAGACAGGGGTAGGGGCGTGCTTGGGGGTAGAAGAACACATAACAATATAGACACAAAGAAGAGAAGACGTGACGAATATGGAAGCACGATGAAAGCACAAAACTCCCAACTACTCACCTCTCAATTACAAGATCGAGCTCATTACCAGCTCGGAGGATTTCCATCTTGGCCATCTCATTTGTCAAATCCTTCGTTACTGTACCACATACCTTCAAAATCACATCTCCAGGTCGAATACCTTTCTTGGCAGCCAAACTTTGCTGGGTCACCTGAAAAAAATATATATATGATAAAAAATATCTTTTTAATGAATTAAGAAATTTGTCTTTAAAAATGTTTATTAGTATTTAAAATTTAAATTTAGTATTTTTTTAAAGTCATTATAGTCTCAAAACTTGATCAAACTAATGATCACTTTTCTTTTTTTTTAACTCAATTTTTTAGATCAGATAAACTATTCAACAGCCTTTTTCACGCATATAAAGAAGGATTCGGTAATTTTCGGAAGAATCATTACCCTTCCAAGACTCATTACCATTCCAAGCATTGAATGACCTTATTTTAGCACCGATATTAAAGGAAATTAAAAAGATTACTCGGTTACTTATTTAGTGAATCATTTTACTTACATTTATTGCAACGTGTTTCAAACAATATTCAGTGCATTACTTAAATTAACCGTAAATAATAAACAGTGCCTTTTCATAATCATCTGTCACTCATATTATTGCCAACATTTATATAAGTAATGAAGTAATCGTTCTAATTAAGGTAGTTAATCGAAATAAGTGCTGTGTATAGTAGTAAAACTTCTTTTCTGTTTAAGTCAGTCCAGTTTAGAATTCTTTGCTTAACAGGAAAATAATTGCCGACAATGGAATCGCATGTGTTATGCACATTGCTGGAAATGGGTTGCACAGATCTTTATAGATGGACCACTTTTTGTTTTAAAGGTTTATATTCCTTCAATTTAACGTGGTGTAATGATTAACAAGCTTGTCTCGCTAGATCAAGTAGTGAGTTTGATCATAGTAGTGAGTTTAATCTTCACTAGGTGCTCCATACTTTCGGACTTGTGCCACATCTAGGCTACGCTTAGTAAACTGCTATATTCGTGAGTGGGAGGGGTGTTTCTCTGTCGTGTATTGTGAAAGGCCGTTTTCTGTTTAGTAATGATCAGATTTTATTTTTTGAATTTAGTTTTCTTTTAACAACTCAGCAGCAGGCACACCATGGACCTAATGTCAAAGATAATGTTTCTGTCCTTTCTCCAAGACATACAGCTATCACCTTATGTAAGGGAGCTATTACAGACATTAATGGCTACCAAAAAAACATGTATTCGATCAGCATGACCACAGCTGAAAATAAGGATAAAGACAAACCCACTGACCATTGGTCAACATTGACACAGGTTTTTGTTTGGTCTTTTTTATACTATTGTTCAACCAATAAAAGGCCCAAGAGCCACTCAAGGTAGAAGATGACTGACTGAGGTTAGTAAAAGGAGTCAGTAAGAATGTAAGTGCTTATTATTAAGATAAGTTCGATCGGTGAGGGCTGATTCTAGATTTGAAGATCATAATGATCGAGGAAGCATCCTCTGGGGAGTCTGTTCCGCAAAGTAACAGTTATTGGGAGAAAAAAACTGTTTGAGTGGTACTTCCTTCTTATCCGAAAGGAATGAGTCGACCCAGTGTTTATTGCATGGTAGATTCTGCTGTTATCTAAAGACCTCAGGCGATATGGTTTCTGTGATTTTGTACAGTTCTTTGTGATTCTGTAGCACCAGCCCACAAGGCTCGAAGAAGAACAGTTCTTACTAAGTGCTATAATCTCATGCCTTTTTTTAATTATTGATCTGGGAAAATCGTCGTATCTAAAGCTGACAGTATAGATTTCAGAACGAGTTTGGTGCCATGTATGGCACCCATATGAAAGTTTTGATCTCACAGGGCTATTTAAGAACGTGACTCGAGATTTTTACGAGGAAAAAAGGGCTATCAAATGTAAGAAGAAAGAATGCGTGGATGTGGATACAAGTATCTATAAAGTGAAACTTGACACAGAGAAAGGCGAAGTGAAAATGATAGTATGCGTTTTCCCTTGACACGAGATCAGAGAATTGGTGCCTGATCAGAGATAAATTGAATCTGCTTGAATTGACGGCATAGGATTCATTTGTCCTAATGATATTAAACTTTCTTTGATCTCATAAAACATAAAAGTGTGCTGATCAAATGAAAACGCTAACAGCGTATCAAGGAATGGGGTGCCAATTGTCACTTAAAATGCACCTCTAGTACTTTCATTTGATGTTTTCTTTTCCAGTCAATCTGGGCGCCATGGGCGATGATCATGGTCCAAGCGTCATTTGCCCGAGTAACAAATACAAAGTATTTTTGTTATCCAGTGTCATAGGAATGTTACATTTATTCAAGGAATAGAAGGAGGCCGCAGAGAGCATCGCCTATACCATGATAAAAAAAAAAAACAATGATAAAGGTACTGAAATATGACTTGTAGTACATGATGAACG
>OZ010587.1:87398883-87416383 GCA_963932145.1 Acanthosepion lycidas
GTCTTTGTTTGGGCTTTGAATATAAGTCCAAAACGGCTCGAATTCAACAGAGGGTATCAAGAATTCTGAAGCGTCGATATGCCTCCCACATCTAGATTTGTTACCGACAGAGGGACGTTGAGCCAACGTGCGATATGTGTTCCTGTTATGTCAGTCTTCCAACTGCCTCTTAGAATCCAAGCTGCCTCCTTAATACAACGAATACCAAAAAACTGACCATTTTCTGCAGTAGCGTGGGGATCCAGAGTTGACAGAGAAATATATATATATATCATACAGTGTTTATTCCTATGTCCACTCTCTCTCTATATCTTTCTCTCTCTCTCTCTCTCTCTCTCTCTATATATATATATATATATATATATATATATATATATATATATATATAATGCCAGCACGTTTCCGATTGTATTTCGTCCTACAGCCACAGACCCAACCTGTGTTTTTTACAAATATTCTGAACAGATCATGGTAATAGATTTTGGGAGGGAGCGTAGAGTCTGATGAGCTCAGTAAATTGATCAAAGCTAGTATATTCAGACTCACGGTCACAGTGACTTGGGTCAGCTGGCGACATGTTTTTCAGTGATTTCCCGAAGGTGCTATTATATATTACGGAAAATAGAATTGTAACAGCCTGAATATATGTGTTCCAACGTACTCAATATTAAACATAGAGATCATATATCTGGATTACAGTAAATGGTTATATATCCAGATGAAAATATCAACAGTACTCAGTCTACATATTAACTAACTGAATATCGTCCTTAAACGTTAACATAGGTCTATACTCTCGTATAGCAAATACCTGTGATACTGTGACATAGCATTCTATTGCCGCAATACATATAGGTTAATGAAACGATTCATAGGTCGTCTCAAAATGTCTCATATTTTGTCTAGAGATCATTCTGTATAGGAAGGTTTTCAGACATCTTGAAGAGCGTGTTGAGTAACATGAGCATCAACGTTCCCTCCAAAAACACAAAAGGCGAGAGACAGTTGTAACTAATAACACATCACACCCTGATGTCATGTGTTTAGCCTAAGTGTCCGGGCCGATTAAGCACTCTCGGTCTATGCCGCACACGCAACCTTGACTGGCATAAAAGCAGAACTTGCTCTCATCACTGCAATGATTCATTCGATGCCCTCGGTGATCCCGTCACGATACCACTGGAGACGGCGTTGTCCACTAAATAGACGCATGGCTATAGGCATGCGTGATCGTAGTCCTCTTGCCAGTAAACGATTCCCAACAGTCAGTGTGGACACTCCTGGTGACACATTTTCTCTGATTTATGCTGTGGACACCGTACCCTTCTGTAACTGTTGTCTTAACAATGCATCGATCCTAAAACCGGGTCTATGGGTGTAGGAATGTTCATTTGGCCAACACGAAAGCATCACCAGCGTGTTACGTTCAGTATGTAGCACCTTTCTACGAAACGACCATCCAGTTACTTGAAAAGCCTACATTCCGAATCCCATCCAATCTCTCAAAAGGCCTACAACCCAAACGGTTTTAATTGAACAAAAGGAGGTGGCATGCATCTCCGTGACATAACAGCCGCTTGCACTGGATTCTTTTACCGCACTGAATTTGATCGCAGCTTGTATCACCGCTTAAAATTCAAACATGGACGGCGCACTGATATGAGTAGTATTACGACTTGAAATATTTTAAAAGATTATCTGCTAAACCCTACTGCACCCAGATCAAAATTGACATTATACATTGTGCTGTCGAAATTTCAATGAGGTCTTAGAGAGTTTGCAAACAAGAAGTCTTATACTTAACATCAGAAAGAGGCAACTAAAGTTTCTGGGATACATAATGAGGGCCTGGAAAATCTGATACTCACAGGTCGAATAGAGGTAAAGAGAGACAAGAGAAAGCAGCGCGTGACATACAAGGCGATCTTGAGCAGGTGGTCGACAGAACGTGGTCTGGGGACAAAGCAAAGGGAAGGGACTTGCTGAGAGCTGCAAGGGATAGAGGAAGTTGGAGGGCCATGATCGCCTACGTCCAAGGACATGGCACATAAAAAGAAAGAAAGAATAGTCAAGGATGTTCCTACTTGTTTCTTTTTTAATTTTTCCTGCCGAATTTAAACCATATTTTCAACTCCCACTTTCGAAACATTGAAGCAACAAAAGGAAACCCCATATTTTTCTATTTGCTTTTTGTTTGATTATATATAAAGTAATATAATAATATATTATATTATATATATTATAATATATATAATATATATAAAGTAATATAAGTGTTATATATATTATAATATATTATAATATATATATATTATATATAAAGTAATATAAGTAATATATATATTATAATATGTATATTATATATAAAGTAATATAAGTAATATATATATTATAATATATATATATTATAATATATATTATATATATATATTATAATATATATATATTATAATATATATATTATATATAAAGTAATATAATAATATATTATATTATATATATTATAATATATATAATATATATAAAGTAATATAAGTGATATATATATATTATAATATATATATATTATATATAAAGTAATATAAGTAATATATATATTATAATATATATATTATAATATATATATTATATATGAAGTAATATAATATAATAATATATTAATATAATATAATAATACAGAATATACCAGTAGTAATAAATTTGTTTTTAAAAATGTATTCGGTTACCGATTACGAGAGGGGTTCCAACAAGAAAAGTTCAAATTTTGGGGACTGCTTCTCCAGGGCGATTTTGCCTCAGCTAAAATTTCATGAGATATTTTTTCTTTTATTATTTTTTTTGTTTTTGTTTTTGTTTTTTTATAAAAAAAAAACCGTAGTCCACATACTCTGAGACATTTTCTTTCCTCTTTGTAATTTTCTATACGACTTATTTTTCTTGGCAACAGGTTCCCACACGCATCGTTGCTATCGTTCCAAAACGATATAAACGTTTTCGTAATTACTTTTCCATGTTTATTCAACCTCTTTTTCAATTCTGGAACACAAAAGTAGAACTTTTGTTCATTTATTACTAGTTTTTTTCCTTTATATTTATTCTTGTTTTTAATAACAACGCTCAGGTCGTTAGATTCTACGACAGTTAAGATAACCATTAATCGGAAATAAAGAAGTAGTCTTCGATCAGAAATGAACCAGATATTCAGAGAACACGACTTTCAAGAACGTTACCTTTACCGATCTGGCAACGGTTGTCTAATCAAATCCCCAGTAACTCGTCGTTTTTGTCTTTTGATTGTTTTTGTTTTGTTTTTTGTGTTTTTTTGTTTTTTTTACATCAACCTATCTAAATTCCTATATATAATACATCGCTAAAAATGCTGGAAAAATGGTCGGTTCCTTGTACTGCTCCAGTAATTACTCCGCCTATGCTCTATCTATACAAGAACCAGATCAGAACGAAAATGGAAGACTGCTGCCATATCTCAGCCGGAAATGCCCAGTCCTGACTTTCCGGTCTGGATAGAGTTCAAAAGCGTCTATGTAGCCTTGTAAGTGATGGACTATTTTCCACCAAGCAACCACTTACCTCACAGGCGAAATGACGCAAGCCTCTCAATAGTCTATCGATATTTCTATGGTGAATGTTCTGATGAGCTACATTCCTTCGTTCCACACGTTCAGATTTTCGCAGCTAAGACTCGCCATGACACAAACACTGGGACGAGCCATCAACATTTTGTTGATAAGTTTTATTAGCGATTGAGCTATCGGCGAGGCTTAGGATATACTGATTCATATTTTTAGAGGAGTATGACTCTAACCCTAAAAAGGCTCACTTCCAAGAGGTTATTTGCAGACACGGGAACAAATCAGACCTAGACCTCCTTTTTTCTCACCGGTAATTCACCTTATGCCTACTTTATAAATCCGGTGTAAACTGGCGGTATGTCTATCTTTTAACTCTATAGTAAACCAGACTTATGACAAACGCGGGTAAACTTAACCTATGTCTACATTTTGACTTTTGTGTAAATAGGACCTATGTCTATTTATCTATAAATTAAAGGTGGGGTTTGTTCTATAAGATCTATATTCTCCATTGAGTAACCCAACAAGTGTTGATATAAATACTTATACTTATTAGTGCATATCAGAATGTAACCGTAGAACACATTTTAACTTCTGTAATCTAGAAAGGTGATATCGATGACACTGGGTGCGACGATGTGGTTTGTTTGTATTAGGTTGGTGCAAAAATAATGTCGTTTTCTCACATATTAACATATGTCAGAAAACGACATTATTTTTGCACCAACCTAATACAAAACTCTAGCCATGATATTGTTTATTTTTCGGTCCCAAATATAAATAACACCGAGTAACTGATAAATTTATCTTGTGTGTGTGTGTGTGTGTGTGTGTGTGTGTGTGTGTGTGTGTGCGTTATTTTTATTCGCAACAATCCTAACCCAGAATTTAACCTCTGACCATTAATTTTTTTTGGTGACATTTGCCAAAATATGTCTGCCACAAGCTCAGGCAGTCAATTAAGTGACATACCTGATACACGCTTGGGCGATCATGTCTCTTTTGATTCGTGACTGATTAGGCAGAAGATTTTCCCGCAGTCGGTTGCCGTTTCTTTCTGTGGTAGACTGGTTGCCAACCAAAGCTATAGGACCCAGTCTGTCTGCTACTCAACAGATAGCTGGGGAAGGGGGAAGAGATGTATTCATACTAAGGGTGTTTTCTCATAAGTGACTGTAACGAACACGATTGGAATTCGAACTCGGCTCTCTGATTTCTCATTCTTAGCTGATATCAATTACACCACAAGCTACAGCATTTAAAATACATTATATTCTCTCTTAATATGTAACATTACTCAATACTCACTTTCTCTCCATATATATATGTGTGTGAAAATGTCAGTGTGTCACACCATTTCAACTTTACTCGTAGATAACATATACCACTTTGAGATCAGGCTGAATCCGTGAACAAATTAAAAACATCCTGGGCTGGATCCGGACGCGCATTCATGAAATTCTGGATTCCCAAGTCATTACTGCGATTGTTTTCGGATTCCGCTATCTTGGCTTCTACTGATAAAAACGATACGATTAAAGGGACACAACTCTCTAACTTTCAATAGCTCATGTTCAAATGAAAAAATTACTGTTCTTAAATTAGTGTTTCAAAATGAAATTTTCCGTGTTGTCAGCTTTACTCATAGAGGCAGTAGCCCAACGTATCATACCATTTTGGAATCAGGCCGACCCCGTGAGGAAAACATTCCGGGCTGAATCCGGACCCGCAATACTGATTGTTTTCGGCGATTTGTTTATTTATTTATTGCGATGAATTGTTTTGTATGATAACAATTTTTGTGACTTGGAAATAAATTTGGGAATAACTGAAATTAATTGTTAAATCCAGCAAAAGTCTCCCATGAAATAAAAATAATTGTTTGTACGGAAATTAAAGACCTACTTACATCAAATTGTCTTTAAATTAAGTGGCGGCCGAATAATTATCGTCGAACCTTTAAGAAGTAAGCTTAAATATTAATGCGTAACTTGAATGCAGCGATCAATTTTGAGTTCCTCTGTAGTTTATTGCCACCTACCGCATCTACTCCTCCCTACACATTGTGATGAAAGCTCAATTCAAATAGACGATATATATATATATATATATATATATATATATATATATATATATATATATATATATATATATATATGTTTTTTTAAATGTGTTATTATCAACGGATACAAACTTGTGGAGTGTGCAGTCGCAACTCTAAGGTTGAATTTTTTTGAAAATTTAAAAGAGTGCGTTTTTTACTAATATGGCAATTTGAGAATGTTTTTGTTGTACGAGTTTATCAGTCAATGTGGCATGAACTAAATTGTTCAATAAATAGAGTCATGTCTCAGTTGTTATCCCGAAAATTTGCACGTCGGATCAGTTCTTTTAAATCAAATATGTGATGCAGTTCAACTTATATTACAATGAACCATTCATACAAAAAAGTAGATTAGTAAAGTTAATGGTATAAAATGGCGAAATCTTTTCGTTAACAAAATCTTAAAGGTGCATTAACCTACAAATCACTCGATGAATGTTAGGATTCTCGTTTTTAAAAATTGTAATATATATATATATATATATATATATATATATATATATATATATATATATATATTGCTTTTCAACAGTGTTCAGTATCAAAGATAGAGCTACTACAAGAAAAGAAGGTATATATACATTTTTTCCAAACCGTCGATTGTCAAAAGTACTTGAACCATTACACATAATTTCGGCAAGTTCCTTCACAGGTTTCAACCTGTGTTTTCTCTTGAAGGATAGCCTGGTAGTGTAACGGTTATCGGCGCGGAAAGTGTAATCATCGTGTTGAGTTCAAATTCTGGTCCATTCGGTTTTGTTTACTTCGCGCTAATGTCCTTGGAAAAGGCATGAATTCACCTTCTTCCAGCAGGGCTAACATGTCTTTGTTGTCTTCAGGTGGCAACCAGTCTATAAGGACGAAAACTAGCTTGAAAAAGGATGGGTTCCATCGAGTTATCTTGCCCTAAACATTATTGTTGCACAACTGCAGCACATATAAGTGCCCCTACGACTTTAATGAATTACGAGACGCGTGACATGACGTGACCTCTTCACCACAACTCTCGCCATGCTATTTTTATCTCAAAAGAAGACCAGGTGTCTCCATGTTTTCCTGTCCAGACCTGATTTTGTCCGCTTGCAGGAGTTTGTACCTCAGGAGATTAAGGTCGTCTTTAATAAGCAATCTTATGTCTTATGCAGTGTTCATCTGATCTATCATTATATAGTTTAAACAACAATAAAACTCTTGGTAGACTGTTTCTTCCATTTTTGTTATAAGTATATAAATATGGTGGCGTGTTTTTTTTTGGGGGGGGTAGTCTTCTTTTTTCGTTTTTAGTCTACCTACCAACCATTTCTTTTTCGTTTTTTAGAAAACCGCTGAACATGTGTTAAAAAGAAAAAAAACTGAACCATAAAATTAGAATTACTAGAGTAAAATCCATCCACATGCTACTACTCAAATATTCCCCCGAAGCCGCAGGACATGTCTATTCCGTAGTGGTCTCATCAGCCATTAGCGCACTAATGGATAATGGTGTGGGTGTGTGGGTGTGGGTGTGGGTGTGTGTGTGTGATGAGTCCGGTGACCCATTGAGGTTTGGTGCAGCACCACACCTACTGCAATCATAACAGCAGTGACGTGCCTAGCACATCCCTCCTCGGGTTGGTTTTAAATTCAGTTTTCTTTCTCCCAGATAAGTTGCCACCTGAAGGACAACAGTTCACAGTCATTCCTACTATTTAACCCATAGCTGCAGGAATAACTTCATACTTTTCCCAAGTGTGTTTAAACATAACGGAGCCGGCCGCAATTTGAACTCGGCTCGTCGATTTCTCTTTCCGATTTGCTAATCCGCACACCCTCACTTTTAAGAGAACATTTTGTAGGTGACTATAGAACAACAACACAGCAAGGAGATAAGAAGAGAAATGGAACTGAAACAAAAGAGCAATATTTTCAACGATATGTGAGACCTAATTGTGCTTCTAACGGTATCATAATTTACGACTGCAACATTTGGGATGATGGGTTATTATACAATGAAGGTGACAGAGAAGGATGATGCCGAAGGGTATCGAAAAGAGAGGTAAGTCGAAGGCGATAAAGAAGGGCGCTAAAGGAGAGAGGATGAAGATAGAACTGCGTTTGTTTGCTTGCCTATCAGAAGAGCATATCACAGATGGTGGAGTTGAATAAATAAGGGCAGGGGAGATATATTATTTCTGTCGTCTCACCTTACATTTATCCCCTTACGGAACCTTACCCGTGGCAGATAGAGTTACGCATTTCCCGTTTGGCCTAAGTGGTGTTCGGTGTTGAAAAACAGGTTAAAGCCCATACTTTGAAGGTTGATTTTCATGCAGGTAGGTAGGCCACCTTCAGGTGTAAGATTGGCGTAACAGGAGCATTTTATTACCAACCCAATTTAGGCATGTACCAAAATTAGTAAATATCTACTCTTAATCCTTTATATATATATTCAATTCTTTTACATAATGCATTTAGCTATATGTACTTACCTACACCAATTTACATCTGTATACAGAAAGACACTAATTTACACATATATATATATATATGTGTGTGTGTGTTTGTGTGTATGTGTGTTTGTAATATTCTCACCTGTATACATGCATGTACCAAATTATGTGTCTATATGCATACACCAATTCAGACACACGCATACACACATACACACACTCGCACACACACACATACATACATACGGTAAAAATATGGTTTTAGTGTGTTATATCTATCGATGAAAGTACTCAGTATCAAAGATAGAGCGTATGTAAATATAATAGCGGACACTGAGCTCAACATCAAGCGGCGACAGTCTGTTTAAAAGCCTGAAGATTTAATTGAAGCATGAAACAGACTGTCGCCTCTTGGTGTTGACCTCAGTGTCTATTTATATATATATACTAGCAACCTAGGCAATATTATCAAAAGATTGAACAAAAGAAATTAAAATCTTGAAAAGGACGCGAGAGATGGAAACAAGGTCCTATGTAATTGTAGGATAAAAAAATAATTGTCCCTTAAATGGGCTATGTTGTTTGGAACGGGTAGTGTATTATACCAAGGTAGAAAATGACAGTGGCAGTGCAAAAAATACATTGGTTCCACTGAGGGCCAATTTAAAAAGAGGTGGTATAAGCATACCTCATCATTTAGCTGGCGAAATACTATTGTAACTTTAGAGAAAAAATTAAAGAAGCCTGGTCATTAAGTGGAGTATTCTACGGAATGTAAAAGCTAGTAAAGTGAATGACAATTCATGTAGGCTGTGTCATCAGGAGAAGCTAGCTATTGCAACATACAAGGCTGGCGCTGAGTTGTTGAATGAGAGGTTTGAAATTATGGCCAAATGTAGGCACATCAGCAGGAAGTTAACTTTAGGGCTATACGAACCCGAATGAAGTTGGAAAAAGAAAATTTTCCCTCCCCTTCATTTCTTCTACTCCCACTACCCCTATTAAATCTGGTGCTGCATTAAGGCATTTAAGTTGTCTCTGATTAATTTACTGATTAAACCACCTGATGATTCCTTGTGCTCAAAACTGCAGTAGTGTTCCTGTTAGCATTTTATCTTTTATCTGACCACAGATATTAAATCGCTCTACAGGTTTGATTTTTCTTACTTGAAATTAAACACTTTTTTAACATGTACGATTTTAACAACTATTTTAGTGTTTGTTTATTTCGGTGTATATATATATTATTATTATTATTATTATTAATAGAAATCTTATAAGTATAAGAAACTATACTCGCTCGGAAAACCTTTGGTGTATTGATTTGCAAATAAACAAGCCAATACCAAAGGGAAAAAAGGTATATAAAAAAGAAAGAACCAAGAACATGTACGTTAACCGAAAATAGTCGTCCAGCATACGAGTTCAAGGCCCAAAGAAAAAAAAACAGATGCAAGTACGCAAAACAACTAAATAAAGTGCTCAATACAATGAGTAGAGCAGACCAGCTTTCCCTGACGATCCGCTTAGGTGAAACCTTGGTAGGTTTGTCTGGCTCTCTAGGTTTAACTATATATATATATATATATATGTGTGTGTGTGTGTGTGTGAGAGAGAGAGAGAGAGGGAGAGATAAAGAGTGAGAGTTTTTCAAAATATTCAATAAAATATCAGCATTGCTTATTTCTGTTTGCTTCTAAGCTGTGATTTAAATGCTATGTTAATTACCACTTTGAGTAATTCAATTCATTAACTATACAATTTAATTTTAAAAATCTCGATGAAGCAAGAACCACTGAGCTAGGAACGTCAAAGGACACGTGTTGATAGCTATGTATGCTCAACCCAGTTTACAGTTATGATTATACTCAAATCCAGGAGATTATTGTCAGGCAGCAACTTCAATGAGAAGTGCTAAAGTTAATCCCTGTCACTTGAGGCGTTACCAAAGATAAAATAACGAGCGTACGTAAGAAGTTTTTGTCCCTATCCTTATGTATGAGTGTGATTCCTACTTTTAAAATGACTGCGTCCTATTTTGTTCGAAGGGGCATGATCCATCCCTTATTTCTAAACCGGTTAAATGTTATTATTAGGTTGGTGCAAAAAATAATGTCGTTTTCTCACATATGTTACTATGTGAGAAAACGACATTATTTTGACGCCAACCTAATATATTCAGCTTTAGGAGGGAGGGCACTGCCCCCCGACAGTGCGTTATCCAACAGGGGAGGAATAGAATTAATACCAAGAAGGATAGTTAGGGCTAACCAATGGCGTCTGAAGCATCCCAGTAGGGAAATTCCGAGGGAGTTTGGGGAAATATTTGTCCATAATCTTATGTCTAGGGTTAACCATTATCTTCACTGCATACCCGCATAAACTGTGTCTTTTACTCTGTACCCCTCTAACTCGAGTGGTTCTCGGGCCTTCTACAGGGTGAACATCACTGTAAAATTAAAAAATATAGGCGAGAGGCTTCCATTTTTAACTCTACTTTGTGTGGTATTCCGTTCGTGTAGACGCACGGGTAAACACAGATCAGTAAGGGTGTTATCACTCCAGATAGTGTCGCCTCCAATTGATAGAGTTAATACCTAGCGCCTGAGGCGTCCCCATAATGGAAACGCCGAGTGATTTTGAGTAAATTTACTTCATTGTCCCATGTATGCATGGAATTTCCACTTTAAACTTGGCCTTGTGCCACATTCCTTTCGAGTGGGTGCACGGATATATCCAATCAGCATTTATATTCGGGTTTATAATTATTATACTCAACATTACGAGCCACCTCTCTAGTCAGTACCTTCCTCAAAAGGGATGGTTTGGGTTAATCTTTGGTTATTGTGGCATCTCAATAGAGAAATGCCAATGGAGCTTGAGCAGTTTTTGTTCCTAATCCTCTTTATATGTGGGCAGCTGTCTATAGTTCTATGTAAATATGGACATAAAAGCCTCAAGAATTTTACAAATGTGGTATCTTCAAACTTGTTAACACATGGAATGAGGTTCTAGGAAGCAATTGAGGTTATATTGACGATTAAATAGTTCTGTACTGATATATCTTTATTTGTAATATACACAATAAAATCGGATAGAACTTTCATTCCAACCTGGTTTTAGATGATGTATGGACACTTGACCCTTAAAGGATATTTATCAAGCTAGTCTTGAAACCAATCTGGACGTCTCACACTTGTGATTTTGCAATCTACTACGCCTAATAATATCAATAAGCAAATAATTCGTTCTTTAACTCAATCTCAAATATTGGTGAAATGTCAGAACATTGGAAGCAAATAAACAATGCGCATTATTTTTACTCTTCAAATTGTTTTTCTGTGTGCCAACGCCTAAATGACCTAATCTCTCCAAAATGGTGACATTTGAAAGTTTTTCTTTATGCCCAATAATTAATATACAGATTACCAGGAAGAGAACGTTTTCCACTTTCATTAACATTATAAATATATTATCCCTGTTCTATTGTAGTAACACTTGCTTACACATCTGACCACAAAAATCGCTTTTTTCTTCAGTTGTAATGCATCTATATTATATTGATCGGATTTCTGCGCATTGTAGAGATATTTCTGTTAGGACAATACCATTAAAATGATCTAACTGGAAAAATAAACAAATACACCAGTCCAGTTTGACATTTAATATTAATAGAGCTTATCTGCAATCGTGCTCACCCCGGTAATAAGTATTCGGTTTTTGTATGTTCGTTAGAAAAGCCGAAAAGAAAATCATATCAACTTCGAAAGAGGAGAAAAATAAATAAAAAAAATGTGAATTTTCTGCATGAAATAATGATACCAGTTAAATAGTTTTACATAATAAACATTTTTGTAATAAATAAGTTTTTTTGTTTTTTTTACATAATAAAATCTAATTGCTTATTACAGAGTAAGTAAATATATCTATATATATATATTTCTTTTATTTTGAAATGATAATAGTATACGAGGTCTGATTTAAAACGTATTGGGATGGTGCTATGAAAAAAAAACTACAACACATATCAATTCAACATTTAATCCTCTTCTAAGTAGTCCCCATCTTCTGAAGCCACACACTTTATCCAGCGTCGTTCACATTGATGGAAACATTCCTGGAATTCCTTTTTTGGGGATAGCGAACAACTGCCTTTTCGCATTCTCTTGGATTTCCTCGACGTCTTGAAATATAGTTCCTTTTAAGTGGGATTTGATTTTTGGAAAGAGAAAAACGTCGCAAGGGACGAGATATAGGAAATATGGTGGTTGTCGGATGATCACACTCGACACACTTTCCTTCCAAGCAAGGCTATAAACAATGAAAGTGAGCGAGCAGGTTATAACTTAGGGTGCATGCTCGACTGAGTTCAAGGTCATTTGGGGGCAAGCGGCTTCAAGCTACGTACTTTAGCTCAGTTACCATAGAAACAGTCCGGATAGTTTTTGATCATACTGCGTACATTCCATAAAAAAAATAAGTAACGTAATAACAAATTTAAGGGCTGCCTCTGGTAACTTTTAAGTAAGTTACTATCATGATATTATTTAAAATGCATTTCTATAATAAAAGATGGTTAAAATAATTATGTAATATAGTCTTATTATGTCATAATTTTTTTTAAATTCCCGACCAATGAGATTCTCCTTCATTCTGATTGTCATGAACAATATACGGATTGTGTACTAAGTATCTCGTAAATTAATGTGAGATTTTTTTAAGGTAATTCACCCCAAGCAAGGTGGGAGTGCCACTAGCACGCAAGGGGTGTTACAGAGAATTGAGAACAAGAGTAAAGTGGCATGTTTGAGGAAAGGATACAGAGAAGGACGGGGAACAAGCTCAGGGTGTCAGATGTCGATTTACATTAAGCTTAAATATTTGAAGATTATAGTCATCGTGGAAGCCGGTAAGGGGAAGGGAGTTCCACAGACGGGAAGTGCGAGAGAAGAAGCTGTTTGAGAAGAAGAGATGGTTACATTTATCTATTTTGACAGTGAAAGGGTGGAACCGAGATGCTAGCATGGTAACACGTTTAAATTCATGAAATCCGGGAACCAGCGAAAGTAGCTCGTCGGAACAGTTGCCGTGAAAATATTTGTAGAAAAGACAGAGGGAGGCCATCTGTTGGATCAGGACTTGGGGAATATTGCTTGTTTGATTTTGTTGGGACTCCAGCACAGATTTTCCGTTATCAAACCTATTAAAAGTTTGGACACCTGACTGCTAGAGTCAGCTATCTAGTCTTGCATGGCGCCACTACTGTAGTGAAATCGAACCCTATGCAGTGTTTATACATATAGTCTTATGCCAGACTAAGTTGCTGTAGCTGTGGAGGCACGGTGGAGTAATGGATAGCGGCTGGGATTGAGGAATCGGAGAGCCGGGTTCGAAATCCATTACATTCACTTACGTTAATACCCTTGGAAAAGGTATGAATCCTATTCTTCTACCCCCAGCTATGGGTAAATAGCAGGACAGACCGGGTTCTATAGCCTTGAGTGGCAACTGGTCTACCGCACAAAGAAATGGCAACCTATTCCGGGAAAAACGTCTACCTCGTCAGTCATGTATCGAAAGATACATGATCGCCTATGCATGTATCATGCATGGCACATAACTCACTGACTGAAGCTAATGCTACGTAACAACCGAAACTGGCAATCTAATTAATCAACGACGCGATTCACTCCATTATTCTTAGACAATATCCACGTCACAAAACTGAGAAAAAAATTATTTTCGAGCGCACTGTTAATTTAGGCGGAGATGTCATGTTGATATGATGCGAAATGTTTTTCTTTCTATGTCTGCTTTCTTTTTTTTTTATATATATATATATATATATAAAAGCTGGAATGCTAATTATAAAATGTCTTCAAGAAACTAGTTCAGGCCTTGTTGTTAGAAAGCAATATTGTTTTATGAAAGACTCGCTAAAATACCGTCGTCGGTTGCAACTGGTTGATATCAAGTTATTTTCTAAATTTAAATATAATTATTTACAAACGCCAATTAGCAAAAAACTTAAGTTTTATTACTATTATTATTCAAATATTATTACTAGTATCACACTATGACTGATGCAGTGAAGTCAGATCAAAGATTCTTCACTGTTTATTTCTGTCATTTTCTTATTGAGAAAAGAGAGAAATAGCTTTCCAGTTAGAACTTAATAACTCTGGAGTCATCACTTGTACAATATCAATTTATACTTGTCGATTTATACTTAATCAAAAATTACTCGGACACCTGTGGCTCGATTGCAGTAGAAACTTATTTATTTCCTAAGGTTATTCGAACAGTATTGCGCTAACAGAAACTGTGCTACGATGCACCGCTTTTGCTGTTAAGGTAACAAAACAAAAGAAACAGATATACAAAAGTCAGATCAGAAGTCAATTTGATGTGGGACAATGATTAGCAGATTACACGAGTAAATCAATAAGTCCGCAGCCTTCTTCTTTTACTTCATGTGCCATGTCCAGTCAGGGTGTTGGCGATCATGGCTCTCCACAATTTCCTGTCCTTTTTAACGCTTAATAAATTTTGTTATTTCTCCAAAGTTTTCTTATGTCGGACTAAGGTTGTTGTTTGATTTTGTTTAGCGGCATATCAACTTCTATGGGTCATCTAATGCCGAAATCTAAACATATTGAACACAATTTTATGGTTTCAACTATATATATATATATATATATATATATATATATATATATATATACTATAAATAAGTATTGTTGGTAATTTTACTATAAATATGTATTGTTGGTTTTTTTTTATATAAAAACGTATTTCTATACTTTTATAATGTTTTGTTTTTGTTTGGAGGTTTACTATTTGCCCATAGCTGAGACCTAGCATGTGCTATCACCCTGGGTCAGAGTGAACCTGGGAACAGCAGCAATTAAGAGGTGGTTCCACGCCCTTCAAAATCTCCACTCTCCTGATCAAAGGTCCTGTTGCCGGATGTAGTTTATCGTCAGGACTATTGAAATAAGGTAAGCTAATTAAATATCAAAGTGTTTTACCGGAGAATATATTTACATTAGACTAACAAAAAAGCAAAAGATGTGAGACGCACATCAACACTAGAATCGGTACTAGAAACAGCGATAACAGTTAGTGGACTTTTAAGAAAATGATCTTATAAATTTCAACCGACTGTAATGCTGACTGTTCGGTCAATGAATGTTGACTGTTTCCTGAATATAAACAGTTAATCTCACCATGAACATTAACATTATCATTAGCTGATATCCATAACGCGGAGGCGATATAAAATTACGAGTGAGAAAGATAGTATCTTTGACCGTTAGATTTTCAAATAGCAATATAAGTTAAGCAAGATGAGCCTGTTCAGTACTCAGATGGATGACTGCAGGGGAATGCTGTAAGTTACGCAACAGACCTAGCAAGCCGACGATGGAGGCGATATAAAATTACAAAACAACATTAAAATTCAAATAACAGTATCTCACTAGGAAATTAGTTGCTTATGACAGAACATATGCAATCACGTTTCACAATGTGAGATTCAGTAAATACTTAACTGCTTCTCGTCCGATCACTAAAGTTAAGCAACATAAGTCTGTCCAGTACTCAGATGGATGACTGCAGAGAAATGCTGTAAGCTACGCAACAGGCCTAGCAAACTGACGATGGATACAATCTCGACACTTATATTAACAGAAGACCTGGATGACTGCAGGTGCTTCTGAATTGACAGATCGCAAGACACACTTAGATGGGTGGAGATGCTTCTGGACTGACAGGTCGCAAGACCTAACTGGATAAGTGGAGGTGATCCTGGACTAACAGGTCGCAAAACCTACCTATAAGTGGAGGTGCTTCTTGACTAATAAGATCGAAAGACCTACCTGGATAAATGGAGATGATCCTGGATTAACAGGTCGCAAGTTCTACCTAGATTGAAGTGCTTCTAGACTGACAGGCCGCAACATCTACCTAGATAAGTGGAGGTGCTTCTTGACTGATAGATCGAAAGACTTACCTGGATAAGTGGAAGTGATCCTGGACTAACAGGTCGCAGAACCTACCTACATAAGTGGAGGTTCTTCTTGACAGACAGGTCGCAAGACCTACCTAGATAAGTTGAGGTGCTTCTAGACTGACAAGACGCAAGATCTACCTAAATAAGTTGAGGTGCTTCTTGACTGATAGGTCGAAAGACCTACCTGGATAAATAGGATAAATAGGTCGCAAGACCTACCTGGACCTGGGTGAGTGAGTGAATACATATATAAAGTGATTATCATTTCAAAAGTAAAAACAGTACTGTTTCCTACATGTCGTGTTCCATCAGGACATAAGAGACCATTTCACTTCAATGTTTTTGTTGCTTTTTAATAATTGTAAACTTTGTTACCATTCCTGATTTGGCAATGATGGTGAAGTGGTTTTATGTTGCCTTCTCTCTGGTTTTAAATTCAGATTTTTCCTTCTCCTTGAATGATTGCCATGTCAAATTAGATATCCCGGTCTACTTTTCTAGTTACCCCATATCTATGGCGCGATGGATAGCAGATGGATTAGTGTTTTTCCAAAGCCAATAGTGCGAAGTAAATATACATATCCTAAGCGCTAATTTGAACTCGATTCGCGTATTCCATTTTCGGCACTGTTGACTGTTACGCTAAATGAACCACAGGAATCGTATAACTGAATCATAAAAGAGTATCACAGAAAGGATAATAATGAAAGATTATTTGGTTTATGTCATTGAGTAGTAAACGTTACCAGTAAGAAACGGCGTTCAATCGTGTATTTGGCCTTTAGATTCAAAAGAAAGAAAGAAAAAAAGAAAGGAAGAAAGAAAAAAAGAAAGGAAGAAAGAAAGAAAAGGAAAAATAGAAAGAAAAAAGGAAAAAGAGAAAAAAAGAACAGTGAGATTTTTTCCACGAACTTAAAAAGATCCTAATAACGACTTTTCTTTAGATTTTTGAAAAGAGACTCAATCATTTCCGAAACAGGAAACGTGTCAGATTGCAGTGAAATGTGTCAAGACTTTCAGCGTGAAGAATTTCCGTACATACGCACTTGCTTAAATATTCCTGACACAGTTTTATGGGGAAATTGCAAAAAAGAAAACTAAACTGATCTATCTTTCTCTCTCCCTCTCTCCTCTTCTCTCTCCCTCTCTCCTCTTCTCTCTATCTCTCCCCCCTCCCTCTCTCTCTCTCTCTCTCTCTCTCTCTCTCATCTCACTTCAAACATAGATTCTTTCGATTGCCTATATACACTCAACCCTAACATCAAATGTATTTTGTCCATCATTGAAAGACAACATTTTTAATGGATTCCTCCGAACAGTTACGTCTTTGTTGTTTTTAATCTCCTACTATGGAGATGGCAAA
>OZ010587.1:87421383-87511383 GCA_963932145.1 Acanthosepion lycidas
AGTTTGGTACCAGCTGCGGGAATTGTCAGAAAGTGACACACTACGTCATCCATTTAGCTTCAGGACCCTAATCCGAATTTGTTTAGGATTTTACCTGTTCGTTTCCTGGATATATCTACATGACAATGGGGCTTTTAATTCAGTTTTTCTTCTAAAATAGTTGCCACAGAAGGGAAGAAAATCAAGTCTGTTTAATCGATAGCTGGGCGAAACGCATTTTGAATATAGTTCCTAAGAGAAATTGTTCCTTATTGTTTATATGTGGTATATTTCTTTTGTCGCAGTATTTTATTTTAGCCTCCGAAACGCATTTTAAGTATAGCCGTTGGGAGCTTAAAAGAAACAAGGAGATGCAAAAGTAGGTATACAGTAATGAATAACAAAACTTGCGCACAAAAAGTATTGTATTGATTATACAAAATATATCAATAATTTCAGTCAGATATGTGCCATGCGTGATACACGCTTAGGCGATCATGTTTCTTTCGATACATGACTGACAAGGCAGAATTTTTCCCGCAGTAATTTTTCCCAATTTTTCTGCGGTAAACCAGTTGCCATCCAAGGCTATAGAACCCGGTCTCTCCTGCGATTTACTGGGGAGGGGGAGAAGAAGAGGATTCATACCTTTATCAAGGGTATTAGCACGTAAGTGAATGGAATGGATTTGACTGGAATTTGAACTCGGCTCACTGATTCCTCAATCCGAGCCGATATCCATTACTCCCCCGTATCAATAATAAACATGAAATAGATTCCAATATCAACTGAATCCTAGAAACATTGTTAAAGTACCTCTAATGCTGTTGTAATACTTAATGTATAGCTTCTCTTACAGCCACCTGTATATATGCATTTGCTTTTATATGTGCTCAATGCAATCAGATATGTCTGTCCGGGGCGGGTCTGCTCAGTCACAAGAAATGACACCAGCATATATATATATATATATATATATATATATATATATATATATATATATATATATATATATATATATATATATGTTCATGCATTGGCAAGTATTTCACAGATAGAATGGGTCGGAATTTTTCAGTGTATAATGTTCAATAACTGTGATTACTATTTATCACTGAATTGAGTGAATAGGCAAGAAGCGGTTCATGCTGGAAAATGTTTGTTGTGTAAAATATGTTCTATTTTCATCCGTAGGCTAGTGTCTATTGATATACCTACGTTATATATATATATATATATATATATATATATATATATATATATATATATATATATATATATATATGGGGGAGCGTGCAAAAGTAGGTATACAGTAATGAAAACAAAACCGTGCACACAAAACGTATTGTATTGATTAAATAAACATATAAATATAACATATCAATTCCTCACAAGCAGGTTACAAGGTGTGGAAGAATTAGGAACAGAAACATTAATAATGAGCGGAAAGAGGAAAGTGTAATCGCAAGGGCATTAGAGAGCAATTGACATTGCATTTAAATTTTTGGCTGGAAAGTATGGTGCTGGAAGGGAGTTCCACAAGCGAGAAGTGCGAGAAAAGAAACTGTTAGCATAGAAATTACGGCTACATCTAGCCAAATCAACTGTAAATTGATGAGATCTCAGCACCAGTCTAGTACTACGCTTAAATTCAAAAAGTCTAGCTACCATAATGAAGAGCTCATCCAAACAATTACCATGAAAGTGCTTATAGAAAAGACACAGAGAGGCAACCTTACCGCAGTAGGAAAATGGCTGGAGCCGAGCCACCAGATCAGAAACAATAAAAATTATGAAAATAAAAATATTACAAATGTTTTTTTATGAATTGAATAAATTCCGTTATTAAATAGATCCTAGAACCACTATTATAATACTTGTAAAATACTTTCTGTATACCTAATTTCTGTACTTTATTTTAGCCTCCGAAACGCCTTTTTGTGCAAAGAGACATCGTTCCTTTTTGTTTCAGCTTAGTCAATATCGAGAGGTTTGAACTTGGTTCAAACATAATTACAAATGTTATTGGCATTGTGTGTATTTCTTTACCACCTGAGACCGAACAGCAAGTGTGCAATTAGTACAGAGCAGATAAACTCTTTAGTTGTGATCAAAATGAAGGAACGCGTGATTTTGATTGTATTCTATTATTGTTTGCCTAAGTTCAAGGCGTCATTATGATCGAAACATCTCATTAAGGAAAAAAAAATCTTCGTTTTTCGCATTCACTCTTCATTAAAATTCGTTGGAGTACAATCAATTGCATAAAAAATAATTCCCCCAGAATCATATCAGATTGCATGTTAATTTATACATGCGCATGCGTACGCTTAAGAGATGTGTAAGTGTTTGCGCATGCGCGCATTTTCTGTGTATATACTGTGTAGGGAACACATATTTACAGACAAGTGGTGTGTAAATATCGTGCAAACAAGCGTACAGTTATGAGGGTTAGTTTTTGGGGATGCAGGGCACCTAACGTTCTATAAATATACACAGGACGTGTCTTGCGCATAGAATTTTATATCTTTTAGTATTTACCTCAGATAGCTATCATAAGAGACAAGCATGTAGCGATCTCTAGCGACTGAAGTAAAGAGACATTCCCGACACTCAACTCCACCGGTATCCAGTAACAAGAGCCAAAAATAAGGGCAAATGTAGCCAATTAGACCAGAGTTAAAAAGATGAGAATTTGGTGATCTGCATGCAAGTGCCCTGTGCAGATACCACTCTCTGGTGAACTATCAATTTTTATTAAAGGACACACACACACACACACACACACACACTCTCTCTCTCTTTCTCTCTCTCTCTCTCTCTCTCTTCTTTACTCTGCCAGCCTATATAGATATAAGTTGAAGAACAAAGTTACTCCACCAAAATCTACCCAAAGCTCAGAGTTTCAAGTTTTAATTCATTTTTATTTATTTTTATTTATTTATCTTGTATTTATATTAACTCGGAAAATCATACTTAAATTGCACCCAGATAGAAAGAGAGAGCGGTTACAGAGAAAGTGAGAGAGAGAGATAGAGAGAGAAAATGGATAGAGAGAAAGTGAAAGAGAGTGTGAGAGAGAGAGAGAGAGGACGAAATATAACCCCTTTTTCAGATCAGTTGTTAAAAATGGCTTCGAACGAATGAAGCCTGTAGGTCTTAGATTGATACTATATTGTCCTCGGTATGACGATAGGCTACATCCGGCAGCAAGGCCTCTGATCGAGAGATTGGAGATTTTGAGAAGCGTGGAACCACCTCTTAATTGCTGTTATTCCCAGGTCCATCTTGACCCGAGGTGGTAACACCTGTTAGGGTCCCAGTTATGAGCAAATAGTTAACCTTTAAACTGGGGTCAAATACTATGAAAGTGTAAAAATACATTTTTATAGTGAAAATATCAGCAATGCCTTTTCATAGTAAAAAAATTACCAGCAATACCTTTTTTAAAAGAAAATTAATAATGCTCTCAAGGAAATTAAAATCGAGCCTTAAATGACCCATAAGGAGTCGATATGTAGTTAAACAAACTGAACTACAGAATCACAAAGAACTGTACCAAATAATAGAAACCACATCCCTTGAGGACTTTCAACAACGGCAACAGCTAAAATGGATAGCACATGTAAATCAAAGGGAAAACAATGACATAATCAAGACGTTCCACACTACTTCAAAGGAAAGGTTAGGAAGGAAATCTTCATCAATACTGGAAAGAGTGATAACATTTACTGAACTTGAGAAAGCTATTTTCCTGAAAAATTGTTTTAATAGAAAGATTTTATAAATTACAACCTACAGTAGCACTGGCTGCTTGGTCATTGAATGCCGACTAATTCCTTATCAGGAAAGATCTAATATTACCATTAACATTGCATAATCTAAGACGTATTCTTCTGTAATTTAATCCCTCCACAACGATAGTATTAATCGTAGTTTTGTGTGAAGAAAAAATATATCTACGGCGAATAGAAATAAAAATCAAGACGATGAATTGTATGTTCGTCCGAACATTCTTATGGCCCTCTTTCAAATATATTGATGCTAAATTATTCGCTTTCAACTTGTTCGCTTTTTTGCCCCACAGATAAAACCCACCTTTTTAGAAACAGAGTATCCGCTTACCACGTCTTCAGATATTTTCTTCAGTACTGATAGTATCAATTACAGGCTTTGCCAAGAATAGGATGAACGTATCAGTTCTCAAGGCTTCTAACAAGTCAACTACATCCCATTTTTTTCTAGAGCAATGGATGAATAAATTGTCGGCCTATCTACTCTCGTCCGTTTTCACTATACGAGATTGCATCCAAAAGTTCGGGGAAATTGAACAGCGTACTCGAATCAAATGTAGTACGAATTTTTGCCGCCAACATTGTGAGCAGTATCAACAACTAGTCTCAATTGTCTGTAGTTTCTCTTTCATATATTACAATGGCACTTTCACACTAATCGTAATGGTGATATTAGCCGTTTCTCTATCTAAAAAAAAAAACAAAAACATTTGGCATTCATGGCCGAGCAGCTTTCGGTTGAGGTGTATAAAACCTTTATCTTAAAACAATTTTTCAGGAAAATAAGTTTTTCAAGTCCAGTAGGTGTTATCGCTCTTTCCAGTATAGATGACGGTTCCCTTCCTAATCTTTTATTTGAAATAATGTGGAATGTTAACATCTTGATTATGTCATTATTTTCTCTTCAAGTTACATGTGCTATCCATTTTAGTTGTTGCCGTTGTTGATAGTCTTCAAATGATATGGTTTCTGTTATTTGCTAAAATTCTTTGTGGTTGTGTGCCGCCAGTTTGCAATGAATCCATGTGTTCTTTATGGCTTACGTCCACACCAGGTTGAAACACCCGTTCTCGTACGATCACCAAAATTAAGCAACGTTGAACCTTGGGAATACCAAGTGCTGTAAACTTGGATGTATGAGTGGTATAATGGATAACAGTTCGGAGAGCCGAGTTCGAATTCCAGTTGTGTGTGTTATATTCATTTACGCGCAAATACCATTGGGAAAGGTATATTTGCAGGCAGTTTGTTTCCAGTATAACTTCTGGATTATTCTAATATCCTTCCCAAATATATGAAACAGTTCCAACAGATCTTTTTGATGTAGTTTATCAAATGCTTTTGCATAATCTAAGAAGCATGCATACATCCTTTTGCATTTGTAGTGATCTTATATCATTCTGAGAATAGTTTTAAAAACATCAGGAACTCTCAACAGGTTACCTGAATATAAGGAATCGATAAAAAACAAAACGAAAATGCTTTTGATACAATATTTCATAGAAAAGCAAACATTTCATGCTCGCGTTTATCATATAGATTATAAATCTGCACATGGAGTGTTTAGTTTTTATTGGAGTTTGTCGAATTGATATGTCCCAACAAAAACTAAACACTTCCAATATAGAGTTGCTAATCTAGTGGTTTTATTGTTTGTCGTAAATGATTCATAACAAAAACGAAACACCTTATGTGTAAATAAAAAAATGGAAATACATTGAATAAGCATGATAGAAAATCTGATAGAAAACTGTCCAACAGTAAATTGGAAGCCTTTAGCTTTGGATTAAGATTTGCCACCGGGTTGCAAGAAAGAGACGTTGTCGACTCATTAATTAAGAACCAAGATAAATTCTAAAAAGGAATTAACACACGCCATTAAGATCTCGTTAGATTTTGCTATTAATTTTAGTAAAAGAAAATATGCATGATATTAGTAGAAAACATTTTAAGGCTTTGCTGTTAAATATTAGATTAATTGTGTGATAGGATAGAGGTTATCACACATTATTTCTTAAGGGCAAATAGGATTTTACAAGCTAACAGTAGGAAACTGACTTCAGCAGAGTTAAATATTTAAATTTGCCACCATGATTCAAAATTTGATGTTGTATAGTTTTATATCAGATTTTCTATCAAGTTTGGTTGTCCAATGTATTTACATCTGCTAAATAGCACAGGGAGTGTTTAGTTTTTGTTGGAGTTTATGGATTTGGCTGTCGATGGAATATCCATGACAAAGTTGGAAAGACAATTGCTTGTGTTACGTTTCATCCTTCAGGACTTCATCGGGCTAAAGTGGTATACGTTGATGTGATTATACATGCGCATGAAGGAGAAATTTTAATTCAAATTTTAAATATTATTTTTTTTTTAATATGTATTTGGGTGGTGCAAAATTAATTTCAACTTCACACACCGCGACGCGAATGAGTCCGAACTTTTATTGTCGATAACTTCAAAACGGTAGATTTTATCAAAATGTCTTTGTTATTTTCGAATTAAGCATGTACACTTACACCTAAATGGAACTATTCGGGAATTTTTTATTAGAAACTGAGCGCGGGGCCTGACCTGCAAATTACCCTTTTGAGGTTCCGAGTTGAAATTAGTTCTGTCACCCGCATTTGGGTATATAGTCTAGCCGATTTCATTTAGTTCCTATTTGTTTTCGTTTAATTTTTTTTATATTATATATTTTTATATTATATTTTATTTTATTTTAGATTTTTTATATTATATTTTTATATTATATATTTTTATATTATATTTTATTTTAAATTTTTATATTATATTTTATAAATATTTTATATATAATTTAGATTTTTATATTATATATGTTTATATTATATCTTATTTTATTTTATATTTTTTGTATTATATTTTATATATATATATTTATTATATATTTTTATATTATATTTTATTTTATTGTATATTTTTAAATTATATTTTTTATATTATATATTTTTATATTTTTATTTTCGTTACTTACATATGCTCATGAAGGAGAGGGGACGCAGTAATTGTAAACTTTTAAATTTTATATATATATATATATATATATATATATATATATATATATGAGATAATAATATATATATTTATGTATCAAAACACTATTGGGGAAAAATAATTTAAATTCTCAAAACCTCATCGTTCGTGCGCATGTGTAGTTCTAATAACATAAACAAATTTAGTCCAATGAAGTCCTAAAGGACAAAATGCGTCACAAAAAAAACCTTTCCACTTTGTTATACATTTGATATAAATTTGAATATTTTTGTAATGTCAACGAATACCCATTGTCACTTTCGTAATGCTTGTTGTAGTAGAGACTTTGTAATCGCAGATACAACTATAGTAACGCCGTTGAACATTCCTGGTGTCAGACGCCTTCGAATATCACTCGTACTAAGAGTACTTGCTTGATAATACTCGCTCGAATAGTAACCACCAAATAGTGATCGGAATAGAGAAATAGTATAGTGAATAGTATAGAGAATAGCGATCTGTATAGTAATAGAGGATAGAGTAGAAATGGAGATCAATTAGACGTCAGGCTAATTCCTACTTATACGTTTCCTCTATGGTCACGTGGTCTACTTAATTCAATAATAGGATTCAATAGTGTTTGCTCACTGACGATCTATGTTCAAACTCAAGTGTCGGCAGCGACATTTTATTCCTATATAACAAATATATAGTTTAGTTTCATGTAATTTCTTTGTGTTTATGTTTTTATCACTTTTGTTATTAAATATCACACATGAATAATAAAAAAAGATCTGCCAAGAAAGGCGAAATGCTGTAAGAACCTGAACGTAAATTTACTATGGGTCATCTAGCAATTGTTATTTATATATTTTATTGATCATCGTAAATGATTTGCTTTCTATTTCGACATAACGTTCATATGCCCAAGTTCAGTCCAACTTATTTAAAAATTAATTCAAAAAATTATCTTTTGAAAAAGCCAGAAAATTTGGACTCATTATTCTGGGGACATGGGGTACTATCAACACAATAGTGGGTGTAGGGGTATCGTGAGACCTTTAACATTCACATTGTATGACAATGAATCAAAAAACTGGCACATAGTCCCGCCCTTCTCGAGAATGGGAGCGATGGTGACTTGACTGAATAAACAATGGCAGAGGTGTTGTGTGACTTTGGACAATAATATGCCATATAAAATTCCGCTGTAATAAACGTCCTTATTATAACAAGAAGGACACCACACGCCTGAATAAACAAGTAGAATTCGAATAGAATTGACCCTAATTGCATCAACCAGATATTTTTATAGTCTTAAAATCAACAGAAACGTTATTATTTGAACGTTTCACTCAAAATGTCGGTCATTTCACTGTCTATTCACTCTAATCTTAAACATCTTTTTTCACTTCTTCTTTACACTCAACAACATTGATTCTTATAAACAGCATACATTCGCAAATAATTTATTATTTCTGTAATGATGTGCAGCAATACCTTATATAGAATTGGAAACCGAAACATTAGAGTTGATAATCAAATATTACTATTTTAATCGCACGTCAATCTCTGATACGATAATCAGCTGTCTCCTTACTACTGATCGAGTACAACATTACTTAACCTTTTAGTGATAAATGTTCCACTAGTGAATCATATCATAAGACATTTTTTTCTAATACCAGACGAGCATTAATTTTAAATATTTTATTGATAATAATGCAGAGAAAGGAGTAAAAATACAAAAGTACGTAGGCATAGTGTTGAAATACAATTGATGTTCGTTTGCTATCAAAAAGATGTATCGTAAAATGTGTTCCACTCGTAGAACAGTGGACACTAAATGCTAACTCCGGGAAATAAACAAAAGATAAGATTTTGAACCATATAATCTCAAGGATACTCACGCAAGCAGCTTGTAAAAATGTACTCAACTAGTGGAACATATTTATATTATGTTTCATATTTTATAAATATTTTATATATATTTTATATTTTTTATATCATATTTTATTTTATTTTACATTTTTTATATTATATTTTTATATTATATATTTTTATATTTTATTTGATATTTTTATATTATATTTTATATATATATTATACATATTTGTATTATATATGTTATGTTATATGTTATTTTATTGTATATTATATATAACTTATATATTTTATTTTATTGTACATATATATAACTTTAACTTTCTGTAATTCGAAAGATTTAAACAATTCTCTAGAAAAGATTAATTGATTGATTCGTTTTTTACGGCTTATCAATCCTATTCAGGTTATTTAAAGCCAGAATTTTAGATTGTAAGATAATAACGGTTTAGTAACACAATTATTACTAATTAATCCATAGCTGGGAGAGTAGAGGTGGATTCATAACTTTCCCCATGGTATTTGCACCTAAGTGAATATAACGAACCGAGCTACAATTGGAACTCTGCTCTCCAATTAACAATTCCCAGCCATTATCCATTACACCACCCGCGCATCCAAGCTAATAGCACCTGGTATTCCCATGCGGTCACCAATCTAGATACTGACCAGGCTGGACGTCCCTTAACTTCGGTGATCGTACGGGAACTAATGTTTCAACGTGACGTGGCCGTAAGCCTCCAGAAAAAAAAAATTCTAAAAAAAAAGCTGGTAAATATTTTCTGCAAGATTTACGTTTGATAATTTACAGGTGCGAATCAAAATCAAGATTTACGTTTAATAATTTGCAGGTGCGAATCAAAATCAAAATTTACGTTTGATAATTTGCAGGTGCGAATCAAAATCAAGATTTACGTTTGATAATTTGCAGGTGCGAATCAAAATCAACTATGACGCTATTTCCCAATATAGCGAGATCCAAGTCCCGACTTTTTATGAGGACAATATTGATTACTATTTTAAAAGTTCTGTATTGTTTTAATTCATGGTAAGCATATATCCAGACCAAGTTTATCTTAACAGTGACTGTAAAAATAATTCAAAGTTCATTTTAATACTAAAGTATTAATACTAACTTGATTTTAAGTAATCTTTCTGACAATCGTTCAACACAAGAAAAATACAAAAGCAAAGAACTGCATACATTTACTTGCGTGCGTTTGAAATTATTTTAAAGATGTTCAGAACGGACTTGACGAATTGTATAACTCATCTTGTGTATTCACATCAAGTAATAATAAGATGTAATAGTTGTGTGTTACACCCACATAGCTCGGCCAGTTTTGCCAAGAAGTCGTAAGAAGGTAAAGCAGCTATACAAACGGGACACTTCCTGTCTTTCATTCTCTTCTTTTTCTTTTCCGCCAAGCATGCTGTAGCGACAACATCCACGGGACCTTGTTCCCGAGAATGGGGATATCTTTCCTCTCGGTGACTTTCCTGGGAATTTCTCTGAGAAAGTTTCTAAATAATATTAAGATGGTGGTGGTGGTGGGGGGTCATCCGCTCAGGTAGAACCTCACCTCATTACCCGGGGCTTGTGGTGTCCACAAAAGGGGAAGTGCCGAGGGGACTTCAGCAATTTTTCCACGGAATTGACGTTAAACACTTTTTAAACCTCGACCTTGTGTCACCTTCGGAAGCGACGTGGGCGCGATAAAAAATTCACTTTCCTCCCGGTGACTGAATTTTATTCACACACACACACACACACACACACACACACACACACGTGTATCATCCACATAATCCCTAATTGGTAATGTCTTTTTCCTTTTTCCTGCATACTACTGATTGAAAAGTAACTCCCTATTTTTTGTATGATGGACTCACCCATCTTTTAAAAATTATAGTTAGATGGGAGAGTCCATCATATATAAAGTAGGGAGTTATTTTCAACAATATATACGCACCTGTAAAACTTAAATTCGGTTGTCCACTCTTGGAAGATAAGATGACTATTACTATTAATATTACAAGACTCTTCCCTGAGTTGAGCACCGTCAGTCATTGGTATGTTTATTCACAGAGTAAGTCTTTCAACCGATGGCTGAGGAAGAAAATCTCCGACTGTTGCCGAATCAGACGGGTTTCGATCCCAGCTTGGAGCAATCGGATGTCTAGCCACACTGATGAACTGTGAAACAGTCTGTCTGCAGATGACAATAAAGATATAAAATATAACCTTGTAGAAATTGTCTTCCATCTCTTACGGTCGTCATTTACCTGTGTAAAGTACATTATTCGGACTATTGTCCTCATCTTTGTCGCCATATTTATTACAACATTTCGGCCGTTGTACGCTCCGGCCTTCTTCAGGTGGTTGGAATGTCGAACTGAACCCTTTATTTCGTTCACTGGAGTAGACTGTTCTAGTTCCACGTGCCATGTTTTAATGGATGTCAGTTATCAGTTATCTCCTGATAAACTCCTTCTGAAAGTTCTCCACTACCTTAACCGAGTATGAAACGCACACTCTTTGGGTCCTGTCACTGGATCTAACTAACGCCTTTATCCACTGTGCCATGTATCCTTGAGGAAGGGTTCAATTCGACATTCCAACCACCTGAAGAAGGCCGGAGTGTATAACGGCCGAAACGTTGTAATAAATATGGCGACAAAGATGAGGACAATAGTCCGAATAATGTAAATAATGTACATAATACCTCATCTCAGAAATATAGACAGATACTGAAGGATCGGATAAATATGGCAACAAAGATGAGGACAATAGTCCGAATAATGTAAATAGTGTACATAATACCTCATCTCAGAAATATAGACAGATACTGTGTAAAGTATTACTGTACTGATTTTAGCCAAACAAGGGGCTGTGTCGCAACAGCATCCTCTATGTGATTTCAACATTCACCTGCAGCAACATAGTCTTAATTTAAAATGAATTCCTTAAATGAAATATTGTCAGTTGTCATTAATTTTCTACTAGAATTTCTTTTATCTTATTTATCTTGCTTTTTATTACAATTCTCATTTATAATTAGTAAAAGCAGAGAAAAAGCTATATTTGAAAGACACCTGGTTAGTCTTCTTAGACGAAGCATTGCCAATTATTATTCATTTTTAACACGTCTTTCTTTCATCTTATTTTTACTTGCTTTTATCTAAATCCCCGATGCTTATTAGCGATCGCAGACGGATCCGGAAACTGCGATAAAAAAAAATGTGAAATGAAGATGAAAGAAATACTCGTTAAAAATGAATAATTATGATGAAAAATAGAAAATTTTTAAAAATGATGTATTGTTGTATTTCTCGTACTGTCGTTTGATACTTTATTTACGTCAGTACTTAATATCTTGTTGTGTCCATAAAGAAATACGTAGAAAAAATACATAAAAATTAATTATAGTGTCAAAATAATTATAATAAAATAATTATAACAATTATAATTATCATTAATTCGATTTTTCTAAACTAATGTGAATCGACCCCGCTTTTCTCCTCTGTACACACAAAGACATGACTACTGGACAGCAATCAACACGGACAGGCCGTCAACACGTGCGTCAACGAAAATTTCAGCTCCTTTTCCTTTTTCAGGTCATAATAGTAACATTCAAGGTAAGAAAACTCACACACATCTATAAAAAGTATACAAGAAAAACTGTACTTATTCTTTATATATTCATTTTCCGATCCATATATGATCTACATTTGACCCCAAACGGGCAATTTTACTCAGTGTTCCTGTCTCCAGTGTCCCCAACACCATATAACAACCAGATAATAAATAATACTTATTTTGTTTTTTTCACGTCTTGTTGTTTTTCATTTTTACGAGTATTTTTGTGTATATAAATGTTAGAGGTTTTATAATTATTTACTCAAAGTTATAATTCCCTTACAACCTCTATCCATAATCTAAGGTTACTTCCCTTCTTCACATTCTGACAATGTCCTTTACCCGTCATTAGGTTGAGTGCATATTTTTTACACTAATGTTCACCCTATACAATGCTTAATGGTCACTCGAGGTAGAGGGTCACCGAAGGCGGTTTTTGCGTGAACGGGAAGAGTAAGGGGCGCAGTCTATGATGATATGTGTGAAAGGCAGCGGTTAAACCTTGACTTGAAGAGGTTAAATTTGTAGTGGTTGGGGAAGCATTTTCTTTGGAGTCGGTTCCGCAAAGCAACAGTTATTGGAAGAAGCTATCCGAGTGGAGCTTACTCCTTACTAAAGGAATACGAAGGGGTTGAAAGTGGATCGCCTCCATGTACACAGCGTGGTGGGTCTTAGCTGTGGGGGTTAGAGTCGGGGGAACTAAGGAACGTATCTCGTCTGTCCATTTTCTATATAAGTGGCGAGCGAGTAGCGAGAGGCTTGCAACGCTTCGTTTGTGGTAAGGTGGGAAACGATCCATCACCCACAAGGCCGTGTAGACACTTTTGAGCCATATCAAAACTTGAAAGGGAAGACTGGTCAGTTCTGGTTCAGATATGGTAGCACTACTCCGTTTTCAGTCTGATCTAGCTCTTGTTAAGGTAGAGCGACGTAGGAGGGGTCAACTGGCGCGCTACAAGAAACCGATCATTTTTTAAGCATCTTTAACTTTACATTTTTAGATTTACAACTAATTAGCGCTGTTATATTTTCGACTTTTCTATATTGGCAAGCAGTTTGCTGTAGCATTCAGCAATGGCACTTAACTGTGTTGTTTAAATGAGGTGTTCTAGATTAATCACAATTTTAGTTTTATTATTAGTCGTACTTCATTTTATTATTGCTATTTATTATTAGAGTTGGGGGAAATAAGGCATGTAACTCGTCTCAACATTTTCTATATAAGTAACGAGAGAGTAGCAAGACGCTTGCAACGTTTCGTCTGCGGTAAGGTGGAAAACATTTCATCACCCACAAGGCCAAGCAGACGCTTTGGGGCTCTATCAAAACTGGAAAGTGAAAACTGTACAGCTTCAGTTCAGATATGGCAGCAATAATCCATTTGTAGATAAAACATTTTCGCCATTATTTTCTTACTAGTTCCAATTCATTTTATTATTGTTGCTTTTTAAACTCAATATTTTCAGTATTACTGTCTTATTATTTGTTATATTATATTAATATTTATTATTGCCCATCTTTTATTATTGCTTTTTAGTTGCAGTATTTTCTTTAATATTAATTTATTAATAGTTTTAGTCCATCTTGTTGGTTTGTAGAAGAAATATATTCACTCTTATTATTTTATTACGAGTTTTACTCCATCTTATTCTTGTTGCTTTTTGCACGAACAATTTTCACTGTTATTATTTCATTGCTAACTTTAACTTTTTATTGTTGTTATTTATAGGAATTTTTACATTTTTACATTGTTTTAACATAAATTTTTACATTTTTATATTGTTTTAACATGAATTTTAACATTTTTACATTGTTTTAACATGAATTTTAACATTTTTACGTTGTTTTACATAAAGTTAAAATAACAAACCAAAGAGACTTTTATATCTGAATGCATACTTCTCAAACAGAAAAAAAGAATCGAAAAATGGTGACAACTCCATTTTACAGTGTAACCCGGATATAAGAGAGTTGCCGGGACCGGAGAAGAAGTCTCTTATATCCGGGTTTGGTCTATTATATATACATTAACACGGGCTCTAATTTGAGACCAGATAAAATCTCTCTTATATCCGGGTATCTTATATCCGGGTTACACTGCATTTGAAATGCTTCAAGGTTTATCATACCGTTGAAATATTAAATGTAGGAACTTAATATTTTTTATTTACCGTTTTTTTCTGCATTTTTATAATCTAAAAGACTTAAAATATCATTTTTATAGATTTTGTGTATAATTAAATCGAAAATAGGAACAAAACTCAATAAAATCCCATTAAAAATGTTTTTGCTCGTTTAATGTGGCGTGCATGTTTGTATGACATTTTCCCGCCGTTTAAGAGTTAAAAGACTGTTGGGCGGCTATGTCGTGACTCCTCCCCTATATGGCCGTGAATGCTGGACAATTTTCGATATAAATGAAAAAAAAAACATTGAAGTAACTGAGATGAGTTTTTACCGTTGAATGTTGAGAATCTAAATGGACTGATCATATGACAAATAAGAGAGTTTTGAAAACAGGAACTCTGAGGAAATGCAACGGAAGGAAGGACTTGAAGAATTTTACTTTCACAGAGTGCATCGAGGGCAAAAATAAAATAAAAATCAGAGGAAAGCAGCAGGTAACTTGGATGGAGCCACGCGTTCGTAAAGGAGGAAGTATTATTAAAAACAACAAAAGAACGGAAGCTGTCGAGAGCTATAATCATCCGCGTTCTGAAGAGAGAGAGAGAGAGAGAGAGAGAGAGAAAGCAATAAAGCGAAATTTTCTGTTTTCTGTACAATAAATATTTCTGACGGTTCAATCCAAACGTTTAGCTGCCATGTGAAAACAAACGACTAACCATCTTTCTTTATTTTAGCTTAGTCTGACACAAAGCCATCAGTTTAAGTGATCTCATTAAAATAGTAATCGCCCCTAAAGTAGCTTTCTAATCGTGTGCGGTGATAAGTCCTTTTCATGTCTATTAAACTAAGGTCACGTGTGTAGAACACCCAGTGAGTTTAGAACTCACTACAATAGTAATGTCCTATGGGACTGGCTTATGAGACATTGTCTCACAGCGAGGCTCTTACACCAAAGAGGTATCGCTTTGTTTCTTTCTTTTCTTTTCTGTTCAGGATGTAGGCAACCATGGTTCACCAGAAAATTCATTTTCTTTATTATCTATTAATTTCTATGCCTTTTTTAATTGACCCAATACAAGGCCCAAGGACCACTCAAAGTAGAGAGTTACTTAGTGAAATTGTAAGGGACGGGGAAGCAGAAAGTAAGAGAGTATTATGAGGAGGAATAGGATATATATATATATATATATATATATATATATATATATATATATATTATATAACATAAAGAGACCAAGAATGTAATTGTCAGGGAAGCCTTCTCTCGGGAGTTCGTTCCACAAAGTAATAATTCTGGGGAAGAAACTATCTGAATGGAACTTGATTTTATATCAAAGGAACACGAAGAGAATGGGGACAGTTTCCCACCGTAAACACGGCGTGGCCGGTCCTAGTACTAAGGGATGTAACTCGTCCGAACATCTGCCATAGCAATAGCGATCTAGTAGCGAAAGGCTGACGACGTTTCGTCTGTGCGATAAGGATCGTTGGGTGGAGAAGAATTCATTACCGACAAGGCCGCATAAGCGCTTTTGGTCTCTGCTGAGACTGGACAGTGAGGATTAAGCAGCACCAGGCCAGATATGGCACCAATACTCTCTTTCTTAGTCTGATCTGACGCTTATAAAGAGAGAGAGAGCATGACAAGTCGGGTATATTATGCAAAGATACGATGAAACGAACATTCTTCTAGCATCTTTTGATGTGGCACTAAATATACAATCATTTAATCATTTCACCCCAAGAAAGGTAATAAAGCCACTAAGACGCAAGAGATTACTGAGTGTTAGAGAATACGAGAAAAACTACTATTAAGGAGAGAGGACAATAAAATAAAAAGACAGAAGATAACGATTGACATTGCATTTAAATTTTTGATGATTAAAGTTGATTGGGAAGCAAGGAGGCGAAAGAGAGTTCCACATGCGAGTAGTGCGATAGAATAAACTGTTAGCATAGAGCTTACGGTTACATCTAGCCATTTCAACTGTAAAATGACGAGAACTTGCCACCAATCTAGTACTGCGCTTAAATTCATAAAGTCTAGGTACCATAGAGGAAAGTTCATCAGAACAATTACCATGAAAGTATTTATAGAAAAGGGACATCGATGCTACGTCACGGTGGGGGGAAAGTGTCTGAAGCCGAAATGCCAGGTCAGGAAAAATAACATTGCAGAGGTCGGGAGTGATCTTTAGCCCCAGTAGGCGTTCAAGGCAAGGAGCCGCTTGACGGGTATAATCACTCATCAGGTTTGGTACAGGTTTAAGCTCTACTCAGTAGTGATGAAATGTTACGAGTTTAGTTTTGGATCTATTGAATGATATCATCCCGTCCTTTCCCCATAGAGCTGTATGAGGAGAGATCAGCTGTCAAGCTCTGGTTATCAAGATATTTGGAGGTGCATCTATATACTGTGGTATCATTTGCGTATATATTTACTAAAATTCTGAAAGTGTCCTTGGGAAGATCGTTGATATAAAGCACAAAGAGGTTAGAACCGAGGAGAGAGAGCCTTGAGGGACGCCATAATTGATTTAATAGGGAAAGATAGCGGTGTAGCTTCCTCTTGCCTTCTCACCTGTTTGAATTTAAGTTTTTTTCCCTTTCTTAGAAAGACTGTCCAAGACTCGAACTCGGTCACCGATTCCACTTTCCGTGCCAATTTTCGTTACACTACCCTTACATCATTTCAGGTATTGCTAAAGAATCGAAAAATGTCCTTAGAAATAATGAAAAGAACGTTAAATTGCCATGTTTCGTATTCTCTCCTACGTGGCAGGTGATGTTGGACTATTTTCGCCATAAAAAAAAAAGATTCGAAGAGACTGAATTGTGATTTTACCGATGAAAGAACATGAACGAGGAACAGTTAATCTCTTTTCCTCCAAGGACAATTCCCAGGAACATCCAGATTGCTTCAAACAGAAAAATATATTATCGGCACTTTGCCTTACGCAAAACAACCAGTGATAGTTTTTAATACGATTTTTTATAAGAAAACTTCACCTTTTTAACCGACAACGTAATAACTAGTTCAATTCGTGTCTCGGTTAAGGCGATAGTTTATTGGACTAAAGAAAGCCTCTGAACCAGATACCATCCTATTGGAGTAACTGATTTAACTAAAAACTGGGTTAAAACGTGAAACGACTGTGACCAAGCAAATTGATACGTGTATTTGTAAATGTCAATTATTTGCTTTAAACACTGGTTTTTACTATTTACTTATATATATATATATATATATATATATATATATATATATATATATATATATATATATATATACCCGCGTATCATGCGACTTTCGAAGACCTAATTTTGAGGCTAATTTTAAGGAGATCGCATCATACATGAGATAAAAAAAAATTAGAGTATGTATTGCTGGCCCTGGCTACGCCGTTGACCAAACTATATATCCATTTACTTTAGTCAAAATGTATTTAAAATAAACGTCGCACGTTACATGATTATATACGGCATATATATATATATATATATATATATATATATATATATATATATATATATATATATATATATATATATATATATGCCTTGAGAATATCGGATAACAGGATACCCAAGATCCTAATGTACAGCCAGTTAGATCAGGGCTACAGGAATGTAGGACGCCCATGGCTAAGATACAAAGACAAGCTAAAAAGCAACTTGTCAGCAGTCAATATACCACATAACACCCTTGCGCGCTTAGCCTTAGAGCGGGTAGAATGGAAATCCACGTGTTTTAGTGGACTCAGCAATTTTCAATCTGCTTGTCTGAATCATCTTCAGGAAGCGAGAGCAAGATCTAAAAGGCCAGCCAATCTAACAGTGATCTCATCTCACAATCCTCACACTTGCTCCATATGTGGCCTCCTTTGTAAATCACTAGCGTGTCTTAAATGCCACTTAAGATTATCGCATATAATTTCTTAACTGAATCAAGTAAGCTGTCAGATCCTCATACGTCGAAACCGACGGGAGAGTCCATTATATATATTTATTTGTATGTATATTTGCTATATTTATAAGGGAAGAGTGCTCAATATATATGTACATATATATAGAGATAGAAAGAGAGAGAAGTAGATAGAGAGAGAGACATAGATCATACATAGCAATCAACACTGTTTCGCATGTCAAAGCGATTTTCAGATCAAATCGGTCAAATTGATCTGAGAATCGAATTGCGGCGTGAAACCGAGTCGCCAAATATTATTCGTTTCAATGTCCCCACTGTCTATATCTGTAACCAATCTACCTCCGATATTGAGCACCGTTCCCCTATAAATATACCAAATTTTAAACCATGGTTTATATATATATATATATATATATATATATATATATATATATATATAGAGAGAGAGAGAGAGAGAGAGGGAGGGAGAGAGAATGAGAAAGAGGAGAGAAAGAAAATTAGATAGATAGATAGATAGATAGATAGATAGATAGATAGATAGATAGATAGATAGGAATAAGTGCAGCATTAGAAGTGTCATGGGGGCAGATTTGAAGCATTTTCAGATTGATACTGATTCTTATGTAATTTGATGAGTAGAATAACATGTTGTCAATTAAAATTCAATTTTACCAGAACTAGATAGATAGATAGATAGATAGATAGATAGATAGATAGATAGATAGATATCAAATTTTATTTCTTAACCAATATTGCTTTTATAAGCAATAAGGTAGAAGCTATTTTCGTTGCAATATATGTTATCCTGCTGGAAAACTATTAAAACTGATATCATTGTATTTCGATATCACAACTATGAAAATGTTTCGTAAGACGACACTTGCATTGCAATCATCACAATGTTCGTAAACACAAACGCACATACGTAAATACCCACAGACACACGTTCGTACACTTTCACGCGCACACACACACACACACACACACACGCACACGAATGAAAACAAAAACACAGAACAAACGAGTGGGCTCTTTCACGACAGTTTACGCTTATTTTTAGAAAAATATTAAGCCCCTGTTTATATTTTTCGCACACGTTCGCCATTTTAGTTGCGCACGAATTCGCGCGCACACTGGCGAACCCACATACTCTCAGACGTACGATTTTTTTTACTCAAAGACACTTTCTTTACGCCCCTCCCACTCCCCGTATCTCCCTTTGACTTACACTCTCACTTTCATTCTTATTCTCTTTCATTCTTCCTTTCACTCTGACTCTCTCTTTCACTCCTCTCTCTTTCACGCTCTCTCTATCCATCTCTCTCTCTCTCTCTCTCTCTCTCTCTCTCTCTTCCAACATACATGAAATATACGTGCAAAAACGCTCGTCATCGCTATCTATCGAGAAGATAAGCGAGAAGATTATTTTAATCTTAATCCCTTTCGAAGAGGCACTAAGTTTTAAATACTTACTAACCATAGTTTAATCTAGTACAAGAACACGTGTGTAGAGCATATAGTGAAAATCGAACACACAATACTAGTAAAGGTCCATGAGATTATCATGCTAATACGCTTCGATCCGTATTCATCAAGTTTATCTTAGTACAACACAAAGTATAGAAAATCCAGTGAATGAGAAGCAATAGGTGATTTTGAAAACTATTACTTCATGACGAAGGCCGAGGCTATTAACTTCAAAACTACTTTTTTTTTAAATCCTCGCGTTATATAAACAAATACTGATGTAGTTGACACTGCGACCATAACTTTTTTCCCCGTTTTTTATATTAATATAGATAAAATACTCCAGACTACGAAGGTAAAAAAATATTAAATTTTATAAGTAGTTTATGTGAATCCATTGAAAATCAGTCCTCCTACGGAAACTAAAATAAAATATGCTCTTACAACTTGATTTCTTAAAAAAAATTTTAAAGTAATAACATTTTTTTTAATTCATAATCTAGAGGGCTTAATCGATAATCAGTCAGTTAACTGCCATACGTGATACACATTTGAGCGATCATGTCTCTATCGATTCATGACTGACTAGGCAGAAGATTTTCCCCGCAGTAGATTGCCATTTCTTTCTGCGATAGACTGGTTGCCAGCCAAGGCTATACGACCCAGTTTGTCCTGCTATTCAACTGATAGCTGGGTGACGTAAAAAGTGGAACCATACCTTTCTCAATGATATTTGCACGTAAGGGACTATAATGAACCCGACTGGAATTCGAACTCGACTCTCTGATTGTTGCATCTCGAGCAGTTATCCATTACACCACACAAAACATCGATAGTAATATACGAAAAAAGGACTCCAGATTACGAATTTCTAATTTTTTAAATAATACGCATGAGCATATTTTGTTTTGGCTTCCATTGGTTGATCAGTTTACAATGAATTTACATAGTACATTTGACGCCCTCATTAATTATTATAAAATTTAATCAATTTATTTTTTTATATTCGTCATCTGAATGCTTAATCTATTGTAATAAGAGAATATTTTGACAACATGATTATTTCTAGTCGCAGTGCTTATTATACAACCCCACCTAAATATTAAATAGGAATTATTTAAAAAAAAAAAAAAAAAAAAAAAAAAAAAAACTGATTTTAGCTCTCTGGGAATTAATTCATCGGGGAGTCTAAAATCATGTTTTACTTGAATAGCATCGAAAATTTCAGTTTTCTCATGACGCAATGTATCATTACACTAGCAATCGCCAATTGTTTTGTATAAAAGCAAAAATCTAAAATGAATTATTTATTTAATCTTATGCCGGGTTTGAATCAGCCAAGTATTTCTCTAGTTGGTGGTGTAAAACAATAGCAAAACATTTTTGAAGTCTCGTGGGGAGAAACAATGTGTTAGCAATCTAAGCGTATAAGTTTTGGCGGCGCGAGCAACGTGGCCGAGTCTGCACACATCCACTTGAGACTAATTTAAAATAGCAGAAGAAACATTTAATACAGTTTTTTTTTTTTTCACTAACTTTTTTTTTTATTATTTTAAATTCGACATCGAAAACTTTTGTAAAGGATTTTTTACCCTTCAAAAGACTTCATAAAATTGGGCAAAAATCCCCCCCTCCTCAACGTAATTCCACTCCCACCAACACCAAAATCCCAGAGGAATTAATTATAAAATATTCACTTGAAAACAACCTCCGTCCCGTAATACTTGTTACATTTCTATCTTTTGTTGCTTTTAATTATTGGCAACATTTATTATTTACTCGGACTCGAACACCGACCAACTGGTATCAGAGGAAAATAAACAATTGCTTCGGGTTGAAGGCAAGCCATATGCGCATACATTATCTTCTGTCTTCTTGATTTTACCCTTTCTCTCAAAATCTTTTTCTTATATTCTTTCACACTCAGTAACCCAACCACCCAACTTGCATCTTAGTAGCTTTATTGCCTTGCTAGCGGTGAAATGATAAAAAAAAATGCACTCCTGTTTATAATGCGGCTTACGGCCACATCACGTTGAAACACCGGTTCCCGTACGATCACCGAAGTTAAGCAACGTCGATCCTGGTCAGTACGTAGATGGTTACTATATATAGGTTACGTTACATAGGGATAACGACCTTTAACCCTGACTATTGTAATTCTCTAAATAACGTTAAATTTCTTAAATTACAGAAAATAGAAATTTTCAAAATTGTACCTGCTGTAGTTTAGATTAGAATAGATTTTTTTTAAATTACAACATGCATGGGGATTGGGGTGTGGTATAATGGATAATGACTCGGAAATGAGAAATTAGAGGTCAGTGTTCGAATTCTACTCGGGTTCACTTACGCGCAAATACTCTTCGAAAAGGTATGAATCTATCTTTTCACAGCAGGTATGGACTGAATAGAAAGACAGATTAAGTTCTGTAGCCTTTGTTGGCAACCAGTCTACCGCATAATGAAACAGGAAAATCTTCTGCCTAGTCAGTCATGAATCGAAAGAGACATGATTGCTTAAGAGTGTATCACGTATGGCACTTATTGATGGATCAAATGTTATCAAATGCAAATAATTCCTATAAGATTAGGTCTATAAATAATATCAAACTTCCACGAGACACTGTCACTGATTTAAATGTTAAAAATCCTTAAATTAAATAAAATTATTTAAATATTTCTTTGGATGAATGGTTCTAAACACGGACTTTATTAAACTAGTTTCATTTTCTTACTGAGTGTATTTTCTTTTTTTCTTTTTTTTCAACGTTTCTCACACTTCTCGTCTGTGGAAGCCTCTTTAAACGTCTTGCTTCTCTGCCACCTGCGTCCTTTCAAAATTTAAATGCAACGCTAATCGCTATCTTATATCTTCCTGAATCCTGTTCTTTTATTGTCCTTTCTCCTCCTTATAGTTTAATCATTCTTTTTCGCTCCCAGTAACCGCTTGCGTCTTAGTGGCATTATCGTCTTTCTCGGGGTGAATTGAGTAATGAATACTACTTCTGTCCCATAATAGTTATACAATTCGCATATATATTTCATACATTAAATGTAGCAATCATTATAGGACAGAGATAGTAATGAATACCACTTCTGTCCCATAATAGTTATACAATTCGCATATATATTTCATGCACTAAATGTAGCATTCATTATGGGACAGAGATAGTAATGAATAATACTTCTGCCCCATAATACTAAGTGACCATTTGAGTATACCTTACATGTGTTGAATATAACAACTTTTATGTGCTATGTAAAACAATTTTTTTTTTTAGAAAATCTGCGAAACAGACGCCAGAAATTGCTTAATATAATAATAATAAAAAAAAAAAAAAAAAAAAAAAAAACATTCCGGGGACAACGACACTGACATTTTTCAGCGGGACAAGAAGAGCGACCTTTTTTCCCTGGACGAGAGTTTGACACTGACATTTGTAAAATTAGTTAAAATGTAAAACGTACGATGTACAAACACATAAAAGAACTTGCTAAGCTAACTCAGACTTTCATACGTTAAATGAGATGAGGAAGAACGTTTTGCGCCAATCTTGAATACTAGGTGCCTCGATAATCAGCATTCAACATCCTGGATTATTTACTCAGACTCGAACACCGACCAACTGGCATCAGAGGAAAATAAACAACTGAGTCGGGTTGAAGGCAAGCCATATGCCCATACATTATCTTCTGTCTTCTTGATTTTACCCTTTCTCTCATAATCTTTTTCTCATATTCTTTCACACTCAGTAACCCAACCACCCACCTTGCGTCTTAGTGGCTTTATTGCCTTGCTTGGGGTGAAATGATAAAAAAAATGCACTCCTGTTTATAATGCGGCTTACGGCCACATCACGTTGAAACACCGGTTCCCGTACGATCACCGAAGTTAAGCAACATCGATCCTGGTCAGTACCTAGATGGGTGGCCGCCTGGGAATACAAGGTACTGTAAGCTTGGATATGCAGTTGTGTAATCGATAATGGCAAGGAATTTTAATCGGAGAGCCGAGTTCCAATTCCAGTTGGGTTCGTTATATTCACTTACGTGCAAATACCATTGGGAAAGGTATGAATCCTCATGTTTTCCCCCATCTATGGGTTAATTAGTAAGACTTTTATCACTAAACCATTATTATCTCCAAAACAATTCTTACAATCTAAAAATATTTTCTGGCTTTAAATAACTTGCAAAGGGTTGATAACCCGTAAAAAACAAATCAATCAATTATCTTTATAATGCAAACATATACCAAGAGTGTTAACGAAAGAATACAAAGAAATTGCGCGCTCTGCAGTCCTCTTTTTAATATTCTCGGGTCTATATTTTTTAAACATTTTTGAATCATTTAACCTGAAGCAAGGCAATAAAGCTACTAAGACGCAAGAGGTTACTGAGTATCAGATAATATGAGAAAAAATCACTATTAAGGACAGAGAACAATAAAAGATCAAGAATTAAGAAGACAGAAGATAGCTATTGACACTGCATTTAAATTTTTTGAAGATCAAAGTTGACTGGGAAGCAAGAAGCAGAAAGAGTGTTCTACAGGCGAGAAGTGCCATAGAAGAAACTGTTAGCATAGAACTTACGGTTACGTCTCGCCATTTCAAATGTAAATTGATGAGACCTAACTGCCAATTTAGTCCTGAACTTTATTTATTTATTTACTTATCAAAACAAAAGAAACACCTACAAGATTCAAAGTGGGAAAATAATAGAGTGAATTTTTGGCAAAGCTGAACACGTTGAAAAATTATTTTAAAACAAGATTTTGCCAAAAATCTAATCACACAGCTTTTTACCCAGAATTCTAGCATTATGGAACGGACTCCCAAGAGGATGCTTCCTCGATCACTACAATCTTATTTTTTTCTAATCTAGAGTCAGCCGTTATCTATCCTACATATTCTCATAACATGCAACTCTTGCTCCCTACCTCCCTGTTCATTCTCACAACAACCTCATTTAGTAATACTCTACCTTGAGTGGCTCTTGGGGCTTGTATTGACAATAGTGACAAATATTTTTTTTAAAAACTGACCTAATGATGCGCTGCTTATTTGGTTCGGAATGGTTATTATTGTTCAAATAATTTTCTCGGGGGCTTAATTGCTTTTTCCATAATCTAAAAATTCACCACGTATTGGAAAATTACTAACAGTATGACTATTCCAGATGGTACTTGTATTTTGTAAAGGAATTCAGTAATATCTTATATAGCGCCGCATCGTGCTATAAAGATTAACAAGCTAGCCTGGCTGATCATTAATACTGGAGTACGTGGAAATCACTAGATGCTCCACGGAATTGGCCTTCTGTCAGACTACAAACCGATATCTCATTCATAAGTCATGACTGTTTAGCACATTTCATCAGTGGTTCGTAGACTCTCTGATCACATTCCTCCCCAGGTGTCCTCAATTCCTCCCCACATTTGAATTATTATCTCATAATGTTTTGAACGGGTGTGTGGATAATGTAACAGCGACTCGGAAAGAAACATCGGCTGGACGGGTTTGTTACGTTCGCACCTTGGAAGAGGCGTGTATCCATCTCTTCACCTCCAAGCTATGGGTTAAATAGCAAAGTTGACTGGGCCGGCTGATCTGTTTCGCTTTGAGGTGACAACCAGTCTAGATAGTTAAGTAAACTCTGAAGAATGATGTGTTCCGTCAGGCTATCTTGTCCTAGACACACTACTGCTGTTATGGCCGCAGTACATATGGTGGCTCAACGACCCTAAATGGTTTACGGGACTCGTGGCGTGACTAATGTTTTCAACATTATATTTATTATATAACTTATATATATTACTATTATGTGCGACTAAATTTTCTTTGCTCCTCCTGGTTAAAATTCCTACCCGTATGTATGAAATTCCCCCACCAAGAGAAACAAGTGTCTCCTGTTTGAGAACTTCTGCTTCAAAAAATTATTAGCACGCGCGCGTACACACACACACACACACACACAATCATAAACACACGCACGCACACACGCACACGCGCGAGCGCACACACACACACACATCATCATCACATTGAACACACGCTCGCTCCTAAAAGGTACACACACAAACTTGCACTTGTAATCCCGCGTACGGGATAAGCAATCCTGACCGGCTATTTGAATTTATTCCAATTCCAACCTACCCACTGTTATTCCAGAATCCCTGTTTATTTATGTCTCATTTTTTTCTAACCTGTTTGTTTATTCTACCCTGTCCGTTTTTATTCCAACCTCCTATTCTTAATTTTTTTTGTTCCGAAAACAAATCGTTTTGTTTGAATGAAGTTTCTAGCCGGCACTTTTATTTAAACTTACCCTTCGGACTCAAGAATAAATGAATGTACAAAGAAGTTCATAACTTAAACAAATTTTTTTAATTATCATTTATTTATTTATTTTTCAAGCAAAAAATATTTCTTTTTCAACATAATCTCTTCTTTTTTTATTAATGCCCAGCATTTCTCTCTAGATCATAAAGAGTCAATAATGTAAATTTGAGATCAAAATTCATATATCGGGCTACGGACTTATTGATCCATTCGCTCCACTCACATATGCACTCATAAATATTAAAATGTACATACACACACGCATGAAGTGCGTACGCCTAATTGTCAAAAAAAAATGCGCACTCACAAAAGCATAAATAAATAAAATCATAAATAAATAAAATAAAATAAAAAATAAAAATGTAACTTACCTTTAAAATTTGCAATGGTTCACCAAAGTCCGATCCACCAATAATACGAAACCCCCACTGAATACAATTTTCCTCTCTTCGAAGCCGAATGAAGCCCCGTTTAAGTTTGGCACCTGGTGGCGGAATTTGTCGAGTCGGTTGCTGCTGTGGTTGTTCTTGTTCCCCTACTTCCATTGTAAAAACGTGCGTGTGCCTTTCTTATACTTTTGTGCGAGATCTCAAAAAAAATTATTTATTTATATATTTATATACAAACTGAACTGTTTACAAATCTGGGGAGTGTTTTCTTCCTTTTTTTTTTTTTTTTTTTTTTTTTATTTATTTATTTTCTTTTATAATCTTTTTTTTCCGTTCGTAAAATAAAAATTTAAAAGGCTTTTTAGCGCAGGCTGGCAAATCTCCGTCAATGACAACCACACTATTAAACGACCAGCTTCGAAGTGACGACTCTGTCGTGTTTGTACTTATATCTTGTAGATAACTGACTGTCGGCCGCTACCATCAGGCGCACGAAGGAGTGGGAGGAAATGGTACAAGTGAATTAGGTATGGAGGGCGATGAACAAACGAGAATGAGAGAGAGACAACCTGAAAGAGAGGAATGAAGAGAGAGAGAGAGAGGGTGGAGACACTTATTAAAAGAGAAACTACCTCACTGCTGTTTCTTGGCACTTGCGAAACTTATGAATGTGTTCTCGCCGGCGTTTGTACAATCTAGAAGTGAGGAAAAAGAAAAGGCGATTTACAAACCATCATTTACGCCCCTGTGTAACACTTTATTATTTAGGCCATGACGTAAGAAAATATCCGGTTTTTCAATAGGGGAAAACATGATGAAGTCAATAATTTACTTTGGTTTTGAATTTTCTATTATAACATTTCTTTTAGTTTTAAGTTTTTCCTACAATAATTCTGAAATAAGGTGTCGTTGGTAATTTTTTTTTTTTTTTTTTACTCTCTGAACTTATACTTGAATTTCTGCAACAAGTTTTTGTTTTTATTATAAATTCATATTCTCTCAGATCAATTTCTTTGTCTATGTCGACTTTATTGCAACGTTTCGATCACTGTATTCCCCGGATATATTTTTTTCTGAATATCTGAGACGTGGTGCTGTTATTTTATATAAATTGTTTTAGCGCTAAACAAGAAGAGGATACATGATGAAAAAAATATACCAAATTAAAAATAAAATTTTATCGTCAAAATCTTTGTTATTATCAAGAGGAAAGATCAAAGGACTTATTTTTTAAAAGTCTTTTTAGAACACTATTTACATTATTCGGACTATTGTCCCCATCTTTTTTGCCATATTTATCACAATGTTTCGGCCGTTATACGCTCCGGCCTTCTTCAGGTGGTTGTAATGTCGAACTGAACCCTTTATTTCGCTCGCTGGGGTAGACTGCTCTCGTTCGACGTGCCATGTCTAATGGATGTCAGTTATCAGTTATCTCCTGTTAATTCACCTCTCCAAGTTCTCCACTGCCTTAACTCACAATTTTTTGGGTCCTGTCACTGAATCTAACCAACGCCTTTATCCATTGTGCCATGTGTCCGTAAGGACATCTGTGTATGAATTTCTGAGACTTAGAAACTTAATGTCTTCGGCAACCATTTTTACCAGTGCTCATATTGTAATTTTTGCTGTTAGCATCTAATGTTTTTACCAGAGCTCATATTGCAATTTTCGTTGTTATTATCACTTTTCTCTGTTACTCCGTATTACTGGTTCCCATATTGTATTCATTTCTATGCTTGGTCGGCTCAGGAGATTTTTGTAGCCTAGCATATTTGCTGATTCTTTAAGTTTACGAATTTTACAATGATGTTATTTTTAGAACCTTAGAACTTTTGATTAAAAATCTTATTTTTCTAGCGTCAACGCGGGATTTTTAAATTCGTACGAGAAATTTGAGGGCTTTCTGACGGTGAAAACACATTTATTTGGAAATTCTTGCAAAAATCAGATAATTATCGAATTTTAATGAAACTTTCCGGAAGTATTCAGAAATTAATTAAATTAGTAATGGATAGCGGCTCGGATTGAGGAATCGGAGAGCCGAGTTCGAATTTCAGTCGAATCCATTACATTCACTTACGTTCTAATACCCTTGGGAAAGGTATGGATCCTCGTCTTCTCGCCCCATCTATGGGTAAATAGCAGGACAGATCGAGTTCTTGGGTGGCAACTGGTCTTCCGCAGAAAGAAATGGCAATCTACTGCGGGAAAAAAATATGCCTCGTCAGTCATGTATCGAAAGGTACATGATTGCCTAAGCGTGTATCAAGCATGGCATATAACTGACTGACTTTGCAAAAATATTTTCTTTTTACATTTATTACCCTCTCATACACACTCGTTTAATTTTATGAAAATTTGAAAAATACTATTTGTATCGCTTAATATTTGTATTTGTTTTAAGGACAAGTCCTCGGAGAATTTAAATAATTAATTTTTTTTTTTATCAAACAGGATAACTCAGTTGCAGAAAACCTACTCTGAATCATAAATTGAAAAGAAAATGCAATTAAAACTAAGACATCATTTAATTAGAAAATATTTTAATTGCTTTCTAAAAATAAAATTTGTCTTATGAAAAAAGAAATTCCATTAATAATGAATTTTTACAGGAATTGTTTTCATTTTTTTTTTTTTTCAATTTAATCAGAATAATTTATAAATTTTTAAATCTTTTAAAATTCTGTACTAATTTGTAGCGGTCAAGTGATATTGCTATTAAATTAAAAGTGTATTTACTAATCATAAATGGAAAGGCGCACTAAAATTTAAAGAAGTCCAGTATTTTAAAAAGAATTTTTCAATTTTTTTTTTTTTATGTGTGTATAAACGTGTCGATTTTTGTAAATATGGGCGTCTGTACACGATATTATCAGAAAATAATAGAAGTAACTATAATAAACTTTGAGTATATTGTTAATTTTCAAACATTTTCCTAAACAAGTGTCGTCGTAAAAAAGGCTATAAAGTCAAAATAACTAAAATTTAATAAAATATTAGAATACTTAAAAAAGTCATAATTTTTAAGATTACACGGTAGTTAAAATATATATATGAAGGCGTTTACGTTGTATTCAAATGTTTTTTTTTTTGTTTTTTTTCAATTATATCCTCCTTAATTAAATTTTCAAAACATTATTAGACTGTTAATTAGATCACTGAATGCGTCAAAGAACCTCCTCCGTCCAAAAAAAAAATGTTTTTCTGCGATATTTTCAACGTTTCAATTGAGATTGATTGAACTTTAAATTAGCTAATTTTTTGCCAGATAACGTGTCAGAAAAGTATATTTTATTTTCGAAAGAGAAATAAAGAGAACGGTGTTGCCAAATCTTTGAATACCGAGGAATTTATAGATTTTAGTGAAGAAGAAAAATATTCCAATCAGTTTAAATTCGGTTTGAAAGACACGAAAGTAATTTAGTTATTGGGAATATTGAACCTACAAGCTTGGAATTGAAAATAAAAAAAAAAGTTTCCAGTAATGTTTTTCATTTTATTAAATGCATTTAAACTTAGTTCTCGCTTTTTATAGGTACCTAGATTATTTCGTCCCAATTTCTTCGTTTCGGTCGCTATATCATCCGATATTTCTTTCTTTCTGAATAAACACATAATCCGATATGTTTATATTCATATGTTATATGGTTATCGTGTTTAGACGTTTTAATGATGGCGTACTTAGCTCTTCTCAATTTAGATGAGATGTTAATAGTGAAGGGCGTCGATTGAAATTGTACAGCATGATAGCGAAACCAGTTTTTTTGGTATACAACTGAACTGGGGCTCACACCTGGGGACTAACATTCCGTCATGCATTCACACACACTCGTCAGAGGGTGACTCGCTGTCTTCTCCTATCTCTCTTGCCATGAATAGGCCCTCTGAGTGTTAAGTTTTCCAATCCCTCTTTCTCATTATGTGGACAAGAAATTTCAGCTGTCTTATGTTGATTCCGAGTATAAATGTTCTTTTTGTGACCATTTTCTTTTATGACTTTTTCGTTTCTTACTCGATAGAATTCTTAGTATCCTTCTGTAGAGCAACATTTCTGTTGCCTCCAGTTTTCTCCTCATATGTAGGGAGATTGTCAAGCATTCATTGCCATGAAGCAATGCTGTTTTACTTCGAAAAAATCAATGCGGTAAATTTTGGTGGAAAATCACAGACAACCATATTATGGACACAATGAATAATGAAATCAAAAGAACTATCACCAAAATTCTATAATTCCCCGTAAAAAAAAAAAAAAAAAAAAAAAAAAAGAAAATTTTGAAGAGCTTGGGAAGACTTTCAATACTTCATGAGTTGCCACAAGAAATGGAGGTTTGGGGAGGACTCTAGTTCAAAAAAGAGATCATGACATTTTCCAGTGCACATTTGTGTAAAAAAATACAAGTAAAAAGCACATTTTACACAGATGAAGCCCTTCGTAGCTGTGCAATTTTTTTGTATTTCTTTAACGTATGGGCTGCCATAGATTCATTAAATGAGTGTCAGAACCTTTTTCAATTAAATCCAGGGCCCCGACTACAACTGGAATATGTCTTCATGTGTCACATTTTTTAGATTTATACTTTAAAATTCTTTCTTTGTCGAAACTCTCTTAACAAACTACAGAAACTAAACTTTTCAGTTTTTCCACGTTTAAACAACTTTACTTTATTTCATTTTCTTTCTTTCTTTCTTACTTTTTTCTTTCTTTCTATCTTTCTTTCGCTAATTTTTTGTGTGGTGATTTTCGGATCCGTACTAACTCACAGACCAAACCTGGTTTGAACAGAAATACACGCTGATTTCTTAACGTATCTACTCCAAAACGGGTCTTATATTAGCATCATTTTATACATACATACATACATGCATACATATATATACATATATATATATATATATATATATATATATATATATATATATATATATATATATATTTGTGTATGTATGTGTACCCTGTGAAATGTGTTGCATACACATACAGAATATATATATAATTATATTGCTATTTCAAGAACGTTTTCTTCTAAGTTACTTATTTTCTCTTTTAATAAGTACATTTTTTTAGGTTAAAAGAGAAAATACCTTATTTAGACGAAAGATTCTTCGAAGTGCATTTATCGTTTCTTGCCAAAATGTCAACTTAGGACATGCAGTATTGTTTCCTATAGTCATGATATATATATATATATATATATATATATATATATATATATATATATATATATATTAAAATTAAACTGACAGTCACCATGAAGTATTGTTTCCTATATTCATTATATATATATACATACATATATATATAACATCAATTACTTAAGCGACAAATTGCATTTGTATTAATGATATATATATATATGTGCGTATGTATGTGCTTATTTTGCTATATTTATGGGCGAAGAGTGGTCTGTATGTGATATATATATATATATATATATATATATATATATATATATATATATATATATACACATGTGAAAAAATAACGGTAGCTATTTGACGAGATTACGATTTCTCCAACTTATTCAGTAAAAATCACTCGGGCAAAATTTTAATAGGCTTAATTTAGTCTAGAACAAGGGCCTGTGCAGAATACCGTTAATTTCGAACTCACAAAACCCAGGTTTCCAGACAAACTCGATACGTTTTACACGGCGCATACAATTTGAAGCGCCAGAATAATGACAACTATTTTTTTAACTTTAAAAGGAAAGCCGGTTATATTTGACGTTTTAATGAATTCCAGGACAAAATGATCCTGTTCCTCTCTTTGTTGAGAAGGATGTTGAGTAATAGCTTTGAAATGTTCCACTCAAGCAGGATCTGAATTTTTTTTTATTAAATCTTAAGTGGCCAAGTTGGATATGAGTAGAATGACGGAACATTAACTTTTGTTAACTTTTTTTTTGATGGGGTGGGGTGACAAAACATCTCCAACTCCAAGAATAGCTATTTCACTCCCTACACAGACATGGATATATTCAAAGAACATAGACAATGGTTTCTCTTTGTTTTCCTGTTATAACATTAAAGTGCTCATATTTAGAAAAAGACCAGAAAGGAATAATGATAAATAAAAATTCCGTTATTGTAACTTTATTACACATAATAAAGTTAAAAAAAAATTAAGCGGGCTCTCGTCAATGTCTTTCCCCTTTCCAACATTCTAATAACTATACTTGAATTCCGATTTAAAGCGAATACGTCATTCTTGCTTAGTTGAACACAACATAGGTTCAATTTTTTTTACATTAAGCTTCACCCTGTAAAAGGCACAAGAGCCACTCGAAGTAGAGGGTTACGTTAAGAGGTAGTTTATGCGGATAGGAGAAGAAAATAACGGTTAACACTAGACTTGAACAGGTTAAGATTGTAGTGATCTGGGAAGCATCCTCTTGGGAGTCTGTTCCACAGAGCAGTGGTTCACTGGAAGCTATTCAAATGGAAGGAAATGTGGGAAAGAAGACAGTAACTGTCTTTCTTTTTTTCTTTGTCGTTTTCTTTTACAGTCCACCCTTCACTTTGTTTCTATCTGTTTTCCTTTCTTCTTTCTTTTCTTTCTTTTTTCCTTCCTTCTTTTCTTTCTTTTCCTTTCTTCTTTTTTTCTTTCTTTTCCTATCTTCTTTTCTTTCTTCCCTCTTTTTCTTTCGTTTCTTCTTTTTTTTTCACCCTTCTTTCTTTTTTTCCTTTCTTCTTTTTCTTTCTTTTCCCATCTTTTTTTCTTTCTTTTTTCATCCTTCTTTCTTTTCTTTCTTTCTACTCTTTATTCGTAGAACCAGATTGCGTCTGTCATACATATTTCTGGAGCTCATCGATGTGGCGTAATGGTTAGCAAGCATGTCTCGTTGATCAATTACGACTGAGTAGTGAGTTTGATACTCAGTAAGTGCCCTACATTTTCGGTCTTGCACTACATCTAAGCTACACACAATAAATGTTGAGCACTTCGACATGGTGAAATGGTTAGCAGTCTTGTCTCGCTAGATCAATTACAACTGAGTAGTGAGTTTGATTCTCACTGGGCGACCCACACTTTCGGCCTTGTAACATTTTTTACACTATTTCTTCAAATGGGAATCCCATACATTGAAGATCAAGTTTGGAGACCAATGTTTTATACTGTTACTGACAATATATTTATTGGTGGAGACAGTATGTAGACGAATTGGATTTTCATCAGACAAGACCCGTCTTGCCTGATGAAATTTACAAACAATTCTGTACATTTAACAACATATTTTATGAGCAAAACTAAACGGAAAGAATCATTTTTTAAACGGGTTAATAAAGGTGTGCATGCGGAGATCTCCTTTCTAATGCATATGAGCAACCCTGGTTAGGGACAACATTGCTCAACAAATACCTGGTGATGTCTAGAAAAAGTGAGCCAAACATTGCCTGTCTCACTGATTGAATCAGGTCACCTTTGTGCGGTTGGCGAACGTCCCGTTCTTCATTGTGTCGTCTCCCCTCAGGACGTATGTGATCATGGCTCTCCACAATTTCCAGCCATTTTAGCTCTTAATACATTTTGTCTTTTCGTTATTTCTCCTAAACCCTGTTCTGCTCTCCATTTATTTAAGCTCGCTAGTTAAGTTATGCATTGTTTTCCTCTGTCCTTCTTGACTTCAATCTGTCTTGTGAGTATCAGATTTTCAAAGCCCTCCTTCCTCATTATGTGCCCCATTAATTTCAACTGTCTCTTCTTGGTGTTAAGTATAAGCTTCCTCTTTGTATCCATTTTCTCTAAAACCTCGTCGTTGTTGACATGTTTGGTCCATGGTATCCTCAGCATCCGTCTGTAGAACTACATTCCTGTTGCCCCAAGTCACTTCTTCATCTTTGAGGACATTGTCTAGCATTCACTGAAGGTCAGTCCCTTTTAAGCGCACGAAATTGAACACTAAACTCGAAAATTAAACCGAAGGTTAACAACTCTTGCTGGAATGTACGAACGCTCATTAACAGCTCAACTAACTAATCTCCTGCTCGAAGAACCGCCCTTGTTGCTAGAGAATTCAGCCGTTGATTTTGCTAGTTTATTTGAAACCCGCCACTTTGTTGACGGTCAACTCGAAGAACTCGGTGATGGCTTCACATTCTTCCGGAGAAGCGCGGAAGTAAATAAATGAAGATCGACTGGTGTAGGATTTTTATTGTACCAACGAAGCTAATATCTCGCTTGAGCAAACTACCAAGTGGTATAAGCAATAAGATTATGAAACTTCAGTTATACTTCAAAACCAAGACAACCTGAAAACTTTAGTCATGGTCTCGTCAGATCGAGTCTCTCATATAGATATCATGCATGGCGCTAAATCTGTTTAGAAATATCTAAACTATTTGCTGTATACAACCGCACCCTAAGATCAATGATGGAAAAAGCTTTGAGCGAGTAGCGCCTGACGTTCTCGGTAACGATTATCATTCTTTGGATATTGTGGACTGGCGTTACAGATTCACAAACAAAGAACTGTACCAAATAACAGAAACCAAATAATTTGAGGACTACCAACAGCAGCAACAACTAAAGTGGTTAGCACATATAAATTGAAGAGAAAATAATGTTATAATCAAGATGTTGACATCCCGCACCACATCAAATATTAGGTTGGTGCAAAAATAATGTCGTTTGGCATTATTTTTGCACCAACCTAATAGAAGGTTAGGAAAGAAACCTCCATCAATACTGGAAAGGGCGAAAAACAGCTACTGAACTTCATAAACATATTTTCCTGAAAAAAATGTTTTAATAGGAAGATTTTTATAAATATCAAACGTAAGTAGTACCAGCTGCTTGGTCAATGAATGTCAAATGTTTCCTTGTAAGGAAACGGCAAATATTAACATTAGCCGTTGTTGATATGATAGGCTAATCAGTACTTATCTACTTGTATCAGATGAAGTTGAAACGTCCTAGGTTATGTTAAAGGGCAGAGTCTCGTCTGGGAAGGTAGACAAACCCGACCCCGTGTATACAGGGTCTACGGGGAATTTCTGTCCGAGCCTACGGGCTCGGATCGTCCCACGTTCAAAACCTACCTTGTGCCACATCCCGCCTTGTGGAGAGGCTTCGGGTAAATACCGAAATTGAAACGTCCTAATTCCGCGAGGCGTTGCGAAATCTTCAATCTGTTCCTAGGATTGATAAAATCCTCCTTTCAAGGGATTTTAATACGAGGACTGGAAGTGTCTGGGAGATGTGGAGTTGCCGGGAAAGGTACGAAACAGGAAAAATGAATTGAAACGGTCAGTTGCTTCTTGAACTGTGCACAGAGTTTCAGCTTAACATTCCAAACACACAATTCCAAAATAAAAGTGACCATATAACTACCCGAATACACCCAAGGTCCCGCAAATGGCACTTATTGGACTACGTTATAATCCACAAGCGCTACTTGCAGGATGTCTCCAATGTAAGATTTCTACGAGGTGTAGACTGTAGGACTGACCACGCACTTGTACGTGCCAAAATGCGTTTGCTCATTAAACCAGCTGCTTGAAATTGCACTGCTGGGATGTTACCTAAACGCTTGGATGTTGAAAGACTCCACGTCTAGATAGACTCGACAGAATCTGCAAGCTCGAATTGAACTTAATTAATTCAACTACTTGCGAAGAAGTTCGTGGGCAGGTCTACAATGCGGCAAAAAAAGAGTCTAGGGTTAATTTCAGCTAAAAGCCCTGACTGATCTAATGAAAACGACCAAGTCATTGAAGAGGTTTCTCTCAAATAAGAACAAGATACAGAAACAAAAAAAAAACCGCTCCGGTCTCACTCGTCCCCCGAAAACCAACGAACAACTTGAACAAAATTTACAAAACAGGACATGCCCTGTACAGAACAATTTTGTTTGCTGACATCAAGAACTATTCACGGGAGCTAAAACCATGGACTAAACTTGTCAGTGATGGTCATACTCGTTTAATAAGCAACAGTCATCACAATACATATGTGTGCGAATTTCCTATGGAAAGTTGTGAAAGACTTACATTTGAGAAGAACTTTTTATGTGTTGGTTTGGTAGAATTGTTAGATACGCCAGTTGAGGAGCTTAGACCATTGTATGTTGTATACTATTCGTGTCGTGTTAAATGCAACATGAGGTTTGCTGAAGATCAAAATGTCTCCCAGAGGAGACAAAGGGAAGCCGGAAGTAATATTGGAGCTGGGTTGATTCGTAAAGGATTAGTAATCTATTTGTCTCTACATGCAAATCCTTATATTTAAGGCATTCTGTCGGTAAGCTGCGTAAAAAGTAGATTTTTACGCTGTTTACTTTTGTAAACGGCATGAAGCATTCATTCGCAATGATTTTTTTCTTCTTTTTTTTTCTTACTACTGTTCACTTAATATTAGACCCAAGAACCACCCAAGGGTTATTGAATGAGATTATTTAAAGTAAATAGCGTTTGATTCGAGACTTGAAGGAGTTAAGATTGTAGCGATCGGAAAGCAACCTCTCGGGAACCTGTTCTACAAAGTAGAAGCTCTTGGGAAGAAGATGGCCAAATGGAACTTCGTACTTACCAATGAAATACGAAGAGAATTACGATAAGATTTTTTTCTTACTACTGTTCACTTAGTACAAGGCCCAAGAACCACCCAAGGGTTATTGAATGATTGAATGAGATTATTTAAAGTAGACAGCGTTTGATTCGACACTTGAAGAAGTTAAGCGATCGGAAAGCAACCTCCCAGGAGCCTGTTCAACAAAGTAGCGGCTCTTGGAAAGAAGATGGCCAAATGGAACTTCGTACTTACTAATGGAATACGAAGAGAATTACGATAATTCTATTCTGTATACGTAGCAAGGTGGGCCTTAGCTGTAAAGGTTTGAACTGGTGGAATGTAACTAATCAGAACATGTTCCATGGAATTAGCGATAGGCTTGTGATGTTTCATATGTGTGAAGGGGGTTGTAGGGTGGGAAATTATTCATCACCCACATGGCTGCGTATGCGCTCTTAAACTCTGTCAAGGCTGGTAAGTGGGGATTGAACAACTTCAGCCCAGATATGACAGCAATAATCCATTTTTTGGTGTGATCTAACTCATGTAAAGATAAAACATGTTAGGAGGAGTCAGATACTTTCTGGGGCGGTACAAGGATCCGGCAATTTTTTTTTTTTTCGGTTTCTTTAGCAATTAAACAAGAGTTCCATTTGGGGTGAACTTAGTCCAATAAACGTTCGAAACAAGGAGGCATCAATTACAAAACAATCGTTCATCATGACAGGAGAAATTCAAGATCAACTTTTCTTACTTTCCTTTAACGTTATTTACCTGCTTTTGGAAGTATTGAATAGTCAGTTTTTCCCCCAGTGTTAGAGCTAGGTCAGAGGAGAGATCAGATGGCAGGCTCTGGATTTGGCGAGTTGTGTACATAAACTGTGGTATAATCTACATGGAGACAGTCTTAGGGTACGCCTCCATTGATCTCATGGCCATTGAGAATGAGCTTTATGGATCTGCCCGATAAGGACTTGATAATTGCGAAGACTCTTCCGTAGAAACCATAGCTGAAAAATTTCTGTAGCAAACCCCTAGACCACATTTTATCAAAAGCCTTTGGGATATATAAAGTTATAGCTCTTGTGATCAATTTATTTTCAAGTGCCTCACGGCTTATGCGTATAATGATAATTAGGACATCAACAGTGGACGTAGAGAGCGAACTCTATACTGGTTGTTGCTCAGGTGGTTGTTTCTATTGAGGGGATCAACAACCTTCTTGTTGATCATCGTTTACTGATTACACTAAGGAATCTGATAGGCCAACATTGCGACGTTGATGAACGCTCACACGCATTTTGGAAAACAGGTCATACTGCTGACACCTTTATTTCAGTAATAAACATTAGCGTCGGCCATATAGCACAACTTTATACATAAGACTCAGAGGATATATTTTATTTTTATTTTTGAGGGTAGGGTGAATTCATGTATATCTCCAAATATGTTAACTTTGAATTTGTTTATACAATTTCATTGTCACCAAGCGAAAAAAAGACATTTTTATATATGTATTTTTTAAAAAATTTTCATACAACTGGCTGCTGAAAAATTCTGTGTCTGACGAAAAAGAAATTCCAATATAAAAAGCGTCCTGAGTAAGACGATAAACTACATCCGCGTCCTGGGTAAGACGATAAACTACATCCAACAGCAGGGCCTCTGCTCTGATAATTGCTGGTGTTCCCAGTTCCACCCTGACTCGCGATGTTAGGGTCACAGCTATGAGCAAATTGTTAACCCTCCAAACTGGAGTCAAAACACTATGAAAGTGTAAAAGTAGGTTTTAATACCAGCAATATATTTTTGTAAAAATTATTACCAGTAATGAATTTTTGAAGGACAAATTATTACCAGCAATACATTGTATCTGCAATACATTTTTGAAAAAATACAATATTACCAGCAATACATTTTTGGAAAAAGTATTACCAGCAATAAAAATCTTGTCGGCATTAAATAATCCATTGATATTCATATGCCGTAAACCAAACAAAACCAATATAAAAATCTGATTTTTGGTCATATATTGTGAAGTGGGTCAAGTTGAGAACTTTTTTTCTATAATGCCACCACGCACACACACGCATATGTAATGGAACTGAATCGAACAGTGGGAAAAGGGGAACACCTGGCCTTAATAGTTGCAACAAATAATAAGGCTCTATTCTCATGTGATCTTTGCAGTCTTTCATATGCTAGATTAATTTCCCACATTGATCACATGACAATCAATATAGAATTCATAAACCTCTTGAAAACCCCTACTCTGAATCTGCAACTAAAAGCTCAAGTGGCCTAAAACACCACATGAAAATTCATTAGGTTGCTGGCACCCAACCAGCAATTGTTACTCGAAACAACAATTAGACATGTAATTTCACCTTTTCCATTTGTCAACTTATATATTAACCTCTCTCCGGACTTAGAAGTCATCTTCGTATACATGCCAGAACAGTGACTTATTGTATCCCTGAAAACATTTCTGGACACAAAATAACTGTGGCTATTACTACACACAAACACAAACACACAAACACACACACATATATATAAATAAGTTTTGTTAACTATTTAAATCTTGAAGGTCTGTTTTTAATTTATTATTATATGTTTCCAATTTTCGAATCAGTTGTTGCACATCAAAATCAAAACTTTACACGCATCATATATATACATGGGGATTTACTAAGCGTCACTCATATGCGGCACAAGGCCGAAAGTATGGAGCACCAAGTGAGAATCGAACTCACTCTTAATTGGTCTAGCGAGAGAAGCTTGATACTCATTACACCACGTAGATATGCCCACACATTATATATATATAAAGAAGTTGACTTCTCGCACACACACTCTCTCTATATCTATCTATCTATCTATCTATATATATATATATATATATATATATATATATATATATATATATATATATATATATATAATACAGAAAAGGTTAATGTTTTATTTTTTTTAAATAATATACTTCATTAGTTTAAAAAAAAAAATAGCTTTAGGAGATCAGTTGATAAAAATTGGCTGAGGATATCTTAACCTTTCGAGCCTTGACCACCGTTTTACCGGTGGTAGAGAAAAATGATGTAATGCCCAACCACCGGTTAAACGCTAGGTAAACACTTGTAGCTATTTTTATATCTACTGTGAGACATTATATACCAATTATTTGCGAATTTTGACTCAGGAGCTCAAACAGAAGAGTTAAAAATGTTCAGAAACGCAGATTTGAAAGGGTTAAAGTTGAAACCAATGTCGCGAATTCAACTGACCTCCTAATTTTTAAAGTATATATATATATGTGTATGTGTGTGTATGTGTGTGTGTGTGTGTGTATTCCATAAATGATTGTTAAATATTAGTAGCAAATTAAAGGATAGAAAACAATGGTCTCAGTAAGCAGAGAATTGTATTTTCTCAAATGATATCAAGCTTTTTGCGTATGAATATTATGGCTGCAATGCGCATGTGCAAAAATGACTTCTCTACAATAAAATGACTGTTTTGTTGCTTAATTCTAAATAGTCGGTTAATTATTTAAACCGAAAATACTTTGCTTTTTATCGTTAAGTGCCGTATCCGATATTATCTCAGACCCATTCACACGCACACACACACGGACGAGGTAGAATTACTAGTCGTCGACAGCGTTTGCGTAAAACTTAACCTGCCAAATAATTAAAATTCGCATATTAGACCTGGGAGATATTTTTGTTAGAAAATCGTCTTATATACCATCAAATCCAATAACAGCTTTAAATGTGTATTTATGTGCTCTACAGATGGTGTTTTATTGTTCATTATTTGTCACTATGTGCCTAAGTTACTATTTTTTAAATATTTCTAATGGACTGTTTCAGCAACAATCATTTTATTTCTAACAACTTCAGGCGACATAGAGTTAAGAATACTGAGGTTACAATCAAGAATATTTTTTGTATCATTTCGCCCCAAGCAAGGCGATAAAAGCCACTAGGATGCAAGAGGTTACTGAGAGGGAAAGAAACAAGGAGGACAATGAGAGAACAGAATTCATGGAGACAGAAGTTGATGATTGACGTTGCATTTAAATTTTTAAAGATCGTAATTGACAGTAAAACAAGAAACCGGAAGAGAGTTCCACGAGCGATAAGTGCAGGAAGAAGAAAGTTTTAGCATAGAATTCACGGGCCTATAGCAGCTGAAAAAGCAGGTGTGAACCAAGGAAAAGATTGTGGTTTTATCTGGTAATTTCGAGATGACACAAAAGCCTCAACAACGGCTGTAAACCAAGAAGAAATCTCAGAAGTACAATTTTCTATAGAACTTTGAAAGATTTCATTCAATGAACACAAAAATAAGATTTTTTAAAAATCGGTATCACCCCATGCAAGGCTGTAAAGCCACTAAGACACAATGCGTTACAGGTCATGGAAGAATTAGGAACGGAAACAATAATGAGCGGGAAGAAGAAAAAGTAATCAGAAGGACAGTAGATAGCGGTTGATATTGCATTTAAATTTTTGCAGATTAAAGTTGGTTGGAAAACATGGAACTGGAATGAAGTTCCACAAGCGAGAAGTGCGGGAGAGGAAACTGTTAGCATAGAATTTACGGTTACATCGAGCCAACTGTAAATTAATGAGATTTCGACTCCAGTCTAGTATTGCGCTTAAATATAAAAAGTCTAGGTGCCATATCGAAAAGCTCGTCCGAACAATTACTAATGAAAGTATTTATAGAAAAGAAACAGAGAAGCAACCTTACGGCGGTGGGAAAGTGACTGAAGCCGAGCCGCCAGATGAGGACCAATAATATTGCTGATTTTTCTTAGGATCTTATCAAAGTGCTCATAGTAAATAGCAGGGTACTGGACCATATGTGGCAGCAATGTTCTAGACATGGACGAGTAGACGAAGAAAATTAGTTGAAGATTAATGAGGAAAATACTTCGTCTCAGAATTATGGTAAGGTTGTAAATAATATTATCTGCGTTTCGTTACTAAAGTCCGACCATTATGGTGGGCAAAAAGGCTTGACTGCTTTCGTCAGTTGAGAAAAAATCAGGATATTTGATAAAAGATAGTTTAATTTGTGTACAAATGACGTCGATCAGGATGATACTCGCTAATGTTTTACGACTAAAGTTACTATTATTCAAAACTAATATAGTTTGAAGATTATCAAAGTTAATCACTTGTGTTAATCACCCGGATATTAATTGGTTGTAACTGTACAGAAGTTCTGAGCCTCACCCAGTAAAACAAAACGGAAAATTTCAGTATTAAACATAACTTAAAATTGAAGATGTTATTTGATCAGCTTATTTTTTATTTTTTTTATTTTTTCGTGCAATGGGGTTGGCCGTTGGTCTATCAATTCTGAGAATTTTACAGTTTATAACTAATTAACCTCAAAACTGAGGAAATGACTCGTCGCTCTTTGTGTACAATTTTACCACGACAAAAATGGCGGAACAAGAAAACGAAAACAGTTACAAAATTTTAGCAGGCTGGGATAGACCAAAAAGGAAAAGCTGCTTATTTACAACTTCCAGGTCTAATACAAAAGTCACTATGAGTCAAAACGATAGCGAGGATTGAAATCAAAGTTAGTTCTTTATTCGTTACATTTTAGAGAGTCCCACAATAACTACGTTTTAATAACCTCGGCTGTCAAGCCATAAAGCCACAAGCATTGGACACCCAAAGAACTCACTAAACAGTAATAAGCATTTGCTAAACTAATCATTATCCGATTATTAGTATTGCAATAACTATATATGTGCGTGTATCATCGTGATTATCGGCGCGGTAAATTGAGTTGGTGTACTCGTATCAAATTCCGGCCGAGGTCGTTGCGTTCACTTTCACACAAATACTGAAGGGAACGGCGTGAATTCATCTCTTATCCTCTCAATTATAGATCAAAAAACAGGCTAGACAGGGCTATCTAGCCTTGGCTGGTAACAAGTCTAGGAGAAATACTCAAACAAAATAACCCTCTTTCTCTCTCTATCTCTCTCTTCATCTAGAGAATACCACAGTGACAAGACGTGTTTCGTTTCCTCTCTGGAGAAATTAATCCCCAGGTGACCACGGGAATTTTCTCTCCTATCCTTTTTTACTACTTTATACAACGCCACCTAGCGGAAGTTAAGGGAAGTTTCCTAGCAGACAAATTGGAGTAACACTACACAAAGCTATATCGAGAAAAGGAAAAAGAATCTTACTTTCAAATACCCATAACAAGATGAGTTAGTTATTGTAAAGACTTCTTCAGGACATAGGCGATCATGGTTCTCCACAATTTCCTATCCCTTGTGGCCCCGAGCGGTTTTTCTTCCTTTGTTAAGGTTCCCGTCCCCCATTCCGCCATCCATTCACACAAATTCGTCAGGTAAGTGGCTTGATGCTTTTCCCTATCTCTCTTGACTTCAATATGCCCCGTCAGGGTTAATTTTTCCAAGCCATCCTTTCTCATTATGTGCCAAATGAATTTCAGCTGTCTTTTCCTGGTTGTGTGTATAAATGTTCTTTCCGTTGCCATTTTCTTGAAGAATTCCTTATTGTTTAATCGTTCTATCCATGGAATTTTCAGTATCATTCTGTAGAACCACATTTCTGCTGCCTTCAGAGTCCTCCTCATCTATGGGGAGATTATCCAGCATTCACGGCCATATAAGAGAATGAATAACATATAGCAATCCAGCACGTTGCTTTTTGTTTCTAACGACATTTTCCGTTTCTCGGCACCTTACTTGGGTTTTTGAATGCTTCTTTCGCTATTCCTTTGCGTACTTCGGATCTCGATGTCGTATTTCCCATCCTCTGTTAAAAAGACTTCCCAGATATTTAAACTTGTGCACCTGCTTCAGTTTGACATCATCAATTTATAAAGACAGCAATGTTAAAACTTCTTAAATAAGTCCAGGCTGACAACCGACGAAAATGTCATAACAGCGAAAAATTGCACTACAAAGATGATTGATAGTCGTCTGTCTATTTCGGGGAAGGTGATTAGTGCAAGGAAAACATTTTGATATCAGTTTCATAGAGCAATTTACCGGAAGAACAACTACGGCGTCCATTGTGTTGTCTTCAAAGTTTAAATACTGATAAAGAAAACATTGATAAGCAAAAAATAAGATTCGAAATTTTTTGAATATTTATCAAATATAAGAACAAGATGATAAAATAGTCGCAACTTATTCGGTATGTATTAAGCATGCGTATAGGATGACAGATTTTGCTTCCGTTTTAAAAGTGATGCGTTTCTCTAAAAAAATATTTTGTCCTAAACACCATCGTTAAATGCACTACTTGAAAGTAGAGGAGACACGATGGAGTAATAGATAGTGGCTCGGATTGAGGAATAGGAGATTCGAGTTCAAATTCCAGTCGAATTCATTACGCTCACTTACATGCTAATACCCTTGGGAAAGGTAATCAATCCTCTTCTTCTCACACCAGCTTTGGATAGACCGGGTTCTATATTCTTCATGGTAACTGGTCTACCGCAGAAAGAAATGGCCTCGTCAGTCATGTATCGAAAGATTCATGATCACCTAAGCGTTTATCACGCATGGCACATAACTGACTTGGAAGTACATTTTATCAAGATTAAGTACTTTGTTTATAATAGTTTTTCTGTTGGGATTAAGAGAATTAAATCGAAAAATTGAAAGAATTGGGATTAGCGAAAAACAATGGTGAAGATAATGCAAGTTGACAAGCATAGGTGTCCCTAAAGATTAATCGCTTTTGAAGATCGATATTTAAAACCCCGCACACAACAACCTTAAACACTTCTAGTCTAGGATCAAACGTTATTTATATTACATATTCTCATAATATGCACTTTTTACTTCCTCCTCTTACGTTCTTACCACTCGCCTCATTAAAGTAAGCCTCTACATTGAGTGGCTCTTGATACTTGTATTAGGTGAGCCTTAGTATAAAAAGAGTTCTATCTGAATTAAAGCAATCTGAATTATGGTTTGCCAACAATAACTATATGAACAGAATACACGGCAAAAGTTAACTACGAACATTCTCTCTCTTTTTCTCTCTCTTTCTCTCTCTCTCTCTCTCTCTCTCTCTCATTTCCCTTTCTCTGCCGTGCAGCGATAGCTTAGGGGTAAGATCTCCTACTGATGACAAATCGGTTGTGTTTCGATCTCGGCTTGAAGAAATCGGATGTCTAGCTATACTGATGAAAAAGGCTTGTATGTGGATGACTATGTTACGCTCTCGTCATTTCGAGCACTATCTAGAAAAAGGTAATTCCAAAACAGTAGCCGTCGCCGCTATTAACGCACTGCTCTTCATTAACGAATTGAGCACTCTGGCTACAGGCGTTTGTATACATTCGTTGGAATTTACCTTTCTCTACTGTGCGCCGATAGCTTAGGAGAGAGCTTAACCCTAAGCTATCGGGGTAAGATCTCCGACTGATGACAAATCAGTCGGATTTCGATCCCGGCTTGAAGCATTCGGATGTCTCTCTCTCTCTCTCTCTCTCTCTCTATATATATATATATATATATATATAAGGAAGAAGTTATAGTAGTTATAACGAAAGAAAAGTGTGTATATTAAAAAGAAGAGAGAAACCGCAAAGGTTTTTGATTGTAATATAGATTTTTTATAAAAATATTATTCTTTATTTTCCATAATTTTGCTACACGCGTTTCCGGTCTCGCGACAGTTATCAGATAAAGCGAGGAGATTTCCACATATTATTAAAAATAATTAATTTCTTTTTCTTATGTTATTCGATGTTAAATATTCTTGATATGAGACATTCTCTTTTTTGTGTGTGTTAGTGACCCAAATCTCATTCTTGACTCGACTCTTCCGTCGAATTCGACGTATGAGGTTCAAGCAGATCAGTTCCTTGGAAACCGACAATCTGACACCAGCACATGAGATTTGATTATAGTGGTGAATGTTTTGTGCAGAACCATCCACACTTATATACCAAACAGAATTCTATTGGCCCAAATTGCTACCTTCAACCGAGATACGGCCCCATCCAAAAGAAAATCGAAATATTCTACCAATCAATCCATCAGCTGAAAATGGAAAAATTAATTTAAGTGTATCCAAATCTGAGAGACCTTCTAAAAAACCATTCTACATACAGCAAACACAATAATATCCTCCCAAAGTCAAATCAGCTGCAAAAGTGTTACGCAACAACGCCAATATCATCATCAGATTCACTGACAAAACTAATAATTATGTAGTTCTTAACCGACAAGATTACAAGCAAAAATTACAATCTATTCTAGACGACACAATAAAATTCACAAAATTAAGTAAAAATCCCACAGTATTATTAAAAAGATACGTAAACAAACTAATCACAATGAACAACGATGAGATCGGAAGCTTAAAAATCAAGAAGATTGTCGGGGATTACCAACCAGGATATCTGCCCGGTAATGTAAAAAACCCACAAACCAGGTCTTCCTATCCGACCTATCATATCGCAAATAACTACACCTGCTGTCAAAACCTCTCAGTGACATAATTTCGCCATAGACACCCAACATTTATAACATCGCATCAACAAATGAATTCTTTTATATCTTAAAAGCAACAAATACCATACATAGTACACCAGCTCTGCTCAATTCTGAAAATCTTTTTACCAATATCCCAATTGAAGAAACAATTAACATAATTAGTGATTGCATCTACAAACAACCCCTCCCCCAAAATTTCGACCCGCAAATCTTAGGAAACTACTCTTCGCCTGTACTACGAAAGTCTCGTTCTATGATCATAATGGCAACATCCAAACTAATAGCATCAGCATGGTAAAACCATTAGGTCCTACTTTCTCTAAATTTTACAGCTCATATTTAAAAATATTTGACAACTGACAAACCACAAATCTACACAAGGTACGTTGACAACATTTTTTTTTGATTTTAAAATAAAGACGATATTATAAATCTAAAATCAACTTCGAAAAAACCTCAACGCTAAAATTTACATACGAACTTATGGTTAATAAAATCCCATTCCTTGATACTGATATAGAACTAAAATCCAAAGTATTTACTATTTACCCGTACAAAAAAAAAATCACCAGTACGAAATCCTGTCTTCTAAACTATGATAGCCAATGCCCGGAAAGCTATTGTTGAGGGGTCCACCCCTTTTTACACAAATGGACTCACCCAGTATATGCATATACTACTGCTATGGGAAGACCCGAGAGTAAGACGAGAGTAAGATCGCAGAGTCGAGTCGAGTCGAGTCGAGTCGAGTCGAGTTGAGTTGAGTTGAGTCCAGAGTGACAGAGTAAAAGGTTGTAGGTAACCGGAAGAGTGAGGGTGAGGTAACAGCGTTGTAGGAGTCACAGTGAACGAGCACGTAGATTCAGTAAGAAGTCATACAGCGATACTTCAATACCAAAGACTGTATATATATTTTGCTACTAACACGTATTCCTGGAACTACTAACCTGCTTTACCAGTTGGTATTATTACGTTAATACATTATTTTCATATATTCATTCCTGAGGTTTGTTATTTATTGGTACCGGATTTCATCCCGGAATCCACAACAGCTATAAAATAGCAATGATAAACTTCCTAAATAGAAGATACCTAAATTCCTCTTCCCAAAGAATATTTCTGAGTGAACTAAAACACATAAAACAAATATTAGTCAATAATAATTTTCCCGAATTACATCATCGATAAACAAATAAAATTATTCTTACAAAAAATACATGATACCAGTAATAAAAATACCACACTGCAAAACATCTATATATTTTATTGCAACCAGATGTGTAATAATTATAAGCAGAACGAATTCGCTATACGAAGAATCATTAAACTCCATATTTCTGTTGTAATTCCCGGAAAACATAAAGTTTATAATATATTGCAAAAACAGAACATCAGCAAACCATGTTGTCCCTAATCAAAATAGACCTACCAAATCTAAACAATGACAATATAGTGACCAATATCATGTATCAATTTCATTGCCCAGTACAAGACTGTGTTTCTTGTCACAAATCAATTACCTATATCGAACATACTAAGACCTCCTTGAGTAGACGCCTCACGTGTCACTTATCAGATCAAAGTGCTACAAAAACAACTATCAACCCACAATTTACGAGAAAATTTAAGAAAAAAAATTCTGGTCGAAAACACTAAAATTCTATATAAATCACATTACCAGAAACATCTCGCTATTAGAGAGACCCTGTATATCAAACATCTTTCTTCTACTATCAACCTCACCTTATTTAACAGGGGAAAGTTGTTTAAAAATAGAAAGATGCTCACGCGAATTCCAGCCGCGCTCAACACGCGAAGGCTCGGAATGAACGGTCATATTCAAAACAACACAAAAATAAGATACAACTTAAACAGTCAAAACATCAGGAAAAACTAACCACACCAAAAATAAAAGCCCCTTGAAAAATGACTAAAGAAGATCCGAAAGCGCTTGGAACAATTAAAATTATGGAAAATTTCTGTACTCCTACAAAACGGAAAAACGTAAGGTTGTTGGAAAAACTTAATAAAAAAATAATTAAATTTTACTTGTCTGCCATATTTAATGAAAGTTGTTTAAACGAATGACTGCATCCCAAATATAAATTTATATATATATATATATATATATATATATATATATATTGCACTTTCAAAAAATTTCGTCGATGTAAGTTATATTTTCTTTCAATCAGCACAACATTTTGCAATTAAAAGAGAAAATAATGATTTAGAGGAAAAGTTATTGAAAGTGCAATTATCGATTCACACACACATACACACACACACACACACACACATATATATATATATATATATATATATATATATATATATATATATATATATATATAATCAACTGCCTATCTATTGGGAAAAGTCAAGGAAAAGGGGAATTGTGAAAAGAAGTTCTGAAAAAGGAATGTGTGTGTGTGTGTTGATTTGTTGTAGCAGCGATAAAGAAAAAGAGAAAAGGTTTTGTGAGCTAGTGCCAAATAAAAACCGCACCCTTCAAAATTCTTTTCTCTATAGTATATTTCATTTTGCTTACTTTTGAGGATATATTTAATTTATTCCTAAGCAAGACGTTTACAAAAATCTGGAAACAAGAGGAAAAGCATAAAAAGAAAAGGCGAGATAGAAAGAAAGAAAAAAGCAGAAGAAAAACATCGAAAGGTTTGCTTTCTTGGATTTAACAAAAAGACATTCTCAAGATCTTGTCAACTATCACCCTATCACATTTATTATCAAGCATACGTAAACAGTTTTCAAAAGTAATTACAAACAGACGAAGAAACACCGTAGGTGAAAATAATCAACTCAAAAAGGCAGATTATAGCAAATATTTATTCAACAATAGAGCCTCTAAAATAATAAACTAAGTAATGTATAAAATGACATTTTTTTTTTTTGTTTTTTTTTTAGCTCCAGTCGACCATGAAAAATGCATTAAATACAGTAAAATATTCAGCAATCTTTAACTTACTATGCAAACGGTATATAGACGTTATTGAGGATATATACGATAACAATAATTCAGCTACACAAAGACATTATTTACATACGGGTTATTGGCCTCTTCCTTGTTGATATTATCACAACGTTGCAGATGTTGTGCCATCCGACCTTCATCATGTGTTTTTCGATCAGGATAAAAAAAAATAACATCTTTTGTCTATTTCTTTTAATTAAACATATATTAATGGAGAGCTGTTACCTAAACACACACGCACGCACGCACACACGCACACACACACACACAACACACACACACACATATAAGACAAATGGAAAACTTATTTTAGCTGACATGTTTCGTCCTCAGGTGGACTTTATCAAGGAAAAATGTATTTTACAACAAGTATTTATAAACAAAAGTAAAAGTGTGATTAGTTTTTCAGAATTTTTTAAATTTAAGAACGCTCATAAATATGCATCAGGCTAATTAAAAAGTCAAGGTAAATTATGGAGGATGCTAAGTGTTGAAACTTGACTAATGCATGGAATAATAATGCAACACAAAATGTACTTAGAACAAAATGTATTGAAACAAGAAAGTGTACACAATATTTACATATAGTCTTTTGTATATTCCTGGGAAGACCGTTCCTGGAATGTGTGTTGACTGAGTCGCAGTCGGGCAGAGTCTCTGGTTGGATCTCTGTATTTATCTATCCACCCACGAGGATAAAATGTGGCTAGACGGGTTCAAGGCCTGTCTACCTCCCCGGACGAAACCTTGCCCTTCGGCAAAGCTTCGTCCGGGTTCCTCTATGCTAATGCATAGAGTTCGACAGTCGATCTCTGGTTGGATTTCTCCATTCCTTCCCGGTACCAACCATATTTATATGGTCGGTACTCCACTATGCAAATTAGGTGGATCCTACTACAACACTAAGTGATGTAATTTAATGTTTAATAAGCAAAAATGAATAAATGTTGTTGTTGATATTTTTATAATGTAATTATTATTTATATTATTTTAGTTTGGAATTTATGTATTATATATTTTAAATAATAGAAGGTTATGAATTTAAGTGTTTTCTTCTAATTTTTTAACATTTTTATAAATAAGTATGTTGGTTTGGGTAAAGAGATATTTAAAAAAAATCTGAGGCGCAGGTTTATATTTTCATAAGATTCAATAGTGTCACTCCCAAGAATTTTCCGTCTAAGTTACTTTCTCTTTTAATATATGCGACACTCTTTATATTGAAGTGAGTGAATATATTTTTTATATATGACTAATGCATTTGATAATTTGGTGTGTATAAGATCTTTTTTGTGTTCTTATTCCATATATATACCGGTGTAACAGTAAAATTGTCCAATTGTTAGTTTAAGATTTGAACCATTGTATCTTAGAAATGATTAAAAATATCTTACTGGAATTCTCCGAGGTTTTTATAACACTACTGGACTCTCTTTTGAGCAGCACGAATGTATAATTAATCTCCATGCTTAACAGAGGAATAGTGATTAAATCGATCATAAATGAAAATGACATGTTCATCATTAATTAATAAGAGCTAAGGATTGGCAACTCATGAAGGATTCAAATAAAGTTCAAATATATATATATATATATATATATATATATATATATATATATATATATATATTATTCTAGAGATGTACATTATTTACATTATTCGGACTATTCTCCTCATCTTTGTTGCCATATTTATTTGATCCTTCAGTATCTGTCTATGTTTCTGAGATGAGGTATTATGTACACTATTTACATTATTCGGACTATTGTCCTCATCTTTGTCGCCATATTTATTCCAAACACTTGAAGAAGGCCGGAGCGTACAACGGCCGAAACGTTGTGATAAATATGGCGACAAAGACGAGGACAATAGTCCGAATAATGTATATATTATTCCAGGATCATTTTCACAAGTTTTCAATATGCACACCCCCTGCGACACGGCGCTCGTCAACTCAGATTCGAACATTATACTTGCTGACTTTGCCATTCGTGTGAAATGTGACGTCATTAATGAAAAAAAGATGTTCTTCAAACTCGTCTTCAAGTTTCTCTTGCATATCGACAGAGAATTTGTCTCGCTTTTTCTTGTCATCTGCCTGAATGAGCTGCTGCTTGTAGTGTGTTATTCGCAGTCGTTGGCGGAATCTAGGTTTCCAGACTTGCTCTTCTTATGAACTTCCCACAGCTTCGCAAAAATGTTTCCCGAACTCGCTCGACCATCTCTACCGATACTGGTGGTTGTCCAGATCCTCCTTTTGCGCTGCACAGACAAGCTTCCTTTTTGAGCTATCATGTCCAAATCGGCATTGCAGCTGGCGCAGTTTTAGCGAATTCTTTCACAAATGCACGCTGCACAGTGTTGTTTGACTGTGTACAATCATTTCTCTAACACATAAAACGCAATTTCTTTTCCAGTGAATGTCATTTCTATATCTAGTAAAAAAAAAAAACATTACACGCAGAATTTTGAGATGCTTCTACACATGCTGTTAAAATTTGAAACAAGAATTAGTCAAGTTATTAGATTACGAAATTATATCAGTTTTTCTGAAACATCCTATATTTCTAGGCTCCGATATTCAGAGAACTTAAAAAGTTAACTTGGTTACTTATTTTAGTGCATCATTTTACTTAAAATTATTACCACGTGTCGCAAACAATAATCATTAGAATATTTTTTTAAATCACCCGTAAATATTTAACAATGATTTTTTTATAAAAGGGTGCGGCGGAAATACCTCCCACATTTTAAAGGTTGACAAAATGACAAAGGTAACTGCTATTAAAAAATCTATTCCACCTTTTTTTCAACAAAGGGCTGCATTTTTTTTATTTATTTGGTTTTAAAAGTGACATCGTCCAAATGATGACGTCTATTTGCCGTACACTGTTGTAGATAAATTTTAAAGTTTCCCATCGCTCGAAAGTGATTTTCTATCTAGAACAGCACCATTCAGTGAAAAGCAACAGCTGCTCTAATAGTCGACTAGATTTGCATAATAATTCTTGAATGTGACGAGACAAAGAGACAAAGCTATAAACGACGCGTTTCGCCAAACGTCTGTTGATTTCGGCTTTTTTGACATTTATGAAGTTTAGCTTATTCGGTCACAAGGCTGACATCTGTGGAATACCAAGTGAGATTTAAACTCATTACAGAAGTCGCTTGGTTGGTTGATTTTTTTAGCGGCATATCAAACTCTATGGGTTACTTAATGCCGAAATCTAAATATTTTGAAGACAATTTTATGGTTTTAACTAAATATATACTATATATAAATAGTGTTGATAATTTTGTTATATAAAAATGTATTTTTCTACATTCATAGTGTTTTGTTTTTGTTTGGGGATTCACTATTTTCTTATAGCTGAGACCCAAATAGGAGCTACCACACGGGTCAGGGTGGACCCGGGAACAACAGCAGTTAAGAGGTGGTTCAACACTCCTCAAAACCTCCAATCTCCCGATCAGAGGCATTGCTGCCGGATGTGCTTCATCGTCGTACCCAGGACACTAAGTAATTACCCGTGAGATCAGATTGCTCAACATTGCATCATAATGAGGTTCCTTAAACTTTACTTAGTCTAACACAAAGCCATGGCAACGATCAAACTCCCCACGGACTGTGAGATTAGCTTGTTTAACCATTACTCCATAGTAGGTATCTCTATTGATTATTTTATCAATATTTGCTAGGATTAGATTAGTTTGAGCATAATTCAGTGCTCCACTAATGTGGCCTTGTGCCAAATTAAAATGATCTTATCAAATGACTAATCGTTTTGCCTCGTGGTTAAAGTATTTACCAGTACCAAAGTTCGGTGTTGATGCACGTGTAGCGAAGCGGTCATCAGCGCGAAAAGTGATGTCAGCGAACCGAGCTCAAATTTTCTCCTCTTCCTTACTATGGGAAGAGAAAAAAAAATGAAAATAGAATATAAATGGTATATAAATATAAATAGTATATAAATAGAGGGTAGACTATATCCTTCAGCGGCAACCAATCTAAGAGAAGGAAAATTCTGAATTCCACACCGAAAAGAAGGTAACGGGAAACATCTCCACTATTTTTTCCAATAAATCCTTGCAATTCACAAATAGTAAAGAAAAGGTGGCAACCTTTCTAAGAGAAGGAAAGCTCAGAAATGTGTTTAATCATATCACCCCAGTAAGGCGATAAAGCCCCTTAGACTCAAGTGATTAATGAGAGTTGAAGAAAATTAAAAAGATGTTAGTGAGGAAAAAGGACAATAAAAAAAAACAGGTTTAAAAACACAGAAGATGGCGATTGGCATTACACTGGTAATTTTTAAAATCGTAGTTGACAGAAAAGCAAGAAGGCGGATGAGAGTTCAACAAGCGAGAAGTGCGAGAGAAGAAACTTAGAATAGAGCGGTAATCTAGCTATTTCAAAATTAGAATGATGAGACCTAGTTACCAATCTAGTACTACGCTTAAATTCATGAAGTTGAGGTACCATAGAGGAAATTTCATCATAGCAATTGTGAAAATATTTCAAGGAAAGATACAGTCAAGCTACATTACGGAGGTGGGAAATTGACTGAAGTCGAAATGCTTGGTCAAGAGCGATAACGTTGCGAATTCGTCAATGGATTTCCATACTCCGGAGAAAGTAACGGGAAACCTCTCCACTATCGCTCCCAAGAAGAAATAAGTGATTCACAGATAGTAAAGAAAAGTTAGCTATGAAGAGTCATGATCGTCTATGCCCCGATGAGACATGTCATTTATTGAATATCACCCCATCTTCACAATAAGGAAAATTAACGAAATAAGAAAATTAACAAAATAAGAAAATTAACGAAATAATATAATAATTTCCTTATATTTATTCCGATGTTTATTTTCATGTGGCTCAGTTCCACATGAAAATAAACATAGTACATATATATATATATATATATATATATATATATATATATATATATATGTGTGTGTGTGTGTGTGTGTGTGTGTGTGTGTGTAAACAAATGTTTAGAGGTACAAAATTTATATACAGTTTTAAAAACAAGGAATTTATTGATTTTAATTTTATTAGTCTCTAAGGCCCTTTCAACCAACATCTCATCAGGAGACAATCGTTGGATCATTAATTAACAAAAAGAACAGTAACAAAAATAAAGAGCAAAAAAGGGGGAAATTTATTTACACGTTATTTCCCCTCCCCTCGTTACAAGTATATACACTTGTTTGTTATTTTAGCGTTTTCCCCCCCCCCTTTTTTTTTTGCTCTTTATTTTCGTTACTGTTCTTTTCGTTAATCAATGATCCAACGATTGTCTCCTGATGAGATGTTGGTTGAAAAGGCCTTAGAGACTAATAAAATTAAAATCAATAAATTCCTTGTTTTTAAAACTGTATATATATATATATGATCTGTCTTTGTCGAGAACAGACGTTCGTACTTGGAAATGTTTTGAAAAACGGCTTCAATCTATTGTAGGATAATATTTCGTTTCGCTAATGATTACCGCATGTCCAAATTGTTTGGAAACGTGTGTCTCATCGTCGCGTATACATATGTAGGTGTTTAACGCGCGTGTGAGTATTACTATCTATTGTAGCCTGGCGCCAAATCTTTTTTTTTTCTTTTTTTCTTTTTTTCTTTTTTTAAGCGTTTCACCCCAAGCAAGTCGGGAAGCCACTAGCACGCAAGGGGTTACAGAGAATTGGAGCGAGAGCAAATAGGGGTGATAGAGGAAAGGATGAAGAGAAGGATAGGGAATAGATCAAGGCGTCTGGAGACGTCGATTGACATTACATTTGAATAGTTGGAGATTATAGCTATCGGGGAAATAGAAAAAAGGGGAGGTAATTCCACAGGGGAGAGGTGCGAGACATGAAACTATTGAAGTAGAAGAGACGGCTGCATTTAACAGGTTCGGCAGTGAAAGGGTGTGAGCGAGATGCCAGTCTAGTAGAACGCTTAAATTCATGAAGTCTGGGAACCAGCGAAAGCAGATACAACTCATTAAATAACCTAGAAAACCCTTCGAAGCATGACGGTTAGCAAGCCCCTCTTGCAGACCAATAACCCTATCGTAGTGAGTTCGATCCTCACTGGGTGACCGACTCTTATGGTTTTTCTATTGTTCCGAGTATATACTAAGCATTTTCGCCATGAATTAGAAGCAAGCAAGTCCCTCTCGTAGACCAGTACACCATTCGATCATCACTGGGTGACCGATAAGGTCGTCTTGTTCTGAGTATCAATAAGGGTACATTTACGTAGAGTAATGGTTAACAAGCTAGTCTCACACACCTTTATTTATCAGACAGTCAGTTATGGGTCATGCGTGATACACACTTAGGCGATCATGTATCTTTCGATACATGACTGACGAGGTAGATTTTTCCCGCAGTAGGTTGCCATTTCTTTATGCGGTAGACCAGTTGCCATCCAAGGCTACAGAACCCGGTCTGTCCTGCGATTTATCAATAGCTGGGGGAGAGAAGAAGAGGATTCATACCTTTCCCAAGGGTATTAGCGCGTAAGTGAATGTAATGGATTAATGGAATGTAATGAATTCGACTGGAATTCGAACTCGGCTCTCCGATTCCTCAATCCGAGCCGCTATGCATTACTGCACCGTAAGTGGATTTATTTTTCACTTGATATATGCTAATCTATCTTCTGTGTGTGATCATGGCTCTCCACAATTTCCTGTCCTTTGTAACTCTTAATATATTTTGTCTTTTTGCTATTTCTCCTAAACCTTTATTCCTGCATTCATTTACTCAAGCTTGCTAAGTAGGTTATGCGTTGTTTTCCTCTTGCCTTCAATCAGTCCTGTGGGTATCAAATTTTCTAAACACTCTTTCCTCATTATGTGCCCTAGAAATTTTAACTATCTCCATCTGATGTGAAGTATAAATGTCTTTTGTGTTTCTATTTTCTCTAAAACTTCCTCGTTGCTCACATGTTCCGTCTATGATATTCTCAGCATTCTTTTGTAGAACCACATTTCTGTTGTTTCAAGATTCTTCTTCAACTGTGAGGTGATTGTCCTGTATTCATATAGGAAGGCTGATATTATGTAACACTTCGGTACTCTTTTCTTCGTTTCTAACAAAATTTTCTAGTTTCTTTATACTTTGCTTAGCTTTTGGGAGGCATCTTTCGCTATCCCTTCTGATTTCAATATCGCACATTCCATCCTCTGTTAAAACATTTCCAGTTATACACAGCTCAGTAAATAGCGTATTTGACGGCATATAAGACGCACTTTTTTTAATAAAAATATCTTCTAAAATTCCCCTGCATCTTATGTCATATGTAGCTTTAAAATTCGCGGCAGTCGACCGAAATTAGATGGCGCGTTATTTAACGACGATGATAGTATTGAAAATAAGTATCACAGTTTTGATAACGAAGACGAAAAATTTTACGGATTTGAAGATGAATAAAATTTTAATGGTAAATCTACTGTTTTGCTCAGTTGTAATAATTGCTTGATTTTTATTAGGTTGGTGCAAAAATAATGACGTAATAATGTCGTTTTTTGACGTATTTTTTAACGTCAAAAAACGACATTATTACGTCATTATTTTTGCACCAACCTAATATTTTGTTTTCTTACCTTTGGATATAATTAAGTTTTTATAGCCTCGTGTTCTTTTTTTCCTATTATTTTTCTTTTAATTGTTATGGCTTGTTTAACCAAAATAATACCTCATAAATATAGGCTAGGCTGTACCATTTACTAATAATTTTACTAATTACTAATTTTTTCTTGATTTGCCCTGCTGAAATCGGGGTGCGTCTTATACACCCGTGCGACTTATATGCGCCAAATATGGTAACTATATTACGATATTATATATCTAGAATAACCATATATACTGGAATAATTATTTTATTGGTCAAGTTATGTGTAAGCGTTAAGCCCTTAAAAAGATAAACGTACGTCCTTGACACGCCTAAAGCTAGTATACATCATACAAGATATACGGTATAATCGTTATGAAAGTACTCGAAAATACAATGGCTACTGGATAGCAATAACCTAAGGGGTTCACTGTTAGCGGACGAACTGAACTGACTAGTGAAGTGAGTTCGCTACACACGTGTCATCCTTAATACATATAGAAGAATACACACACACATATATATATATATATATATATATATATATATATAGTCATTCGCTGTGTTCTTCAGTGTTGGTAGACAACCGATCGCTTTAAGTCGGGATCAAAACCCGACCGATTTGGCATCAAGATCAGAGATCGTACCCCTAAGTTATCGTCGCACGGCAGAGAAAGGGAAATTTTAGCGTTTTCTCCAGTGGCCCGAAGAGCTTAATTCAGTTGAAGCACAATATATATATAGCAATATATATATATATATATATATATATATATATATATATATATATATATATATATATATATATATAGATTCAGCAATTAGATGTCTTTCACAAAGGATGTCTCCGAGCAATCTGTGGACTAACCCTGCAGGACAAAAAATCCAATGCTGACCTTCTAACGATGTGTAACATTGACAGAATTGAGAGCTTCCTGATGAGGGCACAGTTACGATGGGCCGGTCATGTTGTACGGATGCAAGATGATAGAATTTCAAAGATTCTCATGTACAGCCAGCTTGAAGGTGGTCAACGGAATGTTGGCCGACCCTTGCTCAGGTTTAAAGATAAGCTGAAAAGTAACCTTGCAGCTTCAAATATTGCACACACTGATTTGGAGAATACTGCTTTGGATCGCAAAGCTTGGAAAAGTGCAACTTACACTGGAATCAGGAATTTTTCGGCGGCAAACGTTGTCAAGCTCCGTGAAGTAAGAGAAAGGAAAAAAGCCTCAGAAGGTGCCAGAGAAGTGCACCCTCTTTGCTCACATGCTTGCTCAATCTGTGGTTTTCTTTGCAAGTCATTAGCAGGTCTGAAATGTCACTCTAGATTCAAACATAAAGCTCATTAAAAAGTTGTCGGAACCTCATACGTCGAAATCGACGGGAGAGTCCAGAATATATATATATATATATATATATATATATATATATATATATATATTAAGACATTTTTATGTTTATACATTCTTTTTATAGATACAAATATTTAAGTAAAAAGAATGTATAAACATAAAAATCTCTTAAAACAATTGTCGGACTTTGTCCATTTCATAATGTGTGACGTTATATGTATATATATATATATATATATATATATATATATATATATATATATATATATATATATATCGCACCTTAGAAAGTGATTTACCTTACACCTGTGAAAATATCGTGAACTAAATTATGTATGCGAATTCTTATTCGCAACCCCACGGACTTAAAGGACGGCCCTGTACTCAAAATGTGCTGTTGACTGGTCTGCCAGTAAATTTATCCAAAAAATCACTGTCTGTCTCTTTAAGTGCTGTACTCGCTCAGAATAGGAGTCATAATAACACTCCACAGCTTCCTTTTCCTTAAATTTATTTTTAAAATTTAATCTACTACGAGATTGGCGTCAAGGTTTCGTGAATTTACAGTTGAAATGGCTAGATGTAACCGTAAGTTCTATGCTAGCAGTTTCTTCTCTCGCACGTCGCGCTTGTGGAACTCTTTTCCGGTTTCTTGTTTTCAGTTAACTTTGATGATCAAAAATTTAAATGAAATGTCAATCGCCTGTTTTCTGTCTTTCTTAATTCCTGTTCCTTTATTGTTCTTTCTCCTTAATAATGCTTTTCTTTTTCTCATATTCTTTCACATTTAGTAAACCCTTTGCGCCATTTTGTTACCTTGTTGGCGACGAAAAGATTTTAAAAAAGAATATTTATATATTGCCACATTTATTCTTGATAAAGACAGTAGAGTAGTCTCCGGTTGCATTGCCACAATTTTGAATTCAGGTTCATCCATCTCCTAGACTGGTTGATAGCAAAGGCTACCAGACTTTGTCTACACTGATATTTACCACATAGATTGTGTTAAGAAAGGAGATAGAACAGATGAACATGCATTTTTCGAAGGTATTAGTGTGAAATGAACATATATTACTTCAATCTAAATTCGAACACTGCTCGCCGGTTTCATTTTGCGCTCTGTTAATCATTTGGCCACTCACATATCCAACGAACGTGCACACACTATCGCGTACAATAATAGTCCTAGATGAGTTCACGTACGTATAATGGCCATATTGATAGACTTAAGTGTAGATAGGTATGTGCGCATGCGTGTGTGTGTGTGTGTGTCGTACGTTCGTTTTTCTGCAAATTTAAGCGCGATTTTTTTCCGAGAAACGTTGTGTACTCTATTATATCTCGTGTTCTCTTGAAATAACAACTGCATTATGTACGCCAATGATATTCCTGGCAGTAACCTAAGTCTACGGCAAACTAGCATTAATCTTCGAAGTCATCTGCTTTTAATTAAATTCCCTTTAAACAAAAATATCAGAATAAAAATTCCTCGCCCAAGTGTTGCCGAAAATTGAGAAACTTTTCAATAGAAATAATTCCTTTGCTCATTCTCCCGGCTAAAAAAGCAATTGTCGTTCTAACGCCGGCCTCTCACGGCACTCAGATGCCGTCATGCGCAGCGTGAAAATCTTTTGTCGCGTTTTATCGTGTTAACAGGGCGCATGTGATTATGATAAAATAAGGTACCATATTGAAATTAACGTTTTCACAATATTTGAAACCAAAGAAGTAAGTAGATATCCTTGTTACTAATCGTTGTAATTCTATTTTTACGACTCTGCCTTTCAAAGTGCATTTACAGATGCAGTTCAGCGATGAATACTCAAGAATCTGTCGAACAACACTAAGAAAGAAAGCTGGAGTAAACAGACTTTCCCTCTCAAAACAGTGCCTTAGTATTAACAGTCTTATTGGGGTGACTTATTTTCCACTCTACAACCTCTTTCCCATAGTCGCAAAGTTGCAAGCCCGTTGCTACTCTATCGCTTTTTCCATAATAATGAGCTTCATTCTCTAATTGCACCAGTTCAGACCTTTACTGTTGCGATTCAATGGGACCTGGATGTGATCAGAACACTCACATAGAAGTGAATGGTAGATGATTTTATCTGAGTTTGAAGAGTCTAGTGTTCTTATGACCATAAGTAAAGTCCAAAATCTCTTCAAAGCAGCCCATTCACATAGAAGTGAATGCTAAATGATTTTTACTAAATTTGAAGGGTCTAGTGCACTTATGACCATGAGCAAAGTCCAAAATCTCTTCAAAGCAGCCCACTCACATAGAAGTGAATGGTAAATGATTTTATCTGAGTTTGTAGAGTCTAGTGTTCTTACGACCATCAGTAAAGTCCGAAATCTCTTCAAAACAGCCCCGCTAACTAAAAGGCAATAAAATAAATAAATAATCTTTCGCGGTCACGTACTATATGGCCTGAAGTTAGGAAACTGATAGTATCTGGCAGTCGAGCCGGATAGTAGACTAGTACCTCTTCTAAATCTTACAGAAATAAAAGCCAGCGTTTCAATTTCAAGCTATTGCCAGACTAATTCACCGAGTGTTGAGGTATAATACAAGTTTAATGTAGGATAGTATAAAGATATGAGAGATGCATAGTGGTGTAGAAAATAATTTTATTTATTATTCAGTAATTTCCAAAAAGTTCAATAAAATCCTATAATTATCTGATTTATATATATACACTAACAGCATGGCCCGGCGTTGTCCGTGCTTGATTCAAAAATCGTACGACACATACAGCAATCGCTATCACTTGACTTAAAATATTTTTGCCCTTCATTGCCTTTAAAGGAGTGCACTTTGCCGTGCTGATGTTGCTACATGCCTTACTTCTTGCCTATCTCACACTGCAAATTTTTTCTAAGCTCTATACTAAACATTAAATCTGTTACGAAAAAAGAACTAAACAAAATGAACACAAAACGATCAGCTTTAAAAAAGAACTCGTAACTGGAAAAGCCGAATGAAAAAAGAATGTTAGCAACAAATACTTTTTCACACCCAACCCAGTTCTGCGGAATCAGAATCAACGTTGAGTTTAAGCAAGCGAATCAGCCAATTGGAGTAAAGTGCCATGCAGATTAAAAAATTTTCCCATTTGTGACGAATGCAGCTATCGATTTTTTTGCATGCTAACATGCTAGTTAACATTCGTGTCAGTCAGCTGTTGTCTCTCACGCTGGCCAATAGAATCTTCCTGCCTGTTCGCGGCAGTCAGCTATAGGCTCTCACTCTGGCCAATAGAAAATGGCCGCAAACTACATGAAAACTGCCGTAGAAGTATAAAAAAAATCGATTATTTCCACTATCGTTGGGAGTTGGGAAATGCAAAGTCGGCCTTGGCCTTCCCGCTAACTTGGAGCATGTGCATATAAATTTTGGTGCAAATCCGTCGAAAATTGCGGCCGTGCATTCGTTACACACACACACACACACACACACATCCTGCCTTTTATAGACAGAGATTTTTTTTGTCTCCGCGTTTATGATTTTGTTGCTCAATCCAAGGTAGGAATTGCCCAAAGCCGATTGGGAGAGAAATGTATTATTCCAGTGCCTCATTTCAAATTTGGTCAAATTGTGTGAGTGCTTGTGAGTGTTTTCATTAAATGACACAAGCACATGTAAATCACTTACAACACAGACATATGCATATACATTACATACACCTATGTATCGGAAATTCGCTCGTCCATGTCTTTTTTTATATTAAAAATCCGAACATCCGATTTCCAAATAATAATAAAAATAAAGAAAACATGGTCTCATGCCTGTCAAGTAAATCATTTGTATTTATAAATATATCTAAATGAATTCAAAAGAGTCGAAAAAGGCGCAAAAAGGAGTATTTATTTATGAGTTAAAAAGTCTTTAGGTAGTTGGTACACACGCAAAAAAATCTGTGGTTGAGAAAATACTTTTATTGTTAACAAAGATTCCCTGACCGTCTCTGTGGTTGTTGAAGATGATTCGTTTGAAGTGGCCGACATATTTCTTTCAGCACGCGCTAGGGTGGAGACAGTCACACCTCCGCTCTTTGAAAGTCGAGAAATGTGGGGTTTTATAAGAATTTTTTTTCCCGAAAGTATGTCCGAGAAAAATAGGGTTTTAGTTTTCTCTGGTTGGTCAACTCAAATATTTCACATGGTGATTGTCGTATTGTTATTATTTAGTTGCGCCTTTTACTTCCTGTTATTAAGTGCGGGATAATCGGTGTAGAAGTTATCCTCTCCTTGAGTAGGTAACTCGCGGTCAAAAGCCTACATCTCTATTGCTTGAAGTACTAACCAATCTCATCATACTGATATAACTAATTATATAACTAAATCTATCCCTGCCAACAGTGATAATAATTTCTAACCAATAGATGTTGCTTTAAACAGCGTGTTTTATTGTGGAATCATTTGGGTATGTTTGTAATATTGTCTGTTATTGAGTAGAAAATAAAGTTTGGGCGTGTTTTAATATGGTATGTATGTGTGTAAATTGCTTTGGAAATATATTTTCTATATATGAAAAGTTACATGCGGGCAGTGTGTGACGGACAGAAAATCAGCTCTCCTTTTAAAATAATAATAATTCATGTGTTGTAGCTAAGGAAGAGAGGTTTACTCAAGGTTTCATTTATTCAGTCTCTTCTTCATCAATCATCGTGACATACCAGGAACAAGACGAAGGTAATAAACATGATTCTCTGTTTTTTTCCACACAAGCACAAAAACCTTGCCTATGATCACGCATTTAAGGTTTAAAACTTAGATTACACTGAAAAACACCAACTCTTGTTCGATCACTTGTTAAGCAGCGGCGAGCCTAGTCAATATACTCAGATGGGGGATTACTTCGGAACACTGGGCAGTGTAAAAAAAAATTTCCTCTGGAATGTAGGTTGGTGCAAAAATAATGTCGGTTTTTGACGTTAAAAAATACGTCAAAAACCGAGGAGGAGGAGGAGGGGGATGAACACACACAATACAAAAATATACAAAATACAGAGAAATTAACAGCCAAATTCCGAGGGAAATGCCTGTTATGCTATTCTAACGTCCTCTTGAATTATTTGTTTTGTTATAAAACCGATAAAAAAAATTGCAATATTATTAAATAAAATAATATTAGGTTGGTGCAAAAATAATGACGTAATAATGTCGTTTTTTGACGTTAAAAAATACGTCAAAAAACGACATTATTACGTCATTATTTTTGCACCAACCTAATAATTTATCAGTTGTGTCCCTTGTATCTTAGCGTGTGAGCGAGTTACCTCCCTTTAGCATTATTTTCTCGCCCGGTTTTCTGTTCGAAAAAAAAGTCAACTTCAACTAAAAATAAAATTCAAAATTTTCCTTAACCTCTTATATTTAATATATGTTACTTATGCAGTATAAACCTAACTTCATTAAGATTTAACTGCCAATCCAGATAATAAACTACAAATGCAACTCCAGTCTGAAAATCGCTTAAAGAGACTGTGAGTGTGGGGAATTATTCTCACATCTCAAATGTAGCCCTGAAAAGTTTCCATAATTTATAAAATTCAAGGCATATACATTTTGAATTTTTAATGAAATTCAATATAGAAGGAATCAAAATTATGTACAAAATATTTTAGACTCAGATAAAGGTGCAATACTGATGTAGATACCATCAGTGATTCGCTAAAAGAATAGCATATAGCATAATGAAAAAATGCTCCAAACTTAATAAAAACAAAGTTTTATCATCAATATCTTTACATTATTGTTAAGAAGAGGAAAAAAAAAGGATTTTTTATTATTAAATTATATATATATATATATATGTATATATATATATGTGTGTGTGTGTGTGTGTGTGTGTGTGTGTGTGTGTGTGTCTGTGTGTGTGGCGGACTTTCACCACATTTATTTAATTTTGATTAGGAAACCAAACTGATGCGAGGAAAGGACAAGGCAAAGGTATCATTATATATAAAAATTGTATTCAACAATTTATACAATAAAGAATGTGTAAGAAAATGCATGCAATGAGTAAGATGAGAGTTGTCTCTCTTTGACTATCATTGTCTATCAAAGGTCTCTGAAAAGAAAGAGTTAATTATTAAACATTTATTAAAAACATTTATTAACTGTTAATAAATGTTTTTAATAAATGTTTGTAATAAATGTTTTTTTAACAGTTTTGCTGTGCAAAAGAAAATATGTAAGCGTAAAGGAATATGCAGTTTGTGAGTGTGTGAGTGAGAAGATCGGCGCATAGCTTCAACTTTCGTGGATTTCTGTGGCAGCTGAAGTCTCACTGGTGTGTCTACTCTTTTTTCTTGCTTTTATAGGTGATCACTGGATCAGAAGTGCTGCGTGGGAAGAATCACTCTTCACGTGCAGACAATCCGATTGGTCGACACTGACCAATCAGTGAATGAGCTTTGGGGAAATTTCTTGGAGGCCATTCTCCCAAAAGTGCACAAAATCTTTATACGAAGATATAGTGATTTCAAAATTGTCGCATAAGATAGTAGCGTTGATTTCTATCCAATGAATGATTGTTATTGAAATTTGAATTTGTATAGATATGTGTGTGTGTGTGTGATGATGATCGCTATACACATATATATATATATATATATATATATATATATATATATATATATATATATATATATATTTTATCCTGTTTGAAACGTTCGAAATTTTGGTTAAAAATTCATGCGTCAGTGAGGTGTGGGGTTAGTATAGGAGCCTTTTTTGTGGTGAAAAATACATTGATTTTGAAATCCTTGAAAAAATGAAATAATTGTCGGATTTTTATGAAACTTTCAGGATTTCTTCACAAATGAATGAAATCGTTTTAGAAATGTTTCGTTAGAAGATCTTAGTAAAAATATTTTTTTTTAAATTGCTACCCCCACTTCAAGTTTCATAAATTGAATTTTGTAGAGCTTAATGTTTATATTAGTTAAAAGCAGGACTCCGTGGAGAATTTAAATCATCAATTTCTTTTTGTAAAACAGGACTCTAGTTACCGAAAATCTGCTCTGAATTGTAAAATAAAAATGCCATAAAACTAAGACATTATTTAATCAGAAATTATTTAATTGCTTATAAGATATTTTATGGACACTATAGTCTAAAGATAATAAAAAAAAATCGATGAATAATGAATTTTACAAGAACTAATTTTTTTTTTTTTAAATTTTGATTATATTGATTTATAAAGTTTTAAATCTTTTAAAATTCCGTCTTACTTTGCAGCGGTTATGTGATATTGTTATTAAATAAAATCTATATTTACTAAATATAAATGGAAAAGTTTAGTACAATTCATCAAACCAATATTTAAAAAGAATTTTTAAATTTTTTGTGTCGATTTTGTAAATACGGACGCCCATACACAACATTATCAGAAAATTAGTTAATTTAAAGCCAAATTACCTAAAATTCAATAAAACATTGGATTACAGAGAATATTTTCATAAATTTTTAAGATTACTGGGTAGTTAAAAATGATATAAAAAATTCGCTCACGTTATATTCTTTAAATAAATTTTACAGATATCTCCACCGTAGAAAAAATTTAAACTTTCGATTATCAACTAGCTGTCAGCATGTCAACAGCTTAAATAAACAACTACCGCCGCGTTAAAAAATGTATTTCTACGATACTTTAAACATAAAGTAAATAATATTTGTTTCAAATCAGATTAATTATACTTTAAATCAGCTAATATTCCTCAAATAAAGTTTCAAAAAATATATTTTATTTTTGGAATTTTTTTTAATAAAGAGAATTACATTGAGATAAACGAGGGCTCAAAATGGCGCTGAAATCATTTTTTTTACCGAAAAAAGTGTTGAACTGCTCTGTTATATCTGATCTCCTCTATTACAATAAATGAATTCACTGTTTTAAACAATAAACATGTCTGATGTGTGTAGTTAAAATAATATCGGCGTCAAGGGGAAAACCATCTTTTTTATGGGCACGAAAGTCCAAGTTTGCACAAATTGGAATGGTGTCTACTGATTGGCTTCTGCAGTATCATCATATATTACTATACCGGAATAGACTTAGCCTTAATTTCACACCTGACTGTCAAAGGAAGCTAGGTGCAGAGTTAAACTGAGATGACTCCGGCCAGGTGTGGAGATCCGAGATTCACCCGTTGTCAATGGTGACATTGAGAAGTTAAAAGTTAGGGACAATAATACTATTGATATATGTGCACGTGACAAAAACCGTCGGACATTTGGAAGCGCTGAGGAAGAGGGCGCAATCTCACATACATCGCAGTAGGAGAATGTAAGGTCCACGTATCTCGTTAGATCTCGTTGGAGGCTCTTTCGTTATTTCATATTCTATTACGACTAAAACGCAAGAGGTTACTGGGAGTAAAAAAAAAATGAGAAAACTTTATTGATGAGAAAAGACAATAAAATAACAGGATTCAAAAAGACTGTTGACGGTTAACGTTTCATTTAAATTTTTGAAGAAACATGAAAACGAGAAGAAACTATTAGAATAGAAGTTACGGTTATATTTAACTATTTCAGTAAAATGACGGTACCTAGTTGTCAATCTAGTATTTCATTTAATTTCATGAAGCTGAATTACCAAAGAGAACTTATCAAAGCAATTGGACAGGAAATCTACATTACAGCGGTGGGAAAGTGAATGTAGCTAAAATGCCAGATCAGGACTGATAACATTGCATATTCTTATTTGAATGCTGTCAAGAATCTCTAGATACATTGTGGCAGTAAGATTCGTTGCATAGACGAATGGTAGACTTATAAACGGGCAAGATAGATTCTGGTGAGAAAAATTGTCGAACGAGGGATGCTGGGAATTTTCTTTCTTTCTTTATTTATTTATTTATTTAATCTACTTGATTTCATTTACATTCTTTTTTTTTTTTTTTTTTTTTCTTTCTGTCTGTCACAGGAATGGTTAAAAATGTTGTAAAAGCCCGGGCGCAAATTTACTGCAGATAACTTTGCGATCAAACCACACTCTAGACATTTTCGAACTTCTATTATCACAGTGTGGGACGTCTACTAACAAAGGTGATGGAAAGAAAAAGAAAAATAATCTAAGTGCAATCAGCTAGTGAAAGTGAAATCAGCATCTCTCATTCGTGCGCATGTGTAGAGTCACCGACGTAACAAATTTAGTCCAATGAAAGCCTAAAGGATGTAACGCGTTACAAGAAAACTTTTTCCCGCTTTGGAATATATATATATAAGGACAAATGGAAAACTTAGCAACATTTGCCTTGATAAAGTGCTAAAGAGGACGAAACATCGCCTAAGATAAGTTCTCTTGTTGTCTTTATCCATATTGTTGTTTTACAGATGGGCTCTATCTGAAATTTTTACACACACACACACAAACACACACACACGCACACACAAACACGCGCATACACACGCACACATACATATATATATATATAGAGAGAGAGAGAGAGAGACAGAGACAGACAGACAGACAAACAGACAGAAGTTTTTTATAGTTTTTTTCTTATGTAAAAAAAAACAATGACAAAATACTTCAAGATATTACTAATAATTTATTGGAGACACTTTTCTAATTAACAGAATAAACATCGACCAGATTTTTGGTGTCCATTTTCAAAATTTCACCAATTCAATTCGATTGTTCAGGAAGTACATTATCAGAACCTGAATTTTTTAAAAAAAAAGAGAGAAATATAATGAAAATTGTTTTAAAAAGCAAGACAAAGCAAAAAAAAAAAATCTTCCCAAATTGTATCATAACGTTAAATTTATTTCAAGATAACAAAAGATCATTAATTTCGTATAAAAATTCTACAAGAATGTTCGGCTTTGTCATTAACTTATAAATAATAGACTATCCTGTTTTGATCGCGTGGAAATACGAAAAAAATATATCAGAGATGATTTTTTTTTTCAATGAGAAAAAGAAAAAAAGAAAGAAAGAAAGAGGATAGTAGGCGATAATGCTCTCATGTGTTTCATGTCTGCTTCAGTGAAATGAAAACTTGTTAATTTCATAACTTTTTATATATACCCTCTTCTTTAAATAATAAGCTGCATTCATACTGTTCCACTGGGCTTACGGTGGAAAGATATATATTTTATGAGACTAGCCGCTGAAAAGTCAAAGCAACACAGAGATGACACGACACAGGGTAAATTCAACAACGTATTTTATTTAAACTCCCAGCTGGACCCGTCTTGATCCCAGCATTCTCTCACAATCATCAGCATCAGCATCATCATCATTAATGATGTTGTTATAACATCTCCCCCTCCTAAGGTAGCTTATTTTCTTTATCAATTTATTTGTAACTTTTCCAAATTACAAAATAATTAATTACAAATCAAAGTTTGTTTTGGTTACAGTCTAAGGTCGATAACTCACTCACTTTGTGAAATCAACAAACTGATATTTTTGGGGGTCTGTATTTTTCGTGCTCGACTTGTTTTTCCAGTACTTTTTCATGTATCATTATTTGTTTGAAAATCCTTGTACTGATCACTAAATGGTTTATTTCTCAAAAGCCTATTTCAAAACCTGAAAATGAAGCATGTTTCCTATTTCTTCGGAAATCCCTTTAATTAACTGTCACAATAGACAACCTCTTGTCAGTGTCTGCTGACTTGATCTTGTTCCTTCAGTGTAACAATATTTCTCTTCATGTAATTTTATTCTCTAACTTTATCTCCTATTTTTAGAGTTAATAAAATTCTGGCACAATGGAAACTGTTAAAATTTTTTCCATTCTGGTTTCTGCCAGTTTGTCTCTCTCCCTGATTTGTGTGAAATCGGGCCATTTTAGTGGTAACGTTTTTGGATGTAAAAGTGTAGCGGACCGTGGGTTTACGTGTTGTGAAATTAGGAACACGTGAGTTTATTCCTGCTAGAAGTAGGTCCACTAAAAGAACATGGCGAACTCAGAGATTGAATATATATATATATATATATATATATATATATATATATATATATATATATATATATATATATATATATATATATCCACTAAAAGAATATATATATATATATATATATATATATATATATATATATATATATATATATATATATAAGCAAATATATGGATATAGATCCGACAGTATGAAGAAAAATATACGGAAAAAACAAACAAAAATCCCTATATGCAATTATGCTGTTTTAATGTTAATATGTCAACGTTGGACGTTTCGGTCTAATAAACCATCTTCAGGACATATTCATAAAATATAATTAACATTATCAATTATCGTCTTTGCCATGTTGAATTGATAATGTTAATTATATTTTAAATATCTGAACAAATTCTTTGCCATGGACCATGAGGAAAAGATATTACTTTTAATTTTGTCTTTTTCTTTTTTGGATGGTGTACCTTACAAACGAGCATTTTTTATATTCCTCCAACTCTCGAGATATTTTATGACACCAAACCAATTCTTTGGCTATCTCTCTCGGCATTTGTTTTGTGTCAAGGGTCTTTTAGGAAGTCTCCTTAATATTAGTGGTTTAAGTTTTTTCAGGTATGACAATTCTGTCCTGAAACCATAGTAAATTGTTCATTCCAATTTGAAAAATATGGCCTTATTCCTTCTTTTATTCTTCCTTCTTTGTGTGTCCATTCATTTAATGTGAGAAGTATTATTTCCTGTAATACAGTGTCCTGTTGAGTAGCCATTTTTATTTCACTTAATTTCTTATCCGTTGCTGGTCTGGTTCTTGTCACGCAGTCTGTGTATACACCTACATCTTTGATGGTATTACTATCAGTGTCGGATAAAGGACTTCTTGATAGTGCACCAGGTACAACTAGTGCCTTCCCTGGAACGTTTTCTACTACTAGGTTATATCTTCTCAGTCTCATCAGAAGTTTTTGATATCATAATGGTGTATTGTACATATCATGTGTTTTTATTAACGGTATAAGTGGTTTATGGTCCGTTAACAGTTTAAAGGATTCGAGTCCGGTGACATATCTGACAAACCTCTCACATGCCCATACACAGCCCACTCTTTCTCAATTTGTGCGTATTTCCTCTCAGCGCTATTGAGTGTGCGTGAGGCAAATACTATTATTTTTAAATTTCCATCTATTTCTTCAAATAGAGCTGCTCCGAGACTATAAATGCTAGAGCCAGTGCTAACCACTGTAGATCTGATTGCATCATAGTAGCATAGAATTGGTACTTGACTTAGTAAGTAATTCCTTTGCTTTTTAAAAGAATTCTCTTGTGGCTAATCCCACACAAATAAAGCGTCCTTTTTCATTAATTAATTTTTCATTCGTTGTATTGTTTCAGACAAGTTTGGTAAGAATTTTCTTAAGTATCTGATCATGCCGATTGTACGACGTTAGTTAGTTAATTTTCTAGGTGCAGGCAACTCCTGAAAGGTTTTAGACTTTCCTTGCCGGATTGAATTCCGTCTCCAGAAATTATGTATCCAAAATATTCTAGTCGTGTCTTTTTTTAATTCACAATTTTCTTTATTAAGCTTGATCCCAGCTTTTTGTAATGTTTTAAGAACAGCTTTTAGTCTTTCGTAGTATTCCGTTATAATTTTTATCATAGATTAGAACATCGTCGATAATTGTTTAGACTCCTTGTATATTTTTCAATAATTCTGACATCTTCCTTCGAAAAATTTCCAGGGCTAATGTTATACCAAAAGATAAACTTTTGAAGTAATATCTTCCAAAAGGAGTAATGCAAGTCTGGCTAGATAGCTTTCTTTACTTAACAGAATGTGATAGAATCCGCTGGTAGATTCCAATTTAGACAAAAATAAGTGAAATATCATCTAAATTTGGTAACATGTAATGTTAACTTTTCACTTTTTCAAATCAACACATATTGGGGCTTTTCCATTTCTTTTTATTACAGGTACTACAGGCGCACATCAACTCAGTTGGTTCTGTAACCTTTTTTACAATAATTCCCTCGTTTTCCGTTTATTCAATTCTTCTTTCATCTTTGGTAAAATAGGGAATGTGTGGGGTTCAGCGTACCCGGATTAAAGGAGAATTTAATACGGGATACCCTGCCCACAAAATACAACGCAAATTTCAAGAAGAAACAACACGATAAGGAACGTTTGTAGAAAATAGAACATTGTATATTTATTATCTTGTGAATAGGGTAAAAAAGATTAATGCTTTAGTTCATTTAAACAAAAATGTGATTTTTACAAAAATGTGTTCGCTGTCTTTCAACAGAGTAGCAGAGTAATGTCTGTTTCTTTTGTTTTTGTATAGGTGTAAAGGAATAAGGGGCGATCAATTTAAGTTGAAAAAGTGAGTGTGGATGAGGAATAAAAGATAAAAGGAAAATGTACTTATGAATTGTTTTGGACTGGAGTCAGTTGTAAATTTGTTGTTGTTTTTGTTGTTGTTGTTTTCCTTTCCTAATACACTTTCGGCTCTTAGTGTCGGGTTGAGTCAGTGATGAAATTTACTGTCAGTCTTATGATCTCTGTGCCCTTCTGACTGGGGATTGACTTGAAATTCTCTATTTATTGTTGACTTTTTTTTTTTAGACTGGCTCGTTATCGTTTTTTTTTAGTTTAGAAAATCGCCTCCTTTCATTGGTCAGAAAATTAATTTCACATTGCGAAATCTGTTTTTTTAGTCGTTTTGATCCGATTTTGCGGGTGTGCAAATCTACTTTGTGTTTTTTAGTCATTTGTTGGAATGATATAGGATTTGTATCCTATGGGACTCTCTTAGCTATTGTCATACAGTAGGGTGAAACGTCTTTTTTTCGGAATTATTTTCACTGGGTCTACATTCATACATCCTCCGGTGTCAAATGAATTTCCATGTTCTCTATTTTGTCTAAACGTTTCACTAAATTCACTTTTACATTTTTCTAGACAATAAGTTATCCCCCTTTACACATTCAATATCATATCTCCAGATATCAGGTGTAGTTAATTTGAACATTTCTTCTTTCTTTCTATTTTCGAATTTGGGTCCTGTTCTTCTAGGAAAACCATGAAATTTTTCACAGCTACTATTTGAGAGAGTTAAGAGGGTGAAGAAGGTGAGTGAGGTAAGAGGATGCAGGAGGTGAGAGAGGTAAGAGGGTGAAGAAGGTGAGAGAGGTAAGAAGGTGCAGGAGGTGAGAGAGGTAAGAGGGTGCAGAGGTGAGAGAGGTAAGAAGGTGCAAGGGGTGAGAGGGTGCAGGGAGTGAGAGAGATAAGAGGGTGCAGGAGGTGAGAGAGGTAAGAAGGTGCAGGAGGTGAGAGAGGTAAGGGGGCAGGGGTGAGAGAGGTAAGAAGGTGCAGGGGGTGGGAGAGGTAAGAAGGTGCAGGTGGTGAGAGAGGTAAGAAGATGCAGGGGGTGAGGGAGGTAAGAGTGTTCAGGGGGAGAGAATTAAGAAGGTGCAGGGGGTGAGAGAGGTAAGAAGGTGCAGGAGGTGACAGGGTTCAGGGGGGAGAGAGGTAAGAGTTTTCCGGAAGTGAGAGCGGTAGGAGTGTGCAGAAGGTGAGACAGGTGAGAGGTCGTTGGTTATAAGTTCCTTTGATGTGATATGTCCGCTTTGGAGTCTGTTTTCCCCTCTAAATTTTGATCGAAAAAAAAAAGGTCTCCTTATACTTGTTTTTGTGATCAAAAGGGCTCCGTCGAAATCATTTATTATTTGGGCGCGAACGCCTTTGACTGGCTAAAGGTTTTTATTTATTAGAATTTCTTATTTATTCGTTTTTAACTTGGGACAAATGCGTGGAGCCTCATGCGCACAAACCAATTTATAACATTATCTCTTTGAACGTCTTAGGGTTAACATCCGGTTCTCTGTGTTTATTTAGTATCACTGCACTCTAGTCAGATTACTCAATCACGTGCCGTACGTGTTACACGCTTGAGTGATCATATCTGTTTTGATTCATTACTGATTAGGCAGATTTTCCCGCAGTTGGTTGCTGTTTGTTTCTGCAGTAGACTGGTTGCCAAATAAAGCCATAGTAGCCAGCCTATCCTGCTATTCAACCCATAGATGGGGAAAAGATAGATTCATAGTTTCCTATGGGTATTTGTGAAAATAACGAACCCCATTCCGATTTCTCATAGTGAGCCGTTATCCATTACACCACAGCTCATGTTCTATAGTCAAATTCCTCAGAAAGTTTCAGACTGTTGCTTACTCCTAAAATATGTTCGAGATATATTACTGTATTTCAAATTTTGAGATGAGATATATAGTTGCATTTTAGTTTATAATTTAAAAACTATTATAAAGCATTCAATACTGTGGGGTCTTGATTGACATCATGGTAATACGAATAAGGCTTGTTTTCACGAAGATAAAAACAGGAAAATAAACGTACACAATCACAGGAAAAGCATGGTAAATTATATATTAATTTCATACAGTTTCATTTATGCATTTGTGTATAAAGGTGTGTGTATTTTTTTCTTTCGTTATAATATTGTTATGGTACATGTTATAAAAAGAAGCAACTTACTCCGCAGTATTACAAGTCATATCGCAGAAAGAAGTTGGGCACGTGTTGCCCGTACCAAGGTTCGTTGTAAAGAGATTGAATTTAACGTCTTTTAGCGGTATGTCCGTATTTCCGGCGGGAACAATTTTGTTGCATGCTGGGAGTAATTTTATGATTTTTATATTTATTTATTTTAAACAGGGTTAAAATATTATTATTTTATTTTATTTATAATTTTCATTATTATTATTATTGTTTTATATTTTATTTTTATTTACAAAAATAATGACGTAATAATGTTGTTTTTTGACGTTTACGTCAAAAAACGACATTATTACGTCATTATTTTTGCACCAACCTAATATTTGAGTGTTTGTATGTGAAACGTCCACATCCCTTCTTGCTTCAGTATGAAAAGTCGATGACGCAGACTTCGAAAGGAGGAAAGACAGGAAGAGAGTTACTTAAGGGTTCGCTTGACTTTATACCTTCAGGGCTGCTGCTGATACCATGTTTATTAAGGCACTACACTGCCTTCATCTAAGTTGTAACAGACGCTATTCCTGATTTGGCCAGACGCACATACGTTGAAAACCTTTTTACTACAGCGAGACCTCTTTTCAGCTTTTATGCAAATAAAAACAACTGGGAACATGCATGGCGAAAATTTCAAGACACTATTTTTTCTATTACTGTTTCTATTATACTGTTGGGGAAAGATTTCTTGGGTCACCGTTTGAATAAAAAAAATAAGAGAAAAAATTGTTGCGTGTTCAAATAAAATGATATTTATTTAAACGTAGGATTTTAACTAATTACTTATCATGAAATGAAAGTTAGAATGTATTTCTCTTTGACTGTAAGGAAATGAACATGAATAATCTTTCAGTGAGAAAGAGAGTATGGTATATAGAGATGAAGTAAAGGCCAAATTTACTGTCTATAGTATCATTTATTGTTGACTCCATTTGGTTACAGCGTTTAAAAAGTTTGACCATCGTCATAGTACTTTTTTGTGATTTGGGAGTTCATAAAGGGTTGCTGTATTCCTTCTGGTAGACGGAAATTAATTTGTTGCATTCACCCTTTCTTCTTCTTTCTCTTCTGGTGTTGTATGTCAGGTCAAATTTAGAGCCGATGAATCACCAACCCTTACGTCTCGAACTGCTACCTCGAATCAAGTTCCTCCCCATTGCGGCGTCTCTAGTCTCGTACGTGGTTTTCTTCTTTTTATTGGGGCTGACACATCTGTGTTTCCCGTTTGATTTTTGGAGGGGCGTGTTATCATTAGTTGATTTTTTATTACGTTCACTGACCACATAAACTAAGTTTGGGTTCATGTCCGTTAGCGAGGATAGGAACAATAGAAGGAAGGAAAGGAAAAGAAATATATAGAAGAGAGGGAGAGAGAGTTTTCTTTGTCACTCACTTAGAGGAAAGAGTATATTTTCGTATGGTGTTATTATTACCTAATCCTACTACAAGAGAAAGTCGTCTTTGAAGACAAGATCAAAAGGAGTCTGCTGTTGTTTTGATAAGAAAGACAAGACCCCCAGGTTGACTTGTGTCTCTTTACTGCTGTCAGTCCTTCTGTCGAATTGAATAAATGTTTGATTTTTATGGTCTCGTCCAGGCTCCAGAATCCTGTGTTTATTTACTGGCGAGAGCTGATTTTATTGGCTATTTTCATTAAATTGAAAATTTGAACTGAAGTATGCTTGAAACTCGAAAGTCTGCACGGAGCCCTTGCGCGGTGTGTTTAATTTTGTCATTTGCTCCTTTGATTTGACGTTGTTCACTTCTGCCTTTTCTACCACACCACGGAAGAAGCAAGCCATGGGTCACTTGCACTCCTCTGGTATAGACTGCGTTCTTTCATTCAACAATAAAGTAAGTTCAACTACATCCATTACTTCTTTTCTAAAGGGATTATCATAAGAATGTTCCGTAAATTTACACTTTCTTTAAGAAACTATTCTTAAACAGTGTGTTCTATACACAAAAAAAACCCCAAAGTTCCCGAGAGAATAAAAGCTTTTATCATATTTAGCTCATATTTTCGTTTATCTGTTTCTCTCAATTCAACACTTGTGGGTTTTGCTCATCAACAGATAATACCTTCTCAAAATCAAATGGCGACCAAAAATCAACTCGAAAGCTTCTAATTATTAATTATACAGAAATTTTGTCTTCCCAAATCTTTACTTACTTAATCTTCTTGATGTTTTTAGAACGCTGTTTTTATAATTTACTTCGGATGAAAATGATCATAAGTTAAATATTAAATAGGTTGATGGTAATAGAAAGTCTAGATTAAAAAATCAGACGCTCTTACCAAGAGTAATGGGCGCATCAATAATAGATAGTCATCTAATTGAATAACCGGTTGGAAAATTCGTCCTTGGAAAATGCAAAGCTAGAATTAAAAATAAAACAGAATATATAGATATGTATATAGATAAATAACAATGTACATTGACATAAATGATGACGTATTTTACATAAATGATGACGTATTTTACATAAATGATAACGAATTTTGGGTGCTTCGACTTGATGTAATGGTTAACCTTTAACACTCTGCATTATTCATTACTTTCCTTTCCACTGCATCATTTTTCAAGTTTCCTTTATTACACTACTTAATTTCAGTCATGATCATTTTTTGTTGCCATAGCAGGATCTGATAACACAACTTCAAAATTCAAACACGCTATAATTCACTCATCTGAGTCATTTGTAGTGGTAGGATAAAATGCATTCTGTCATAAATATTAATATCAAATGGATGTTAATCTCGAAGTCAGGGGGTCTCTGTCTCAGGCATTATTTCTTCTTTGGAAAGGAGTTATTACCCGGCGGGATCTGAGGTGTCCCCCAAAAGAAGAAGTGCGATTCCTCTTTAGGGAACATTTACCAAATGTTATTTTCAATCGATAATACCACCAAGGCGAGAATGGGAAGACTTTAGTGAGGATAAAGGGTATTAAGAAGATTCTGGAAGATAGAAAATGGCGATTGACGTTTCATTTAAACTTTTGAACATCGTAGATGGCAGGAAAGAAAGAAACTGGTGGAGAGTTCCACAAGCAAGAGTTGCGAGAAAAGAAACTATTGGAATGGAACCTACGCTTACATCTAGCTATTTCACTGGTAAAAGTATTAGACTTAGTTGCCGATATGGTAGTATACTCAAATTCATGCGTTTGTGAGTTATCCCACTTGACTTTGCCCCAAAATCGTCGCTAGAGGGCGCTCCTTAAGCAGGCATTTCTCTCCTTAGCCTCTTTGAACAGATTTTTAGCTCTGGCCTTCAGATGTAGTCGTACGTGGGTAAAGTTTCCCCCGCTGGGATATGTTTATTTTCATGGTTTTCTCTCTTGATTTTTATATTCTTTACAAAAGCTTGCTACGCACACACACACACACACACACACACACACACACAAATACATTCTTACTACACAGAACTTCATGTTTTTTTTTCCTTTCGTCACATGTACTCCTTTTGTTTATACATACATTGTCGTTTATTTATTTTTTTAATCATTTCACCCCAAGCAAGATGGGAGTGTGACTAGTACGCAGGGGGGTACAGAGAATGAAAGAGAGAAAAAAGACTGGGTATGGGAGATTTAGGAAAGGATAAAAGATGAACGGGATTCAAGTCAACAAAAAATGGCGATTGACGTTGCATTTAAACTTTTGAAGATTGTAGTTATCAAGGAAGCAAGTAAACGGAAGGGAGTTTCACTGTCGGGAAGTACAAGTATCGAAACTGCTGAAGTAGCGGTTAAATTTAACTATTTCAGTAGTAAATGGGTGGGACCTAGGTGCCAATCTAGTAGTATGTTTAAATTCATGTAGATGGGGCACCAGGGAAATGCTCGTCAGAGCAGTTACTATGAAAATATTTGTAAAAAAGACAGAGTGAAGCCTCATCACGTCTGTCAGAAAGTGGCTGAAGTCATGGTCGATTACATTGCAGATTCTTCTTTGGATTTTGTCAAGAACATCGAGATGAATACCAGGAGCACCAGACCAGATATAGCAACAGTATTCAATGCATGGACGAATGGTAGATTTTTAAATGTGCAAGATGGACTCTGACGGTAAAAACATTCTGATACGACACAGTGACCTAACTTTCCTTGCAGTAGATGCAACTGTTGATTCGATTTAGTCATTCCGCTTCAAGTCAGTTGAAAACTTGAGGCCAAGTGGTCCTTTTCAAGAGCAGCAGCCAGGTTAACTTTGTCAACTCTGATGGATTTGCTAATGAGACAGGAGTAAATGGTAGTGTAATCTGCATAAATACCTAATTGGGAACTGATGACGTCAGGAAGATCATTAATGAAGATCAGAAACGGTGTAGGACCCAGGATAGAATCTTGGGGGACACTCACGATCGTATGATAGAATCTGGAAGTGGGCCCGTTCAAAACGAGCTTCATTTCACGATTTGATAGAAATGATTGGATTAAATCAAACAGTCGTCCAGTAATACTGTAGACCTGAAGCTTACATAGAAAACTAGCATGCCGAACCCTGCTAAATGCTCTTGAGCCACTGTACGAACTTCTCCGTTATTATCAAGAACTTGATATACTTATTCAGTGATGGCCGTAAGCACATCAGCGGTAGACCGGGCAAAATGGACTCCATATTGTTTGTCAGCATTCATTAAAGCATTGAATACTAAGCGGTAGGAGACTAACAGGGCGATAGAGGACTCAGAAGGTTTTCCAGAGTTCTTAAAAACAGGGACTACGGAGGAAGATTTCCAACAAGCTGGAATGCAGGAAGCAGCGAAGCAATAGTTGTAGAGTTTGGAGAGAATTGGGACCAGTTCGGAAGCACATTTCTTTAGGACAACATCTGATATCCCGTCACCTCCACTTGCCTTATGGAAGTCTAATTTAGAAATGATATCCGGGACCCAGTGACACGGTTATGCGCATATCACTCAGTTAGTCTCAGTTTTTAGGGAGAAGTTCGATATGGGTACTCAAGATAAGTCGAGTGTTGACTTGAAAGAGAATTTCCGAGCAAAGCATTTCACCTTATCTGCTGTAGACGTCATAATAGATTGAATAGGGAAGGGATTGGGGATTTGCAGCTGTTCAGCACACTCTTGCAGAGCCGCCAATAATCTCTGGAACAAAACTTGTGAGATGCTATACTTTGTTTCATTCTATCAGCAAACAATAACTTCGCTTCATTGAGGACACTCTTGCACTCGTTACGAGTAGAGACAAAAAGACGTCTGTTTCAATCAGACGTGTCGCTGGTTCAGACGGAAGAGGTGATTCCTGTAGGCTGTAGCGGCCGAGCATGCAAGTGAGTACCAAAGAGATGAACGCGGTTTTAGTTAGTATTTCCTTACTGGAATAAAAGTGCCGATACCGACTTTCACCCAGGAGGAGACCTCAGACGCGCATTTTTTAAAAGGATGATTAAAAACTTCTTTCTATGGAACGTCACGAAGGAAATCATGGAACGAGTCCCAATCTGTTCGTTGATAACAGAAGCATATTTTGTTAATAGGGGATTCTTGCCTGGGGGCTGGGGGCGGAAGGAGATGTTTACAGACGTTACCACATGATCAGAGTTGCCAAGAGACCAGAGCTGCGTTGTACAAGAGTCAGGGTTAAAGGTAAAAAATATTTAGCGTTTTGTGCAACTCTTTTTTTAATTGGACTCGCATTGAGTCCGCCAATATTGTTTATAGGGAAAATTTTCCAGGAACCCGTAAATATTTACTCTCCAAAGTCTTGATTCCTGCAACGTCATGGTGACTAACATTTACCCACTCATACTAGAACCCCACAAAACAGTCGAGGTACCAAGGAGAAGAGCTTGAAAATAGTTATAGAAAAGACAAAGGGAAGCAACGGCATGTCGGTGGGAAAATGAGTGTAGTCGAAATGACAAGCTGTCATTATTTCAATTTTTGATTCTCCAGGACTCTCATCCGTCCAATGGCAGCCATTTACAAGATGACAAATAAAGTAAACACATGACACATTGTACGGCTTATAAGTTGATGGTTATAAAAGGAAAGTTATACTTACATCGATTTTGAATTCGTCGGGAACATCACCCGGTTTGACACTAATCAAATGTAATTTGCATTCATCATGCTGCAATAAAAACATCATTAATTAATTTTTAATTGTTGGGATAGGTTCCTAATTAGTTTAGCTGAGTATCTGTAAGAATAAGTTCTGAATTTGGTAAAATTCTTTCTTCTTCAGCGATCATTCTGTAGCAAGTTGCAACAAATCTAAATTCAAATCCAGTGAAGTTTACTGGATTGGCCCTAAAATAATTGATTATTAATAAACAATTAAACAAGATTCCGTTGGCTACATCCTGGTATTTTATAGAGAGCTTTGAAAGTTTGAAATAGTTCAAAGTGACGTCCGCACCAAAAAATGCATCAAATATTATGCACTTTCTTAAATCTTTTTTATACGGAATCTTGCTTACCACAATGACAGCACTCAGTTCTTCATAATGACTGAGACGGTCGAAAGTATTGGAATAAAAAGACCACAAAATGAATGAACTTCGAACAGTTTATGCACAATTTCGAAAATTGGAAAAATATGATAAAACCTTAAACAAACAAACCATTGTCGATCTAATAAAAACTTGTTTAGATAAATATTTGCTGGCTAAATATACCTTTCTCTTTATCCGATTGAGGACTATGGGGAAAGGGAATTTTTAACAGTAGCTGCTCCTGCTTATAATGAACAGCGCTTCATATGAATTGAGCGCTCTGGCTGCTGATTTGGCGTTTAAATACATCATGTATATAATACATTAAAAGATTCCCTTTCTCTGCCGTGCGCCTATAGCTTCGGGGCAGAGTCTCTAACTGATGCCAAATCAGTCGAGTTTCTCGGATGTCTACCCACACTGATGAGCAGTAATACTGCGAAACAGGCATATATATATATATATATATATATATATATATATATATATATATATATATATATATATGCACACGCGTACACACACAGTCACGTACACGAGCACACGCACACAGATAAAGAAAAAATCAGTCTAAGACCAATAGGGATTAAATTATTTTTTAGCTTAGTTTAATAACGAAAATAATCTATATATATGGCAAATAAAAACTGAATTAAGTTGCCACCTAAACCCGTAAACCAATATTGATGAACATTTGCATACACGTTAAACTAACATCCAGTTTGTTACAAGGCTAATTGTTTTGTTGTTTTTTGTTTTGTTTTGTTTTTTATAAAAATCTATGATGCCACCGCTAGGGCCCGAGGTCGCATCCCGATGACGGGTTTATGCAAAACGCTGTTCACTGTGTTTAAGGATGTAAAAGATAATTGGCCTCGCAAACTTTTTAAATATTAAGATACGCATGTTACGAAATAATAATAATTCTTATAAAGCTTAATATTCCAGTCAGATATGGATCTTTGTTCGATTTTTTTAATTTTAGAGGACAAAATCTGAACGAATCGCAGGTTATTTTCTAAATAAAATTTTTATTTAACACATTATTATTCAGCATGTTTTATTTGAATATGATCTCCGTGCTGTCGGCGTTTACATTGCAAAAAATTAATTCGTTTCAAATTTCGTCATGTGCATCATTTAAATTCGTCTAGTTCGAATTTATTAAATACAAAGAAATCGGCTCGATCCATTCAGTCATTTAAACGTAAAATAACATTTAAATTGAGCATACTTGCGAACAGAAACTTTACCTAAGCTCATATTTCAACCTACCCTTAAAAAGCATATCGTGGTTGTGATTGTTGTCTGTGGAATAACAACCAATTTGAAGGACTCTCTCGTGCTATATGCCGCCTGTGTAAAAAAAAAAAAAAAATCTAGCTGTGGAAATAGACATCCTTCTTAAAAATCTAAGCGTCCTTAATCGGTATGAACCACGTACCCTTCCCCGTTAAATTTTACTTTTAATTACGGCGGTTTAAATTAGACGATATCAATTCGAATCGCGACGAAAAGTGAAACAGAAATTAAAAATTTAATAAAGAATTGTTTTTTAAACCTTTCACTCCATTCAGTATTAAAATCTATCTATATAATCTATAGAATTTTTATTTTATTTTTTTATCAGCCGAATTCATTTGTAGATACCTCAACGAAAACGCTAAAATATCAGCACACCGTGATGAAAACATGCTCCAAACATAATGAAAACGTCAAAATCATTATGTTATTATTAAGAAGAAGGATCAAAGTATTTTTTGATTATTTATAAATGTTTTTATTCCTTTTTAAAACATTCGAAATTTTGATTAAAAGACTTGTTTTTCTTGCGTCAGAGGCTGTACTAACTTTTAGCATAGCAAATTTGGGCCTCATTTTCCAGTGATAGACACATTAATTTGGAAATTGTTTCAAAAAAATTGTAGGATTTTAATGAAATTGTCAGGACCTATTCACAAATTAATTAAATTATTTTTGAATTTTTTAAAATTTATCTTGGTAATTTTTTTTTTTTTTGCATGTTTCAGCCCTTAATTAATTTTATGAAAACTTGAGAAATTCAACAAGCTAATTTTTAGTGACTATATTAGTTAAAAGCAGAATTCTTTGAAGAATTTAAATCACCGATTTTTTTTTTTTTTTTTTTTTCAAAATTGGACCCGGTCTTACCGAAAATCTGTTCAGAATCGAAAAAATAACAAACGAAATAACACTAAGACGTTATCTAATTAGAGACGTTTTTAATTGCTTTTTATGAATAATATATATTAAAGACCATATTGTCTGAAGAAAAAAAAATTTTTCGACGAAAAATGAATTTTTACAAGATTTGTTTTCATCTTTTGACAATTTTATATTGAATAGTTTATAAAGATTTTAAATCTTTTAAAATTCAGTTTCAATGAGACAATTCTTAGGAAATATTGTTATTAAGTAAAACTATATTTACTAACTAATCATATATTTTAAAGCTTATTACAATCTGATGACCCCAAATATATCGATCGATTCCGATCAATATAATTTCTGTTTGAAATACACCACAGAGTATTTTGCTTACTGGAAATAGTAAACTTTAAAGCCTTTAGCTTTCACGTGAAGCTATTACCGATATTATTTTTGCACCAACCTAATAAAATGAAAGCTTCAAGAGAGCTTTTCATTTTTAGAAATTCATCTTCAAACTTACGTATACCGAATTAGTGGAAATACCTAATTTAGAGTTGTTTTTTTTTTTTCTTTTTCTTTCCATCACTTTTGTAAGTAGGTATTCCACACTGTGATATTGAAAGATCTGCAATTCCAGGTGAAACTGTGTTTTGCAATCAGCATTAACAATGCTCAAAGGCGGTCCATGGATGTGGTAGGCCTTAACCTTGTTGGACCAGGTTTTCTTTCATAGCCAAATTTATGTGGGATGTTCAAGAGTTGGTAACCCCAATCATTTGTTTATTTATATCCTACACGGAAAGACCAGAAATGTTGTTTATCAAGAGCCTTTGCAAACTTGATAAGAAACACCCAATCATCAGGTGTTTATGATTTGATTGCACTATTTTTCAGTGTTGCAAATCTTTTGTTAATCTATATGCTATTCTATTTGTAAATCTATATATAAATCAGGTCTATAGTAAAACGATATGTCAGTCTATTTGTGCCTCTATTGCAAATTTATTTTAACACTAGCCCTCCTAAAGGCTATATTCTCTGAGAACGAACAAAAGTCTTTTTCAGGGTTACTTACATTGAATTGTTACTTTCGGAGAACTGATTTGCCTGTTATTACGTAAGTCGCTTTACAATTTTGTTATTTATAACTTATTGGTATTTCCTCTAAAAATCCTAGAGCCTGCGGTAGTGTATTCCTCAGTTAACGCACAAAAGCCCTTTTCCGTGATACTTATTTTGAATTGTTACTTTCGGATAACCGAAGAAAGGATATGAGAACGGGAACTGGGGATAATATCCGCTTTCCCGGGAATTACCGGGTACGTCAGCTAGTAATAATAAAACTGTCTGGTTTTATTCAATGCATTGAAAAAATAAAACTAATTCCATTCCATCATCGCCAATCGGACCCTGAACTATCATCGCTCGCGATGAATGGATGTTCCCTCAGGGAGTTCTTTGCCTTGAACGCCTAATGAGACTCAAAATCAATCCAGACCTCAAGTAGAACTCATATATATGATATATTTTCTAGCATCTGTAGAGATGCTAGAAAAGTGATCGGTTACCTGTACCGCTCCAGTCAATACCTCACTCTTCCTGCTATCCTATGCCTTTACAAAAGCCAGATCAGGTCGAAAATGAAGTACTGCTGCCATATATGGGCAGGAGCAGCCCACTCTTCACTTTCCAGTCTCGATAGAGCCCCAAAGCGTCTCCGCGTCCATGTAAGGAACAAATTATTTTCCACTCTGCAACCCCTTTCTCACAGTATGTCTATATTTCTGAGATGAGGTATTATGTACACTATTTACATTATTCAGACTATTGTCCTCATCTTTGTTGCCATATTTATTCGATCCTTCAGTATCAGTCTATATTTCTGAGATGAGATAGTATGTACACTATTTACATTATTCTGACTATTGTCATCATCTTTGTTGCCATTTATCACAACGTTTCGGCCGTTGTACGCTGCGGCCTTCTTCAGGTGGTTGGAATGTCGAACTGAACCCTTTATTTAGCTCGCTGAGGTAGACTGTTCTTGTTCCACGTGCCATGTCTAATAGATGTCAATTATCAGTTATCTCCTGTTAATTCACTTCTCCAAGTTTCCCACTGCTTTAACCAAGTATTGAACTTACAACTCTTTGGGTCCTGTCACTGGATCTAACTAGCGCCTTGCCATGTGTTGCAAGTCTCTCGCTGCTCTATCGCTATTGCCATGCAAAGTGTTCAGATGAACTACACTCCTTAATTCTACCTGTGCTAACCTTCATCGCTAAGACTCACTATGCCACGCGCATTGTAGCAAATATCCCCATTTCCTTCATATCCCCCTGGTGAGATGTAAGGTCCATTCAGGGAGCTTCTTCCCGCGAACCGCTACTTTGTAGAACCAACTCTCAAGAGGCTGCTTCCCCGATTACTACAATCTTCAGATTCTTCACCTGTTCAAGTCTAGGGTTAATCGTTATCTTATTTTGTAACACCTCTACTTCGAGTGACCCTAGGGCCTTGTATAAAGTGAATAACAATGTATAAAAATTTACTTTTGAATTACTTTTGCTTAGATACGTTATTTATTTTTGAATTAGGGTTCCTTAAAGAAACGTGTTGGGATCCCAAGTACGAAAAATAATACAATAAAACTCATATTTTTCTTTTTATTACAGCCGATTTACTTTCTTAAAGAAACGTTCGTTAGTCCTAAATAAATAAAATAATAACATAAAACTAGGTACCTCCACAGAAATATAATACCTAAGGATTAAAATGAATTTTTAAAATGAAAAATCTTTCTTGAGGCTTTTATTTTTAGTTTCAAGCTAATAGATTAAATTTAATATTTTCAATAAGTAAGATATTCCTTTAAAATACTTAATAAAAAAAACTAAAATTTTAACAGAAATTTCATACGATATTTTTTCTTTTGCAATTATTCCATCAAATTTAAGAAAAATTCTAATAAAAATATTTTGTAAAAAAGGATTAAAACTAAAAATTAAAATGCAATAGAAAATAACTAAAAACAAAACTAGGTAACAACAAAGCTGGTAAATAAATTGTCTTCTTTGGAGTCCACATTTCTTGCTTTAACTTACTTTTTAGCAATAAGACATTTTTTATGGACTTCAACTGGAAAAGTTATGTGAGAAAACCATACTTTGACACAAGTCCTTTTTTCATATCTGCGTTGTTTTCTTCTACATAAGTGAGAAAAAAAATGAGCTGATAATGAAAGAAAGGATAAATGTATAATGAGTGGGAGGGGAGATACAATGACATAAAATCAAAGAGAAATAATAATAATAATAAAGATTCTTGAATATTGGAATTGTCATATTTTCATCACATAGTCTTAGAGAAGACAAACTGAAGGAAAATTCCTCCATGGAGTTTTGCTTTAAAAACCTTGACATCACTTCAGCATATAAAAATAAGTGTTTTTATTTTTTAGAGGGGTTGTTTTTTTGTTTTTTGTTTTTTGTTTTTTTGTTTTTTGTTTTTTTGTTTTGTTTTTTGTGGGGGTGCTAGTCAGTATTTATTTTTCTACCTAAATTTGAATAAAATAATATTCATATAAAAAGTAGGTACCTCCACAGATTTGCTAAAAAATAAGCATACCTCAGCAAAGTATTTTGCTTATTGGGAATATATTAAAATAATACCACAGCAAAGTATTTTGCTTATTGGGAATATATTTTGAAATTAATTTAAAATAAAATATTCTTCATTTATTAGAATTAAACCTTCGCGATCTGTGGATGTACCTACTTTTACTGCATTTTTTATTTTACGATTCCGAGCAGATTATCGGTAAATGATGTTTCTGTTTAACAAAACAAAATGATTTAAATTCTTCAAGGCATTTTGTTTTAACTAATGTAAATATTAAGGGGGCGAAATTTAATTTCTCGAAATTTCATAAAATTAAGCAAGTACGTGTAACAGATGTAAAAAAAAATAATTTTCTCAAGATTTTCTAAAACAAAATTTCTAAAATAATTTCATTCATTTGTAAATAAGTCCTGAAAGTTTCATTAAAATCTGGCAATTGTTTGATTTTTGCAAGAATTTCTAAATCAATATTTTTTACCGCAAAAAAATTTCCTATACTAATCATTAACAAATCTTTGGTCCTCCCGCTGAAGAAAAAAAATTTCGAACGTTCTAGGAAGGATTCAAGAATTTAATTAAGCAATCAAAATATTTTGGTCTTTCCTCTTAATAGTAACATATAAACGTTTTGACGAAAAAAACGTTTTTATAAAGTTTTGGGCATCTTTTTATCATGGTATGCTCTTTTTTTAGGTGGAGGTAAAAAATCTTTTAAAATTAAATCTTTTTAAATTCTCTTTTATTTTGTACAGGAGAAGTGATATTATTATTAAGTAAGAACTATATTTTCTAATCATAAACGGAATTTACTATTTAGCGATCCCCAAATATTTTTAAATGTATTTTGAATTTTTTTTTGGGGGGGGGGGTATAAACGTGCCGGTTTTTGTAAGTACGGCCATCCATACACGACATTATCAGAAAATAAAAGTGATAACTAGAGTCAATTTAAAGCCAAAGTATCTAAAATTCAATAAAATATTAGATTACGGAGAATATTTTCCTAAATTTGTAAGATTACTAAGTTAAAAATTATATAAAAAGGTGCTCACGTTATATTAAACAAGTCATTTTTGCAGATATATCCACCATAAAAAAAAAAATAGATAAACTTCCAGTGTCAGCCAAGCTGTCAACCTGTCAACAGCTTAAACAGCTATCTCCGCGTTAAAAAATAAATTTCTGTGATATTTTAGACTTAAAGTAAATGCTATTTTTTTTAAATCAGGTTAATTAAACTCCAAATCAGCTAATATCCTTCAAATAAAGTTTCAGAAAAGTATATTTTATTTTTTAAATATTTTTAACCTTGACAGAACACCTTTGTACTTGTCTTTATTATCACTTTTGTGGATCAAGGTTTGTCTTCAATTAATACTCGGTTTTCTCAACTATCCCAGTGGAATGAAATTTATGAATTCATTCAGAATTCAGACTCGTAGTGAATGCAGTGAAGAGTGGAAATTTGAACGAGTAATGCAAACGATTTCACGGAAAATGGGTGACGTTGACTAAGCAGAATTACCCCACCAGATCAAGAGATTTGCCTCAATTCTGCAACGTCAATTGGAGATCAGAAATCAGTGAGCTAAAATCTTCGCGTGATTTTTTCGATTATATTTTTCAGAATTATTTAGTTTATACTTATCCGAACTGTACATTGTATTGCATTGCATGTATTTGTTTATTACAGTGACTATTGCAAGTGACGAAAAGAAGTTTCAGCAAACTAAAACTTATAAAAATTATCTGTGATTTACAATAAGAGATGAATGGTTATCCAGGTTAGCAATAAATTCCATTGAAAATGAATGTGCTTGATCCCTTGACTGTAGTGAAGCCGTGATTACATTTGCAGATGATAAGTCTTGAAAAAAAAACACTATATAAAATTCACTATTTTTATCCATAATGTTGAATGTGTTAAAATTATACAGATTTTTAAAAATCTTATTTTGATGTTAAAAATTGCCGCAGCTCATTGTTTTACTCAAGATGGAGTAATCTACTATATGTCTCGTTATATGATACATTATATTTATTTTCAATTTTTCTAGTTGAATTGTTCACCTATATTGTATATGCTCCATTATTTCACATAATTAGGTTACAATAAAATTTGTATTTTATATTAATATTAATGAAAATTGAGATATAGTAGAGTGGTGAGGTGTATCGTAGATTGAGGCGGTGGCACGAGGCCCTTGCATCGGCCTTACAATTAATCATAGATGCCATTGAATGTCTAAAAATATAAAGGGAATGGATTAATTAAACGATTCATTGGTTTCTTTTATAAAATCTCAATACATTGTTTTAAGACTTTTGTTTCATTGCATCTCACTATTAAAACTTTCTAACAATTGCTGTCATTTTTGACGGCACAGGTACACTAGTATTTATATAATCAAGGCTGATTTTATACCAAACTGAGCAAAGATAAATAAATATTTACTTACCTTTTCTAACAAATCGTGTGTGGTGATCATTATTGTAAGCATGGCACAGATTGACAAAATGAGCAAGATGGCCACCTCATATAACTCGAATACGTCAATGACATTACGAAGATCTTTTATATCAACGAATACACATTGTCCAAGAGTTATAAGCAAAACGAAAATTATAATAATTACGTTGTTACTCAATTTATCCATAAGAACAAGGAAATCGCTGTATTCGTTGCATAATGAGCGAATAGATGGACCAAGACATTCAACGTCCATCCCTGAAAGATCCTTGATGGATCTGCAGATTTTCTTCAGCATATTCCAACTGTCCCAATAAGCAGGAACAATGTAGCTGTCTGATGAATTATAGCCTGAACAATTAAAGAATGTAGGCTTAGTTTTAAAACGATAAAGGAACCGCTTTCCCAATTAGATAACGCTTGGATTACAATGCCGGTCACGAACAAGGCGAGTATGGTGGTGATTGGAAAAGCTAGAATTAAAACAGTCCACCAGAAACTCAAAGCTTTCGATTGGTCACCCGGTCTGGCATATTCAGACTGTGACCGTAGCAAACGATCAGACAATTCAGGCAAATATTTTTTCATGCCAACGTACATTATTACATGACCCAGTGCTGACACTAGACACACGGCTAATGTAATAATTGATAATGTTTCGCCTTCTTTTTTCAATGGCAATATAAATAAGACAAATAAGCAGAAAATGGCAGTAGAAATATAAAACAGAACGTTAAAAATTGCCGGAATTATGAAGAGAATGCGATGATACTTTTTATTTTCCGTCTTCGGATTATTAAAATCGTAAATTCCAGCAATTTTCAACCAGAAAAAGAAAACCATCAGCAAATCCGCGCTTTTTGCAGTTGATTTGAATGATTCCCTTTCAGGATATTGTAAAATTTGTTTCTGGTTCATTTTTTTTTCTTTTTTTCTTTTTTTTTGAAAAATTTTAACCAAATGCTTTGTATTCTTATATAGTATGTTTTCCAAATTAACCACGTATTTTCATATATTGGTGTCAGTCACACTAAAACAATCTCTTTTTTCAAATCTTTTATATATACCATCTGTGATTTGCCTTGAATCACTGTTCGATTTATTGATAAAGAAAACACAAAACAAAAAATTTCTTGTTCGTTCCAGAACAAAAAGCTGTTTTCACTGCGTTCATCACAGTCTACAAATTGTCATAAATCATTATCTGAAACATTCTCAGAAT